>CM021103.1:250142761-250344719 GCA_007115665.2 Sequoiadendron giganteum
TTGATTATGACATTATGAGAGAATAGAATGTTCTGTTTGAAGAGGTCATTTGATCACATGATGGGTGTAAGGGGATGTTATGACGCTTCTGAAGTTCTTAACCAAGTTCATGGTAGCCTAAATAGGTTTAACTAAACAAAACCTTCTTTGGAAAGTTTAAACACAAAAATCAGCATGAATATGTAATAAGATAGGACATGGTGTGTCTTAGACATTGGATACCAAACACACGCACAATCAAAACAAAAAAGTTGTTGCTAATCAATAAGACAAAAGAATCAATCATGCTAAATGCAAATAAAAACACATGTAAAATGTAGGCATTCGTTATGCTTACTTCAGCAATCATAATGCAAGTGAAATTGTGGTGTGTGCATGGTATTGTTAGGTTTCTCTTGCTTTTTTCGTTGTCTCTAATTCGAATTGACATCTTGCATAATGCTCTTTCTCTTCTTTACATTGTGTCCCTAACACAAATGTAGGAGGAGAAAGATGGCTTTTGTATCTGATAATGAAATAAATAAGCATGGTTGAGTATCCATTAATGAAGTCAATAATCATAACTAACATCATTAATATAATCAAAATTAACATTGATTAATCATGCCATGTTGGTGCCATAATGTTTTGTATTTTGAATGATGTATGAGTGCATCACAATTGTTATAGTTAAATTATGTCTATTAGCATGTATTGTGATGCACATATGTCATGGGTACTAATGCATAGTTAACTAAGGCTTGCATGATGTAGATTGCAAATAGCACTTAGTGCATGCAAAGAAGTTGATGAAATGTTTACATAGCATTTGAAGGATTCATTGCATTGGGGAGAAGTGCCTATAAATAGTTGAATGACTCTTGCTCACACCATTGTTGGATCTTAATCAATGATAGAGGGATTGATGAATGAATATAGGGAAGCTTTATTAGATTTAGGTCTCAAATGTACATTGTGTGCATGATATATGCTTGTTTCATTTTTGTAATTGATAGCGCATAGGTTATATTGAGGCTACATGGACTCTAGGTGCATGCTTTGGGTGAGACTAGGAGGTGGATGTCGGTGTGTGGCATGTCCCAAGTGTTAAGCCATGGTCTTATGCACATCGTAGGTTAAAATGGCTAACATTTTGGTTTTGTTGCTAGGACCCTTTAATAATTTGTGTTTTGATTTTGAAATGTCTTGGCAGGTGACGTGAGAGATCTCCAAAAGGTTTACCATAAGATAGAAGAATTTGTGTGCCAAAAGATCCATGAAGGCACAAGAATTCAACAATGGTGTGAGCAAGAGTTATTTGACCCATCATATGAGAATTTTTGGGTTGAGTTGCATGAGGACATTTTTGATTGGATCTTGGTATGAGTAAGGCAGATTTAGGTTGAGCACTATCTCATGATACAATGGACACAAGAGAGTGTTGCGCAACTATTTGTAGATCTAGTTTGGATGTGTGCAGTCAACATCTTTATCAGGAGGTGAGACTAGGAGGTGGATGTCGGTGTGTGGCATGTCCCAAGTGTTTAGCCATGGTCTTATGCACATCGTAGGTTAAAATGGCTAACATTTTGGTTTTGTTGCTAGGACCCTTTAATAATTTGTGTTTTGATTTTGAAATGTCTTGGCAGGTGACGTGAGAGATCTCCAAAAGGTTTACCATAAGATAGAAGAATTTGTGTGCCAAAAGATCCATGAAGGCACAAGAATTCAACAATGGTGTGAGCAAGAGTTATTTGACCCATTATATGAGAATTTTTGGGTTGAGTTGCATGAGGACATTTTTGATTGGATCTTGGTATGAGTAAGGCAGATTTAGGTTGAGCACTATCTCATAATACAATTGACACAAGAGAGTGTTGCGCAACTATTTGTAGATCTAGTTTGGATGTGTGCAGTCAACATCTTTATCAAAGGTGCTATTGACAGCTATATTCTCTAGTTCACTATGTCCATGTAAAGTTTAGTTGAGGAGGTATTGAACAAGTTCTTGACACCTTTTTGGCACAACTTGTTGAGTCAAGTATTTATGTGGGTTAAGATGTTGCTCATTGAGACTTTCAACATGGAGTAGTTCTCTACCACACAATTGAGTGTGTAGTGGATGGAGTTATCAGTTCATGAGTTAATACTGAGAAGTGATACAAGATGAAGGTCAAGAAGTTGAAGTTAGAGTGTAGAGAAAAGTAAAGGTTGTAATATCCAAAAAAATATAAGGCAAAGCTTGCTAAAAAACGTGACCATTTAAAAAAATCAATAATAAATTTGCTTATATTTAAACAAAAAAGTAAGATGATGTCATCAATGGATGCACATAACTACCATCATATGCCATTAGGCGACATAAGACTTCTTTGGAGATAATGATGGGCGGATGAATAAAGTGTGACAGTTGTAGATATGACATAAGTGAAGAGGATGATGAATGATGGAAAGGAGTAAGGGTGAAGCATGAAGAATGGTTATGCATTGTGTCCCAATGCTCATCCACTTGGGTGACACTATTCCATGAAATCCCTTGGTTGATTGGTTAAGGGAATAGTCAAAAGTTTTAAAGGTTATGCATAGATATTAATTATAAATGTAACAAGCCAGTTGTTCACGCAAGTAAATTTCCTAAGTTTTCACTTTCAAGTAAATAAACTATGTTTCGTTACCATTACTATAAATTTTTTTTTATCCAATAGAGAACAAATGAACATAAATGACATAACAAATTCCAAGCATTGATTTCATTTCCAGTATAATATTCCACATATTACAACTTGTCCAAAGATTGTATACAAAAAACATACATAGCTCAACCGAGATTCAAAGCAATAGATATAGATGGTCCAAGAATCTCCTTTCAAATCTTGGTCGCCGGCTGTGGAGGAGAAGCATCACTTAAGTGCTTTTCCGCCAACCACAGACTCAAATGCGGTCCCCCGCACATTTGCCACATATGGCAAGATGGCCCTACCCTTCGACGAAGAGATAGGTGAAGTAACCACATAACTACAACTATTCTGAGCTTAGTGTTGTGTCCTACATAACTAGAACTTGTATCCACTACAATCTTGAACTAGCATGCATAAAAGGAACACTGTGAACTAATAGTGTAGCCAAAGGCAATCACACTACTTTGGCCAAAGTATTCTCACTCAATACTTCGAGTGATAGTCATCCTATTCACATACACTACCCTAGCTTGATTTGACTTTAGGCCATTATATTCTATGCATAGGTAATTTTCTTCGATAGGTAATCTTTAATCTCAAAAATAACCTATTCCCTTTTCTCAAAACACAATGATATCTCTATCAATAAAGCATAAGAATAAGTTATTCCCTTCAATGGATATTCTAATCCCAGGTATAACATAGGAGCTTTTTTAGTCTACAAATTAATTTTGCATAACAATTTAACAAGCTATTCCCGTTTCATCAATCCTAGTATATAATATTATTGACGTTAAACAATCACTCCTTAATATGGAGTATATACAAACACTCATAAGGAAATCATATCAACAAGACTCTTTTCCTTTCCCATAAGCAAATAGATCATTACTCTATTTCAAGCAATCAAAAACAATTCCAATAAAACATACAAGACATTCAATCTTTCACTAAAATAGAAAACCATAAAGAGAATAGAATCTCATGCCTATCAATCGCTTAATCCAATTGACTCTCTGGTTATTAAGCTTGCCCACCTCTTAAAATCAGCTTAGCAACAAAATCCCTCTCAATTCCTTTCACTAATACTTCCTCACAATTACCTCTCAGCAAAATAAGAATCTCACAAATAAAATGCAGCAGAATGGAGAAGCGTGATTATGCGTAGTAAAAGTGTATCCAAATGAGGTAAGAGTGCCTCTATTTATACCAAAAAACTAGCATCTACAGGCTAGAAACAAGGCCAACGAATTGACACTTCTCAGCTCAATTCAATTGACACAGCTTGGTAATTCAAAAGGTGGCAAATTCCTATCTCAATACTCATCCAAATAGGACAGCAGGTCGACTATTTGCTTGCGAACATGTTGACCATTTCATATTGCACATGTACTAAACTGGAAATCGACTTATAGGTTGAAGAGACTTCTATTGAATCATAGAGTTCATAATATGGCGCCAACAATTCACCATATTCCCTATCATTTAGCTTGCTGTTTAACAGAAGAATAAGTCAATATTCTTATTGGCTGCGTTTTACTTAGCCGACTTGGTCATTGCCAAAGCATTCGACACTTAGCCAATGACTCGACTTCCCTTTTTATAGCGTTGCTTTATTCATTAACTCACATTGCTTTGTATAGTGCAGAACATTTAAACATTATGCATTATTCATTAAATATAAACTATGCACAACAGTTATAAGCTTATGCTTTTCCATTGCATTTATCAATGATAATATATATGCGATTTTAATCACTTAACATTGCGCTATAATATGCAACGCTATATCTACATTTTATTGGCCTTATCATATACTCATTAAATTGGCCGTAACATATATATATACATATACATATACATATACATATACATACACACACACACACATGTACACACACATACACACACATGTACACACACACACACACATATATATACACACACACACATACATACATACATACATATATATATATATATATATATACATATATATATGTACACATACATATATATATGTACACATACATACATACATATATATATATATATATATATATATATATATATATATATATATGGTCATTGATAATAGTATTAAATGCTATTTATATATATGTATATATAGATATATATTGCTTGACAATAAGTTTGTTTAAATAATCCAGTTGTTATTCGAATAAAAGAGATCGAGCTAACATTTCATATAAGATATCGTATGTATATACATATCTATATTCATGTATACATACATATACATATATCGACACACTGGTATGGACCTTCCTGTTTGTCAATACATACACATATATCGACATGTGTATATACATATATCTCATACATATACATTCAATTATTTAACCAATCACATATATAATTGCTATCTTATCGATAGGTATATATGCAATGTGATGTATATATACATATATACATACATGTCTTATTGTCCATTCAATATCCCCATGCCCATGAGCAATCCGTCCATGAGCATGCGTAGGTATGTCTACCTATGTATTCTCATGTACGTATTATCCCATGTGTATGGGTTATCGTTGACATGCACATGTATATCTCATCAATCAATTATAGCAATACAAGGAAAAACTCACATGCACCAAGCACTTGACATAAAACAAGAATGCTCTTAATAGAAATCAAGATCCTTCCTAATGCAAACGCATCATACTTAAAGGATGACTTACCAATTCCCAAAACTATGACTTGACTCAACCATTCTATAAGTGAGTGTGTGTAAGCTCAGTTAGGTTTCATTATAGGTTACCCAACCAAGTTCTTCTTCTGAGTGATACTTCCCCTCGCTTCTAAAGGATTGGCTCTAAATCTGCATCCAACTTAACACATTTTCATAGTAGTCAACTGTTCATCAAAACAAGCATTTGTTTTATACATTTCATAGTTAGAATATCAAATTCAATAACCATTCATTTAGATATCCATTTCATTAAATAACATCAAATGAAATAAACATTCATTCATAATTTTCTTATGATTCAACTAAACAAAGTGCAACCATATATATTTTCCAATCAGAATTCCAAATACATTCACATATGCAACAATTTACCCTAACATAGTAATAGTAAATATGTAAACGCACAATGGTGTGTAACATACTCCCCCCCTTGTGAATCATCGTCCTCGATGATTTTATGTAGCAAACATAAATTAACAAAGTAAACAGAACATTGTTTTTCAAGCGCTTTCAAAAGCATGTAAGACATGTGGAAACTTTTGCTCTATTTCAGCATAGTCTTCCCAAGTGGCAGAATCTTTTGCATACTGGTCCTATTGGACTTTGCATTGCAGAGCCTCTCTATTACGCAAGCGAAGCTTATGTGTTCTGAGCACCTTGATAGGCTCGATTGTTACCACTTTGAGGTCTTGTACTTGTAAAGCATTCCAATCAATTACATGATTCTCTTGGTATATTCTTCTTTAGGTATGGTAACGTGAAAGACGTTATGCATTCGGGCAAGAACTGGTGGCAACACAATTTGGTAAGCTACATGGTTCACTTTCTCAAGAACCTCAAAAAGACCTACATAGCGCGAAGCTAGTTTGGATGACTTTCCAAACTTGATGGAACTCTTATGAGGTTTAACCCTTAACTACACCTTATCACCCACTATAAAATCTTGGGTACTCGCTTAGCATCTACATAGCTCTTCTGCCTATCATTGGCTTCAACTAACCTTTGCTTAACAATTCTAAACCGTTCCTCCATTTCAACCAACATCTTTGGTGCAAGACTCACCCTATCCTCAAGTTTTTCCCAACTTATAGGGGTTTGACACTTTCGACCATACAATGTTTCAAAATGAGCCATCTTAATTGCAGAATGATAGGAATTGTTATAAGCAAATTCCACTGAAGGCAAGTAATCTTCCCAGTTGTATTGCTGATCCATGCAATACATTCTTAGTAGGTCTTCAAGTACTTGATTCACCCTTTCAGTTTGTCCATCCGTTTTCAGATGATATGCTGAACTTATATTTGGTTGAGTTCCAAGTGTAGAAAATAAGTTTTGCCAAAACCTTGAGGTCACATGTGCATCCCTATCTGAGATAATCTTCTCAGGAATACCATGCAATCTAAACACTTCTTGAATGAATTTCTAAGCTATGACAGGAGCTCCATCAGTTAGATTTCCAAGTATGAAATGCGCTATCTTAGTAAGCATGTCCACAACCACTAGAATGGCATTGTGCTTATTCCTTGACATGGGTTATCCTTGCTCAAAGTCCATACTAATGACTTGCCACTTACTCTTTGGAATATCATGTGGATATAATAAGCTTGCAGGATGATGATGTTCAACTTTCACCCTTTGACATTCTAAGCATCTAGCTGCAAATCTAGTAGCATCCCCTTTCATCCCTTTCCAAAAATATAATGGCTTCACATCGGCCAATACTTTTGTCACGCCGATATGGTGCTTCATGAACTTCTTTCCACACAAGATTTCTTAACTCTTCAGAAATCCCTTTCCAAAAATATAAGTATGGTGCTTCATGAACTTCTTTCCACACAAGATTTCTTAACTCTTCAGAGTTAGGCACATACATTCTTCCCCTATATCTTAGCAACCCATTGGGTTCAAAATGAAATCCATCATACCTTGCATCTTGCGGATTGCTCGCGAGTGCTTGCTTAACTTGCTCATAGTACTCATCCACCTTGCATTTCTGCAACACTTGGCCTTTAAAGTCGGTTTGGATTGTCACTATTGAGGCAATATGTCATTTGCAACTTAAGGCATCAACAACTCGATTTTCTTTTCCTTTGATGTAGCTAATATTGAAGTCATAATCAGATATCAACTCCAACCATCTTCTTTGCTGTGCATTCAGATTAGGTTGGGTAAATAGATATTTCAAACCGTGATGATCGGTTTTCATCTCAAAAGGCTTTCTCAACAAGTAATGCCTCCACATCTGCAATGCATGAACTACTGTTGCTAACTCTAAATCATGTGATGCTTGATTTTGTTCATAGGGTTTCAACTTCTTGGATTCATAAGCTATTACTTGCCCTTCTTGCATTAAGACTCCACCTCAGCCTTCTCCTGATGCATATGCGATAACAGTGAAGTCACCATCAGGATCTGGTACTTTCAAAATTGGAGCGGTAGTCAACTTCTCCTTGAGTAGATCAAAGGTTGCTTGGCATTTTTCTGTCCACCCAAACTTCTTCCTTTTCCCCTGCAAAGAAGTAATAGGATAGGCTATTGTGGAGAAGTTTGCGACAAACTTTCGATAATATCTTGCGAAACCCATAAAACTTCTTACCTCAAATGCATTTTTGGGTACTGGCCATTCTAGTACCTCCTTGATTTTGGTTGGATCAATTGAAATACCATTAGCTGAAATGACATGTCCAAGGTACTGTACTTTCTTCTGAAAGAAGGTACATTTGGAGAGTTTCCCAAACAACTTATGTTCTCTCAGTCGTTGAAGAACTATCTCTAAATGTTTGAAATGATCCTCCTCATTCTTTGAATAAATTAGGATATCATCCAAGAAAACCAAAATAAACTTATCCAGGCAATCCCTAAACACGTTGTTCATTAGATTCATAAATTTTGTCGACGCATTAGTAAGTCTAAATGGTAGGACTGTAAACTCATAATGCCTTGTTGTACCCAAACCAAATTTTTTGCTTCATTAAGGCATTTTGCATGAAATGGTCTAAACCTTGTCAAAATGATGTCAAAACATAGTTTTTGGGCAAATCAAGTATGGACTTTGAGTCAGTGTGATGCCATGAAGATACTTGCAAAATTTGAAAAAAATGAAAATTAGGGTTTCTAGACCCCTATTTTTAGGTAAAAAACCCTAAAAATTGAAACTTGTCAGAATTGGCTGAAAATGGTTTTGATTGATTTATTTTGCTTCATGATCACAATGGTGAAGTCAGTTTCAGTTAAAACTCAGTTTAAGCCTGGTGGGTAGTTTTCGTTTTCTCAAGTGAAAAGTTAAGTTCTTTGAGCTCTTCAATGGCAGATGGCTAGGTGCTAGGATTCGAAAGCTAAGCTCAAAACGCTTCGGTGATGTTTCTATGGCGAGTTTTGTTCGAAAAGTGGCTTCGTCTCGGAGGGGATTTTCGACAAGGTAAAAATGCTTGAAAATTTTCTAAGTCTGGATGCAAAAGCGCACCTGTGAGCTAGGGGCGCCCTTGATTCTGGAGGCCTAGATCAACTTTTTCAGACTTGTCTCTTCCAAGATGTCTTCTTCGGAATCTTGTTAGCTTCGCGATGAGCCAGCCAGCCAGCCAGTCCAATGGATCTATCTATCACCTGAAACTGGAGATTGAATGCAAAATAAGGGAAATTGAAAATAACTAAGTCTGGAGTTCCAGATGAGGGTTTTTGATCAAGTGTCACCTAGGAGGTTTGTTTCAGTTTTGACCTGGCTTCGTAATGCATCCGTCAGCGGGTGAATCAAAGTTGTTGAGTTGCCAGTATCAGGGATCAAACTTGGGGTTTTAGTCATGATCAGAAATATCCATAAATGGAAAAAGCGCCCCTGGAGACCAGCGGTGCCCAAGGTTTTGATTCCTTGAATTCAGTCTGTTTGATGATTTCAAGTGCTCATCCTGTCCGTGTTGGATCCAGCTTTCCGTTGCATGTCTCAGTCGAGTCAGATGACTTCTCAGCAGCCTGCAGTCGGAGGTTTAATGGATTTTAGCCAGTTTGATTAATGGCTGTCTAGGAGGAAAAACGCCCCTGGAGGCTAGGGCGCCCATGTTTTAAAGTTGTCAAACGATGTTTTTACAAGAAGTGCTCTCCAAGAGCTCTTGTTCAAAATCCAACCAGCTCCGCAGTGAGCCAGTCAACTAGTTCTGAGGTTTTGCCAAACATCGGGAAATGCAAAGTGAAGGTCAGAATCACATGAAAATGATGGAAAATGCATTGAAAATTTCCGAAGTCTAAGGTCAAAAGCGCCCCTGAAGGCCAGGCGCGCCTTGCTTTTTGAGGCCTCAGATGGATGAATTAGGGTTTGTCACCTCAAGGAGTCTTTTGTCAGATTTGATCCTGCTCTTCAACAAAACTGTTAGCCAATCAATCCAACATGTCAGTCAATCAGAATCAGTGGTCAAACGTGAGCTTCGGTAAGGTTTTCAAATTCAAATTTTTGAGAAATTGCCTAAGTCTGGAGAGAGGCGCCTAAAGTCAAAGGTTGACTTTTTGAACTCAAGAAAAGTGGTGTGCATGAGAGGTGGATTCAGTTAACTAAAATTAGCTCTTTAGTTCAACTCTTCTTAAGTCGACTTCTTCTAAGCCTATTTTTTCTGTAATCGAGCAAGATCAACTTGCATGTGCGTGTTAACTGAAGTGTTTGAGGTGGCGCCCTAATTAGGGCATATTCTTCTTTCAGTTAACTGATTTTAAAGCCAATTGTAGGCCATGTGTGGGTTTTGAAGGTTCAATTAGATTTCAAGCGCACTTTCCAAGGCTATGCATGCATTTGACACACCTTTGAGGATAAATTCTTATATATTTTGCATATGGTGTCCATTATTTCTCATTATTAGTTGATTAAAAACATCTTTTCTTGAGCATAAAAATGATCTAAAGGTGCTACAAGTGTCAGAATTCAATGTTCTTCGTAGCTACAGATTCAGAATGTTCAGAGGAAGAATATTTCAGACTTTGTTTTCCATTTGCATGCACGTTTCATCAGATCCATTTCAAGCATAGGCGAATTTCTACAGAAGAAGATTAAAACACAAAACTTCTATCTTCTATCTTATTTCCTTTATTCTCGTCTTAGGTATTCTTTGCATGTCGAAAAAAACGGAAAAATCTTCATAAACGCATCATTTGGGTTCGTGTATTTTAGCATCAACGACAATACCCATGTCTTAGATTATTTTGTGAAAATTGCCTCGTTGCCTCTATTCTAGAGCAATGTGCTTTTTTCTAGAATTTTCTTTGCATGTGGGCCTAAAACACATTTTTTCACAAATTTGTCAATCTGGGTTGTCCTAGAATTCAGTTCTACACAAAACCCATGTTCTAGATTTTCGTTGGAAAAATTGCCCCCAGTACCCCTAATTGCCAGTTCAAATCTTGACTGAAAACTTTTTGCATGCAGGCCTAAATCTCGTTTTTTTCTCAATTTTGTCAATCTGGGTCATCTTGGAATTCGATTAAGCACAAAACCCATATCTCAGAATTTTTCCAAAAAAATTCACTTCAACTTGCTATTTTTAGCCTATCCTCGAGCTTTTTCAGCCTTTTCTAAAGTTGTTTGACCATACCCAACTTTACAGTCAATAATCTAGTTTTTTAGAATGCAGTACAATCCCATAGATTACAAGGCCAAATAGGTCTTTGTTCATGATTTTATGAAAACTACCGATACTGACTTGGGTCATGTTTATCCCGTCATCAATTTGAGTACATTGGAGGGTACTAGCAACACTACAGTCAGGAATCTTGAGCGTTCGGGGTTACTTGCAGCGACATCCATTCCCATCTTGATCTTCGATCTCGAATTTGTAATTGCTTGCATCAAGCATTATGACTCGTCTACGAGACAAATCAAGTCAACCGATGGAAGGGTCGTTTGTAGCCTAAAACTGAGGGACATTGAGAAATGCTTTTCTATCCCTCTGCGTTTAGATCACTTTACAGTATCCATTCCAGATTGTGACATGATATGGGAAGAGGACAAGGACATATCGCAAAAGAAAGTAGCTCAACAGTGGTTGAAAGTTCAAAAAACCAACATGCCAAAGAAAATTGGGCGTGGTGAGTTCAAGGATGAGATTGCCATTTTGATAACTTTACTCAATCGGGTATCAGGTCAGGAAGACACAAGTGTTTTTCGACCATGGATGTTCTACCTCATCTCTCGAGCTATTGACAAGAAAGAAACCTTTGATTGGGCAATGTTTATCAGTGAATGTCTTCACCAGCAGATTACAGAGTTCTTGAGAAAGCACGAATTTCATATGGTGACTTTTCTAGTTTACTTGGTTGCGTTTCAAGCAGCTTTAGACTATTAAAGACCCATGGAGTTCTGGGCGTTCAACGAGTGCACGAATACTACTCTCAGTTAGAGTTTTCGAAAGCTGAATAGGACTTTAAGGCGGTGAATGATCACTTTCTTATGAGGACATTTAGGGATTTAGACAACGAGATGCATGTTAGAATTTCCCCAAAGGCCAAGTCAGCAATGGAGTGTTCGGCGGATTGGTTCATCCAATTCCTTACTTTCACATATATCCGTGTGTATGGATACACAGGAGAGCCTCTGATGCTTCCGAGGTACCTGTTGAACAAAGTTCTTTTCATGGAGTTTATGAGACAGGCACAGGAGGTTCACACTTTCCTTCACAATCGACACAGGCCGGCTTTCACCTTTCCTTTCGGATTGGGTATTTACAAGTGTAAGACAGCTGTTGATTGCTAGCTAATGGCGAACGAGTTAGAGAAACTCCGGCTCGAGTGTTTTCCTCAGAGGCGTACCTATGATCCGTTGGGTCATTATTCAACACGGTTGGAGCGAAGCAATGCACATTCGATAGTGCTTGAGGACTTCTGGGTCAATTGCGAGGATGATTTTGAGGTGCGTCGATGTCATTATTGTAGGCTTACTCTCCCACAAATTGCTGATTTCTTGTCAGAAGATGTGGGGGGTTTGTCCGATGATGATGGAGAAGTGCTCCTCAATTTGTTCATTAAAGACCAAGTCACTCGCCAGCCACTTCGCCAACCTGATTGGTATGTTCCAGTGAATACTTCAGTGAAAGATTTGTCCAGATCAGTTATTAAAATGAGCATTTACTTCCTCGAGAGCAACTGGAAGCGAAGGGTAATTCTGGTCACAGAGCCGCTAGTAGTGATTTCTTCATTGCCTTCTACTTTTAGGGCGAAGCCTCGAGTCAAAATTATCTTGAAGCCGCTTGAAGGAGTCAAGATTGGGGTGAATTCAAAAGGGAAGAGCATTACTAAACGGAAACAGGTTGAGAGGGAGCCAGTAGTTCCAGCAAAACTGATAGTACAGACTGAGGCTGATTCATCGTCTCCAGGTCCACCTTTTTCACCTTCGTCATCTCCTATCGACATTGATTTAGAGCCTGAGTCTCCAGTACACAAGACCTTCATGCTAGTTGATCTGCCAATGGTTGACACAGCAGGAGTAACTCCTCTTCAGGAGAACGACGTGAATCATTCATCTTGGCTCGAGAGGTCGTTGGGTAGAGAAAGGTGTATGCCTTCATATCAGCTGGACTTGTTCGAGTTCGGTGATCCTTATTAGGATAGGTTGAATAAGAGGGCCAAGAAGCAAGTCAACATTGAGAAGAATCCTAAAGGAAAGCTCATCATAGAAGTTGCCACACCTCCAGAAGGCAAGAACTTAGATGAGGTTGATGTTGGCGACTTTAACTTCGTCAAAGCAAATCTAGGTAAGAGTACTCGACACACTGACGTGAGCCTATTCAAGGTCGTCGTGAGTAATTTGGAGGAGCGTGCGATGAAGGATGGTGAAGATAAGGTAGCCCTCAAGGCTGAAGTTAGGCAACTTTGACAATACATCTTGAGTTTGCTTCATGGGAACGCAAGACAGGCACCTTTACTCTCGCAGCTTCAAGAGATAGCCGTTGATTAACAGAGGATTCGCTACTTGATTAATCGAGGAAAGCTTTTAGATACCTGGATTGAGGACTTCATCGTTGCTGGTCGACATCTCCTTACAAAGTTGTATCAGTTGAGGGTTGACGCACATAGTCTTCGACAGAGGATTCAGGAGCTCGAGATATTCATAGCAGAGCGTAAACCAAAGGATCTCATTCTCATATCGCAGCTTGTAGTTGCCTATGATGCCATTGAAGCAGCAAAAGATAAAAAGAAGGTTTTCACTTGGAGAGAATTGTATCTTTGCAAAGTGGAAATGTATGACGAAGTTTCTGCGAAGATGGGTGTAGTTCAGGAGAAGGTTGCTTGAGCTCTTCGATTTATCAGCAAGTTCATCACCGAGATTCCATGCCATTATCGGCGTGTTGATGGTACATACGTCGAGTTGGAGGCAGTTCAAGTTGAGTTCGAAGAGCTGATTCATGATAACCTAGGTAGAGATCCTGAGGTGTCTAAGTTGGAGGAGTTCTCAATGTTGACTATCAGTTTCAAGAAGGTGACTACAGAGGTTAGAGACAGTTAGAGGGCGATCCAGGATGAAGATAAGGAATTAGACAGGCAGTTGATCATCGTGGACAGCGTCAGAGTGCCAAATGATGATACAATCGATAAATTCTTGGATGAGATAATAAATAGAGAGGGCTTGGAGTAGACGCCCAATTGGATCCTGCAGTTGTTTACAAGGATGAGTCAGAAGTAGCAGTTAACTCAACGTCAATTCTTGAGTTTTCCTTGTTGATATTAGGCACGCCTATCTCATTCTTGGAGATTTCTTCGCTAGAGGATGGACTTTTAGTTAGTTTCAGTTGATTGATGTAAGTTATCTAGTTAACTCTTGAAGCTTTTCTTTCAATAAGGACGTGCATGTTGCACATGTCCAATTAGTCTTGTTTGTATCAGTTAACTGATGGTAGCTTTCTAGTTAACTTTATAGTTTCTTTTATTAGACTTAGATGAATAAATCTCGTATGCTGCAAGATTGTAGTTGACTCAAGGTGATTTTAGGGTTACCTACACCTTTGATGTCTATAAATAAGAGCTTTCAGCTCATTTGTAAATAACTTTTGCACGCGATAGCAATATATGCTCAGCCAACCTTGCCTGCAATATTGTTATTCTGTATCTGTTCATGAGTGATTACTATAGTAATAAATAGATGAGCTCACCTTGCCTTCATGTTATTATTATGGTGTTTGTTCGAATCGTAGTTAAATGGGGTTGCTAGTTTGATTGTTTGTTGTATGCGTGTTTCGCTAATACAATTTGCTGTCCTAGTTGCTTACCTTTTTGTTTGTTTATAATAAGCCTATTTAGAAAAGTAAATAGTTGAGCCCACCTTGCCTTCACGTTACAAATCTGTACTCAAAGCTTATCGTTCGATGTGTGTAGTAGTAAACCTATTCAGCCAAGCAGATAGTTGAGCCTACCTTGCCTTCATGTTGTGAAGCTGTACCCGATTTACAATATATTTGTTTGTATTAATAAACTTCTTCCCAGCCAAGCAAATAGTTGAGCCCACCTTGCCTTCACGTTGCGAATCTGTACTTGAAGTTTATCGTGCAACACATTCCTGCTCCATTTCCTCATGCTTTGTTTTTTTGAGGAGATTGGATAGTTTAAAACTTTTAGTTTTTAGTTGTAGTTAAAGACTTGCGAAACCAGAGAAAATCCTTAGCTGCAATGTCCTTGGTTTTCTTAACCTTGTGCCTCTTCCAACTAAGTCAAAAAGATAGGATTTAGTTATTTTAATTTTAGAACGCATATCAACAAAAGAGGGAGCTTCCCCTCCTAATTTGAAGAGTAGTCATTGCGCACTGTGCATAGCTGTTTGTACCAACGAGCACTCCAGAGGTGCTAATTGTTACGCCAACATGCCTGTATCTGGTTTTGAAGGCAGCCTTAAAAATATCTTCATTTTTGATCCTTAATTGGTGGTATCTGGATCGTAGATCAATCTTAGAAAACATAGCAGCTCCCTGCATTTGATCAAAAAGGTCATCAATGCGTGGCGATGGATACTTGTTCTTTATCGTAGCTTTGTTAAGCATTTGATAATCTATGCACAAGCACAGTGTACCATCCTTCTTCTTCACGAAGATCACTGGCGCTCCCCAGGGTGAAACGTTGGGTCTTATCAATCCCTTAGATAACAATTCATCTATATGTGCCTTAAGCTCAATTAACTTAGTTGTTGACATCTTGCAAGGCACTTTGGAAACAGGTTCCGATCTTGGCACTATATCAATGAAGAAATCGAATATCCTTTTAGGTGGTAGTCTAGGTAGTTCCTCTGGAAACACATTCACAAATTTTCTTAAGATAGGATATTTTTCCATATCTGACTCTCTAGTTTCCATCATTTCACTATCTTCTACCTCTTGGTGGTCTTGTGGTCCATAGTAGTCAACGCCATCTTGAGAAATGAATTCCTTATATTCCTCAAGCTTTTCCATCTTTATTGGAAAGAGCTTGCATCCTTTCTTCTTGGCCCTATGCAATTGCATGGCAAAGATTTGACGCAACTTGGCTTCCCTAGGTATCCCTTGCAACATTACCTGGTTACCCAGATCATCCAAGCACTCTATAGTTTTGGCATGACAATCTACCTTGGCTCTATGCTTCCAAAACTAGTTCATTCCTAGGATAACATCATAGGATCCTTAGGGTGATACATATAGGTTTACCTCTGTAGAGAAACAAGGAAGTTCAATCCTAGCTTCGAACAAGCATTGTTCCATTGTCACTCTTGTCCGGTTTACATATTCTGCAACCCATGACTTTGCCATATAACAAGCTTTCCTAGATATTTGCTTTGCTATTCTAGGTGAAACAAAGTTTTCAGTAGCTCCAGTATCTATAAGTATGGAAAAAGGCAAACCAAATAAAATACCTGGAGTCTTCACTGGAGTAATTTGATACTCCGCTTGATGATTGTCCAAGGTAGCATGAATCTTTTGTTGGAACACCGTTTGCTAGGAAGGAAGTGGGTTTCCATAAGGTCGTGACCTAGAAGGCTTATTGGGATAGTTTATAGCAAAGTGGTCTCCACCACATGTGAAGCATCCTGTTGCTGGTACTTTCTTCCTTATAGATTCACTAGGTCTACTAGCATTACCTCCAACACTGTTGACATTATTGCCATTGAAATTATTCCTTTTGCATTCCCTCATGATTCTCTTCCATTATTTCGGGGTCCCTTAATCCCTTGCTTCTGAAAATCTTGCACTCCATCAAACTTATTTGGAATCGGTTTAACTTGGGCTCCTCCGAACTTCTTACGGTTTCTATACTCTTCGTGGATGGAGATGGCTTTGAGCTTCTGCTCTTGCTTAACAACCTTTTTATAAACTAGGTCCATAGTAGCTAGACCATGAACATCTACTTCGCCACCAATCTGGCTATTAAGCCCCATAATGAATTTCCTAATGCGGAAATGTTCATCCTTTTGATGCATTGGTACATAATGTAACAGGTGGGTGAACTTTGCCCAGTACTCATTTATTGACATCTCTCCCTGTCTCAGATTTTGAAAATTAGTGAGTTTTTGGTCGTAAAAGAGTTGGGGTAGCCATCTTTTTCGGAATAATTCCACAAACTCGTTCCATGTAAGTTTCAAAGAGCTAAGCCCGAGTTCCATTTTCTTTTTCATCCGCTAATTAGAGGCTTCTCCCGCTAATTGATAGGCTCCCCAAATTGCTTTCGTGAGCTTAGAATAGTTTTTAATCTCGAAATATTTTTCCATCTGAATCAACCATGCCTTAGCTTCTTCCCCGCTAGTGCTACCTTCAAATTTTGGTGGGGTTATTTTCCTCATGTCCCTAGAAAGTTCAGAAGCCAAATGCTTCCTACTAGTTCCTTCAGATTATGAGTGTGATTTCTCATTCTCATGTTCATGGGTCTAAATATGATTGTGAGAATTCTCTCCCTCATTTTCATGGATAGGGACTTCTTCATTAATCGAAACTTCTTGTTTTACTCTATCTTTTTCCTTTACTTCTTGCTCAATATTTCCCCACCTTGCATTGGTTTCGTGAATGATAAACCAAAATTTGATCCAATTTGGCTTCAACACCCCTTCGGACCTTGTCCGACTTCCTGACTCCCTCCAGGATTAGTCCTTGTTCTCACCATTGTTTGCAAAAAAAGGGTTACACTTGAAGGTTCATCTTTATTAGATTCAATGAGCATTCATTCGCATATAAAAGAAATTCACATAAGATTTGAGTACAAGCTTTCGGTAAACACATGATCCTTATTTATTCATAAGGATCTCAATATCCTTTCAATTTACATAGAGTGACTATTCAAATAGTCAAGTGGAGAGTATCTCTCAGATTCGCTCTCAAACACATAACTCAATGGGGTATACCCCACAGATTTTTGTTCATCTCTCATTTGATCTTCTCTATCCCAAAAGGGGTAATATCCTTCGGATTTATCATCCGATACATAGTTATAGGGAACATAACCCTCCAATTCATTACTTGAGGAAATTACAATCACTTCTGTTAATGGAAGAACTCAAGGGTCCCTAAATATTAATGCAGGATTGATGCTACATTCCGAAGGCATATCCGTGGAAAGTGACAAGGAGTCAGACTTTGTTGGTGAGACTGGAGGTGAGTAGTTGAAATTGGCCTCCTCCTTCATCGTTCTCTTTACTTCACTAATCCGAGAAAGAGCATGACTGATGGTCTCAGTATTGCTTAACTAGACAACATTTTCATAGTTGGTTCCCTCTATTGTATGAACAATGGCCTCTTATTCCTTCTTGGCTTTGAGGTAGCGCTCATTCCCAATTACTGACTTTCTTGCAATTAACTTGAGACACACCATCTTGGCACAAGAATTTCCAGACATTAGTTTCATTTAATGTTGGATGGAAAGTATGGCGAGCACATAGGTTCCAGAGCTAAACTTTGTAGCTTTGATACCATGTGTAACAAGCCAACTGTTCATGCGTAAATTTCCTAAGTTTTCACTTTCAAGTAAATAAACTATGTTTCATTACCATTGCTATACATTTTTTCTTTTCCAATAGAGAACAAATTAACATAAATGACATAACAAATTCCAAGCATTGATTTCATTTCCAATATAATATTCCACAGATTACAATTTGTCTAAAGATTGTATACAAAATACATACATAGCTCAATCGAGCTTGAAAGCAATAGATATAGATGGTCCAAGAATTTCCTTTCAAATCTTGGTCGCTAGTTGTGGAGGAGAAGCATCACTCAAGTGCTTTTCCGCCAACCACAGATTCAAATGCGGTGCCCCGCAAATCTGCCACATATGGCAAAATGGCTCTACCCTTTGACGAAGAGATTGGTGAAGTAACCACATAACTACAACCATTATGAGCTTAGTGTTGTGTCCTACATAACTAGAACTTGTATCCACTACAATCTTGAACTAGCATGCATAGAAGGAACATGGTGAATTGATAGTGTAGCCAAAGGCAATCACACTACTTTGACCAAAGTATTCTCACTCAGTACTTCGAGTAATAGTCATCCTATTCATATACACTACTCTAGCTCGATTTGACTTTAGGCCATTATATTCTATGCATAGGTAATTTCCTTCAATAGGTAATCTTTAACCTCAGAAATAACCTATTCCCTTTTCTCAAAACACAATGATATCTCTATCAATAAAGCATAAGTATAAGTTATCCCTTCAATGGATAATCTAATCCCAAGTATAACATAGGAGCTTTCTAAGTCTACAAATTAACTTTGCATAGCAATTCAACAAGCTATTCCTGTTTCATCAATCCTAGTATTTAATACTATTGACGTTAAACAATCACTCCTTAATATGGAGTATGTACGAACACTCATAAGGAAATCATATCAACAACTCTTTTCCTTTCCCATAAGCAAATAGATCATTACTCAATTTCAAACAATCAAAAGCAATTCCAACAAAACATACAAGACAGTCAATCTTTTACTAAAACAAAAAATCATAAAGAGAATAGAATCTCATGCCTGTCAATCGCTTAATCCAATTGACTCTTTGGTTCTTAAGCTTGCCCCCCTTTTAAAATCAGCTTAGCAACAAAATCTCTCTCAATTCCTTTCACTAATACTTCCTCACAATTACCTCTCAGCAAAATAAGAATCTCACAAATAAAATGCAGCAGAATGGAGAAGCATGATTATGTGTAGTAAAAGTGTATCCAAATGAGGTAAGAGTGCCTCTATTTATACCAAAAAACTAGCATCTACAGGCTAGAAACAAGGCCAACGAATTGGCACTTCTCAGCTCAATTCAATCGACACAGCTTGGTAATTCTAAAGGTGGCAAATTCTTATCTCAGTACTCATCCAAACAAGACAGCAGGTCGACTATTTGCTAGCCAACAACATGCTGACTGTTTCATATTGCACATGTACTAAACTGGAAATCGACTTACAGGTTGTAGATACTTCTATTGAATCACAAAGTTCATAATATGGCACCAACAACTCACCATATTCTCTATCATTTAGCTTGCTGTTTAACAGAAGAATAAGTCAATATTCTTATTGGCTGTGTTTTACTTAGCTGATTTGGTCATTGGCAAAGCATTCGACACTTAACCAATGAGTCGACTTCCCTTTTTATACCGCTGCTTTATTCATTAACTCTGCACATTGCTTTGTATAGTGCACAACATTTAAACATTATGCATTATTCATTAAATATAAACTATGTGCAGCAGTTATAAGCTTATGTGTTTCCATCGCATTTATCAATGATAATATATATGCGGTTTTAATCACTTAACATTGCGCTATAATATGCAGTGCTATATATATATGTTATGGCTGATTATATATATATATATAGTCATTGTTAATAGCATTAAATGCTATATATATATATATATATTCCTTGACAATAAGTTTGTTTAAATAATCCATTTGTTATTCTAATAAAAGAGATCAAGTTAACATTTCATATAAGATATCGTATGTATATACATATCTATATTCATGTATACGTACATATACATCTATCGACATACTCGTATGGACATTCCTATCTGTCAATACATATGCGTATATCAACATGTGTATATATATGTATATATGCAAATATGTCATATATATTTATACATTCGATTATTCAATCAATCACATATATAATTGCTATCTTATCGATAGGTATAGATGCATGTGATGTATATATACATATATATATGATGAGCACACAGTTATACTGGGGAGGGCGGGGGCGGAGCGTGGGGTGAATCAGTAGAACACAACTTTTACCAATATAAAACTTTACCAATCGCAATAACACCATTCACTCAACATCAATAATTATGCACATGAGAAGAACACAATAACACACGATATTTACGTGGAAACCCTTATGAGAGAAAACCACAACAAAATATTGCTTATATAAACTCTTCTTTTCCAAACTTTGTAGGCACCAACCTACATGAGACACCAATCCCTTTAATTTGTAGGCACCAACCTACTAGAGGCACCAACACCCTTAATTTGTAGGCACCAACCTATTGGAGGCACCAACCGCCACAGTTTGTAGGCACCAACTTACTGGAGACACCAACCCCCACTGCCAAGCACCAACTTAGCAAAAGATAATAACTTCAAGAACAATGTTCCACCTTCAATGTTGTTTCTTCAACAGGTGATGGACAATTCTGCTCAAATATGTCTCTCAAACTTTTATCCAGCCTGTACTAATTCTCCTCTTGGATCTGATATGATTACCTCATAATATTTTCTTTTAAAACTTTGCTATAGCTCCCTTATTTGTTATAATTCTCTTCTTGAAAATGTTTGTAAGCTGATCATAAATTTGTCACACTCCAAGTCTGATCACAAAATCTGCTATTAATCTTCAATAATGAAGTTAGAAGGATCTTCATAAACCTGCTCCAATTCTCCCTAAAATATCTGCTATTGAATCTGCAATAATTCCTTTATGATCTGCACCTTTCCTTCAACCTATTTTCTCCTTTGTGATATATGATGCTTCTTTAAAGCTCACACAAGTTCTTTCTCTGCTCTTCTATCTCACCTTGTCATTCTCACACAACACCCACTTTATTTATATTTTTATCAAGAGTGGTGACCCTTTTGATACACATCCTCTTTACAAAGAGAGGCAACCCTTCATTAATAAATGATATGTAGCACTGTCTTAACTAAAATAGTCTGAGTGCTCCCTTTTAATTATTAATCACCGTCCTTTTGAAATTTAATCACTGCCTTTTAATTGTTTCCTTTGAATCAATTTAATCAGTGCTTTTTAGAAACTTTAATTGTTTCCATTTTTTCACTTGCTAATCGCATTTTATAATCATCTATATAAGACAAAGTTTGTCTTTATGTGGGGCCTTTTTGTCTTTTTCTTAGTTTTGTTTTATCTGACTTTGCCTTTTCCTTGCATTAGATAATAATTTTTTTTGTCTTATTAAATCAATCGCACCTCTTGATTTGAATATTCATGTTTGCCTTTATTAAGATAATCGCACCACTTCGTGAATGCGATTAGTTAACATCATTTCATGAATGAACGTATCTTCTGATCGCACTAATTTTTCTAGTGCTAGTTTAGTCAAATACGATTTGTTAAAGTGCTTTAATAAAATCGTATGTAGTAGAAATCATATTATATGGCAATTACTTTTGATGACAAATTGCATGTCTTGGGTTAATTGATTTTACTTTATTATTTCTGCTGCTTCTTAGACTTTGATCATTGCTGTGTGTACCTTTGTTCTGAGACAGATTCAACTTAAAACAGAGTTCTATGTGATAGATATGTATTGAAGATGTCTCTGCGTAACTTTCATATATAATGTGATTTTGTAGTCATAGAATTACTTCTGTTTGCATGCTTTACTTTTATTTCATTCTTCACTTCCCATATTTTATTTTCCAGAGTTGAGCCTTTCCAGAATTTAGAACGGCTTATGGTCACGTGTTTCAGATTCGCTGTTCAAATCTTCTAAATCTGTTTTTATTTCTTCTATATCTGTTATAAAAGCAAGTTGATATCTTTTATTGAGTGTTCTCTGTATACCTTCCATTTACTCACAAATGAGTCTTCTTGATATACACTCTTAACTTGACATCAATGATAATATTGAGGAAGGTAATCCATATCTTTACCTTTCGAATATATTATTTTCAGTTATGCTAATCTTCTCACTTTACCTTGACTTATCGATGACAATATCCAACAATCTCCTCATTCTTCCTTTGACATTAATGATAACAAACTTTGTTTTTGTACCTTTGACATCAATGACAATATTTCCAACAATACATACATGTCTTATTGTCCATTCGATATCCCCATGCCCATGAGCAATCTGTACATGAGCATGCATAGGTATGTCTACCTACATATTCTCGTGTACGTATTATCCCACGTGTATGGGTTATCATCGACATGCACATGTATACATATATATACATTCTATGTATATATATCTCATCGATCAAGTATAGCAATACAAAGAAGAACTCACATGCACCACACACTTAACATAAATCATGAATGCTCTTAACAGAAATCGAGATCCTTCCTAATGCAAACACATCATACTTAAAGGATGACTTACGAATTCCCAAAACTATGACTTAACTTAACCATTCTATAAGTGAGTATGTGTAAGCTCAGTTAGGTTTCGTTATAGGTTACCCGACCAAGTTCTTCTCCCGAGTGATACTTCCCCTCGCTTCCGGAGGATTGACTCAAAATCTGCATCCAACTTAACACATTTTCATAGTAGTCAACCGTTCATCAAAACAAGCATTTGCTTTATTTAGAATATCAAATTCAATAACCATTCATTCAAATATCCATTTCATCATATAACATCAAATGAAATAAACACTCATTCATAATTTTCCAATGATTTAGATAAACAAAGTGCAATCATATATATTTTCCAATCAGAATTCCAAATACATTCACATATGCAGTAATTTACCCTAACATAATAATAGTAAATAGGTAAATGCACAACGGGGTGTAACAATAGAATATAAAGTGACTTTCATAAGTCACTTTTAATTTCCTTCCCAAAGTTGACTTAAGTCATGTGGCCTAGTCTATATTATATATATGTATAATATAAAATATTGTATTATATGTAACAATAATATTTTGGAAAGGACAAATGATCTTTTAATAATTATAATGTTTAATAAATCAAAATATTACATTAAAATTAAATCTTAAACTTGCAAAAGTTAAATATATACATATTTTTAATAAGATATAATACTTTATGTTATATTTATTTTATATAACATGATATTATCATCATAAACCAATATATATATATATATATATATAGTTAGTTAGTTAGTTAGTTAGTTAGTTAGTTAGTTAGTTAGTTTTAGGATCAGAAATGAAAGCAATAAGAGAAATGCAACACATAAGACAATGAACACCACAAGATACCTTAGGAAAACCCTCCAACTCGAAGGGGAAAACCCAACAAATATATCGTTTATATATTTTGGAACAAGAGCAGAAATCTGCTTACAACTCAGGCCCAACACAAGGCCGAATTTGATACAATGAATAATAGCACCTCTCTTAGATGCGAAGATACAGAATGAACATATTTCTCCTTGAAATATATTCGCTGCAACAATATGATGATCTGCTGCTCAAGATAATGATCTGCTGCTCAAGTGCGAACTTCTTCAAGAAGTGCGAATATGATGAATGAACTTGATGATCAAATGAGGTGATCATCACCTTGTATTTATACAAAACAATATGACACTTCATGTAGGTCGGCCTCATAAAGAATTAGCAAATAATAAATATTATTTCTTTAGGTCGACCCCATTTAATGTTATATTTTGTTGCCAAGTGAAGCGCCTCTTCACTTTAATAAATAAGTGAATAGCCGTTAGGCTATATGAATTTATTGTGCAATAATCAAAGCAGACGTATGTAGCCCGAAGCTACAACATCAACATATATATATATATATTCACATTAATACCATATAATAATATAACACATTATATTATTACATTATTATTTATAATAAAGCATGTTATATTATGTAGAGTAATTACACACATATTAGTTTTCTTTTAGTAGGATGAAGCAAATGAATGGTGATAGTGTGGAACTCCCACCATTGGGTAGAGTAGGATGCCGATGACAAGTGAAGTGGACTTGCAAGGGCAATGATGTGGCCACCCATAGGAGGGCCAATCCCCTTCAAAGGGGTCATGCTCCCCAAGTCCTTATGGAAGCTACCAACCCCTCTCCCCCATCCCTTGAATAAAAAACCTATTTGATGTATTTTTTTGTTGATTTAAAAATATTGAAATCAACCCTAGTGCATGGTGTTCCATTATAGTCCATCACATAATTTTTATTATTATAAAACATAGTTTGACTATGCAATTTGGCAAGTACTTGCCATTTTTTCATGCCTTGAGTAGTTTTGCTATTTACTCGAGTTTGTCAGACAAGTTGTCCACAAGTTTATGGCTGAGTATACGACAAGTTTGTGTGAAAAACTTGTGATGTGCATGAATGATGTAGGAAGGACATTGAAAAATGCAAATTTTACTCTCAAAAATCACACAATTTTTGCCTTTTTAAAATTATGAAAATGACATGCACTATGAATGTTTAGGGTCTTGAAGGCCTTTAATTGGGCATGTGCTGTCCCTAGACCCCCAACAAAATTTGATGCATTTTCTAATCTTATTTTGCATGATATTTTTATTTTTTCTATGTTCCATAGACTCTTCGGATGGGGGGACGATGGGGATAAGTCTTCGGGATGGGGGATCAAGGGCCTAGATTTGGGGACAACACAAATATATATGGTACTTAAAAATAAGTCATAAAAAATATACAAGGAGTAACATATGAAACTTTGAAGTGCTCAAACATATTTGATATTGCAAAGAATGAACAATAAAAATGTTGAATAACTATATATATATATATATATATATATGCCTCAAATCATCATTCATCCTTGAAGTCTACGTTGAACTCTTCACCACTTGAATTGTTAGACTCCTCAATCTCAAGCTCCTTCAAAGCAATACCGACCAACTCTATTTGTGCTACATCTTCATCAACTTTTGTTGGGTCCTTTGGCTTTGCATCCCATTGAGTTGTTGGACTCTATTTGTACATAAGTGTGTTGTAGTCAATGAGACACAAGGTGCAATGTACTACAAGCTTCTTCATGCTCCAAGAGGTAAGTTAGCTTCTCTTAATAAAGTGGATGAAACTATAAATAGATCAGTTTCTCTCAGCAACAAAAGAATTGGAAACTTGAGACAACAACGAATTAGGCTTATGTATAGTCTACCATAAAATTGGATCCTCCTTACTGTAGTCTCCCTATCCATCTTGGCATCTTTTGAATATCCCCCAAGAGGCAAATTTTGTTGACTTAGTATGAATGATGTTGGCCTATGTAGAATCATACATCTATTGAATATCCTTCACTCCAACACTTTCGATAGGACTAATTCTGCTTGGCCTTTATACATGCCACTTCAGGTTCAATGCATGTGCAAGGGAGTGTTGAGCTTCTCCCATTGCAATGAATGATTGGCTAAATGTGTTAATTGTAGAACTCTAATGTGAGCTCTTTCTCTTGTATAATGGCCTTCATTTGGCCAAACATACTATCAATGCACTCATACACCAGTCCAAGGTTAGGTGCATTTGCATCTCCATATCTAATAACTGTGAAGACTGAAGTAATGATGGCAACAATGCATCTTATGTCAACCCAAAAAATATCACCCTTCACCACCTCCTCCCTTGCTTTGATTTATTGGACCATTGATTCCACTTGTTGTCATGACCATTAGTTGCAAGGCCTCTTGCAACTCAAGCATCGTCTCCAAGAGAAGAAGCAAGATGCATATCTAGTCTCTCTAGGTTTTAATCTTTTTTTAGAGAAGGTCCTAAAAGGTGCATGTGAAGTATGGTGTTTGTAGATAAACATTTGCACATCTCTAGCATTATTAACCACCTCATTGATCCATCTGATTTTTCCCATGTCTTTGAGTGCATTATTAATGGCATGCACACAACAAAGACTCCACCAAATATGCTTGTAGGTTGCCTCAATCATTTTCCCTGCAGCTTTGCACACATATGTTGCTTCTCTCACTACAAGCACCACATTCTTTGGCCCAACCTCCCCAATAGCATCTCTAAGGATTTGGAACTAAAAATCAGCATCCTTGCGGTGCCTTGAACAATCAATAGCCCTAAAGAACTAAGGGCCCTTTGAACATGTGACCATAATGTTGCTAAGTGGATGATGCTTGATATTAGTCCATACATCCATGATTATGTTGCACCTAGGTAGCTTTCATTTTCTCCATTAGAATATTAATCTTGGAATAGTTCTTAGCCAAGATTGTTGCCCTCAATTTGTCTCCCTTGGTGGCACATATGATGGCCTTGCTCTGATTATTTTTGCCACAACCTTCTTATAAGGAGAGCCAGCCACATGGAAGGAATTCCATGGGCAAAGAAGAATTTGCCAATGGCATCATTTGTCTCATCTCTGTTTTGCACATTGAATAACTCTACCACCATGTGTGCAGCATCACTAGTGGTCATTCTATGTTTTCTCTTAGGCTATGTTGGAGCTGCCCCTAAACCAGATGGAAAAGTATAAGTAAAACGAGCTGAAACTCATCGATCTGTGGTAGTTTTAGTACTAGTAGTAGGAGCCCTCAATGGCAAAGCAGCGGGTACAAGACTTGGTCATCAATATGACCCTACAATTTATTTTCCCAATAAGAAGGAAAATATGACCACCTCTTAAACCTTAGTGTTCTCTATACCAAATGCATTCGTCCATAGATGTCAAAATGAAGAGAAGGGTTCCATGATTGAGGAAAATCTTGAGAACAATGCCAATGGGAGCACCCCTACCATATGATTGTACAAAGCAATCAACCTCTGAAATAGGAGAATCATCTAAGATGGGTTGAACAAGAAGCAAGTCAAAATCACAAGAATTACAAGCATAAACATAGGTGAGAATTGAAAAATGAACCGACGCATTGGCTCAATCATAGGATGAGCCAAGAGGGATCCAAAATCTCTACGGGAAGGATAATAGAAGTGGGCTTCTCATACCCAAGTAAATTCCACAATTTGGGTTTCAAACCCCATGTATAGACTTCATCAAATCTCACATTCACACCATGTGAAGCCCCCCATATATCAATTTCCATACTTCACCAAATTTCACATATAACAAATATTCCCGTGAATTACAATGAAACCCATTAACTACGTAATGAAACAACTTGCACAATAGAAAAATATAATATAAAATATGCTGCAAATACTTAATAATAATATGCTACTTCGAGGGGGCAACCTCCTAATCCACTTTGAGGGAGATACCTCCAAGTTCTTAACCTTGCCCATGAAAGGGATTTACATTTAGCTCGAGGTCCTTGAAAGAGGCTATTGGCAGCCTTTCTTGCTAAAGGATCAATTTCAAGTATCCATTCAGAATATTCTAGAGGCAATCGAACTAGCTAAAAATGCATGAGATTGAATGTCAATGTCAAAGCAGTTAAAAGTTCAATATGGCTTTTGATTGAATGGCAAGGTATTCAATTTTTATTTCACTGATCAATGGCATTATAAAGTCTCAAGTTGATTTCTGCCTCATGCTTTTCAGTTTTACATAAAAAAGATTTCATGAATTTTTGGGAAACTTGTCCTTTTATGTATTTCAACCAAGGGGTTTTATCCTTATTTAGCCCAATGTGATTGTATGTTGACAGGTTTGCATTGATGATTGTGGATAGTGCTACATCTCTTTATAGAACAGATTTTGTAGGTAGAGGAGAATTGTCAGCTAGACAAATGCATCTCGCTAAGTTCCTCAGAAGTCTTCAGAAAATGGCAGATGAGGTAGGCATCTGTTGACCTAAATAAGAATTTCAAGGAGCATAAAGTCATTGGAAATGTGTTATTATTCTTATATTTTAATGGTGTGTGATTCTCTTGTACAGTTTGGTGTGGCAGTTGTGGTCACAAATCAAGTTGTTGCTCAAGTAGATGGTTCCGCTCTCTTTGCTGGTCCCCAAGTTAAACCTATTGGAGGGAATATCATAGCTCATGCTTCTACTACAAGGTCTGAATTAAGTTCTCTTTAATGATGGGCATAAGTTGCTTCTAGGCAAAAGTTTACAGATTTTTTTTTAATGATTAGATCTGATCACATGGCTTACAAAGACTACTTCTTTTTCACAATAACAGGCTTTCTTTTCGTAAAGGACGAGGTGAGGAACGCATTTGCAAAGTGATCAGTTCGCCTTGCTTGCCAGAAGCAGAAGCACGATTTCAGATTTCCACTGAAGGTGTAATTGATGTCAAAGACTAATGTTGGGATTGCTTTCCTGCATAATCTTATGGAATAATTTCCCGGTTGTATGATTTTTAATGTTCCAAAGTCATTAACCATTTTGTTTTGTGAAATTCATGAATCTACATGTCATCCCATTTTTCGCTGTATTCGTTCATTGTAAAGATGCCTCAAAATTTAAATGATGGTAAGGGCTTCCCAGTCAGCTTCTCTGAGATGTAAGTTTTATGTAATTTGCACATTCTTCTGGATAAGACATTTCTATTGGCATTTCAATTGAGGATGCACATACTAGTGTTTATTATTTTGACCATCTACACAATTTCCTGAAAATCTAATCATTGAATGCAATGGCAACTAGCAATATATTGAACATTCCATAACAATGAAATTCTGACATTGAACTCCTACAATGTTGAGGTTAATAGATGACTTAATAGCCAAAACTATCATTTTTTATGTAAAATGTTAATCACACAAGCAACTTGTTATGGAATATATAATTAATGTCACGAGGCATTTTGTAATGGCAGCAAGGGGTGGAGTGTAATGGCATAAACATATTAACAAAAACTCTTTACCGTTATCTTAAATTTGATGCCCATTTACATTTAAAAATATTAACATTTAATAATAAACATAATATTTCTAATAGTACATAAATACATGATTTTTAAATGTAGATATAATAAAATTTGTGTCCTTTTAGTAAATAAAATAGTTTCAAAGTAAAATAAAATAATTCTTAAATAAATAAAAAAGCTTCGAATTGATATCTCACGCCATTGTTTTAGATAGATGTATCTAAGATATCTATACCATTTCTATAAGGGACAATTTGAACTAGGAAGTTGTATCCAAAATGTTTATGGTTACTCTTATTTGGCATTATGTTGACTTTTTAAGGGTATAGTAGTGATTTGTTCAAAAACTAGTCAATTATTGGAGGATAGAGCAAGAATTAAGGAGCTATGTCTACTAGAGATCTAGCTCTTCCGGAGCAAAACTTAAGGAGTCATCTCTACTAGAGATTATATTCTAGCTTTGAATTGAAGTCGGAATTTGTGAGTGAAGCATTAAAAGAAAATGGAAACAAGGGCCACTTCCATAAATTGCTGATGGTTGTAGAATTAGATCTTTCTTTGTGCGGGTCTTGAAGTTGTACCCAACTATTTAAATAAGCACAAGGCTTATTAAATAAGCACAAGGACAAAGCAGTGTTCCTTATGGTAGCAAAGGGTTAAATATCGGTTAAACTTTCCTCCTTAGTTTCCTAATATTGGAACTCTAGGATATTTATGTGAAAAGTTGGAGTTGTTTCTCATTTAGTTAATGACTCAAAGTCATGTTAACTGGAACATATGGTTGGAATAAAAGTTTGATGAATTTCTAAACTATCAAGCAGTTGGGATTAACTAGGAATAGGAAGCAGATAAATCTGATTTGACAATAATGGTATTTGAGAACTAAGTTATTTGTAAATAACTTCACCCTTTGTGCTAACAAAGTAGTAGGCAGATATGGTCTAGTGGGAATGATTGAGAGGTTAGCATAGTGTTACCATGATAAAGACTTGGGTTCAAATCTTAGCTTGGGAGTTGTTGGGCCTTTTCATCCACTTTACATGGAATGATTTAAAAAAATAGTGGCAAGAAGCAAGCACTTGAGGGTATTGTATGATGTTCAAAGTAAATTGTAAGCACTTATTAGTTGTTTTTTGGGAAGCGGTGATCTAAATTTCAATGGAGGATAACTTGCAGTTCGTTGTAATCGCAGAGGAGAAGGAAGAATGTTATGACGTTGCAACAATTGGAAAAACGGGTCCACCACACCTTGCGCCTTTAAACCTCGTGTATAACTTTTGTCAGCCAGTATGAAGACTTGGAAACAAAATGAAAATTAGAAAAATAAGAGATATACACAAGCTCATAATAAGACATTGGAGTACTTATCCACTTCAATCAAAAGCGTGAGGCTTCGATTGCGTGCTTCGTTCCCCAATGGAGTCACCAAAAAACTGTTGGGTGAAAATTTTGTAATCCCTTTTACAGATTACAAAATTGAATTTCAACCACAATTATGTGAGATAAATCTCTCATCTCAGAAAGGGGAGGCACCCTTCTTATTGCTTACTGGAACTGAAAGTAAACTATTCTAAACTTTACAATATGTACACTACACTAATCATATGGGGGTGTGTTACATTCATGATTCTCTCTTCTTTTAGAGAATATGTTTACAATATTCCACGATTTTTATTTCTTGATGTGATACAACTTTAAATAAAACCTAAGCCGTAATTCCAATACTTTTAACTTGTCAAAGCATAGTCTAGGAGTACTAGTATAATAAAAATACGTAACAAGAAGGCTCACGAAGGCACAAAGTAGTTCCGTAGTCTTCAATGATGAATTCCACAATAAAGTAACCAACGATGTAAAGGAAGCACAAAGTCTTCAATATACTTCACAAACAGATCCACGAACATGAACAACGCCAAGCACAAAGTCTTGAAGGTCATTCACAAATATTAGCAATAATTGCACAATTCCAAGCAAAAGGTGTAGCACAAAGTCTACACAAATCAACTTGAAAGCCTTTCAATCTCAATTAATAAAACATTGCCAATCTAATCCCATAATAAGATCAACTTGTGTAAATGACATAAGAACATTCACATTTGTTGAAATTGATCCAACACAAAGTTTGGTATGCAATTTAGCCTTCTTTATTGATTTGAAAATAGTTTCACAATAAGAACTCAAAGTTTCAAAATTGCTTTACAAATGAGCAACACTTCGTTGCATTAGACAAAAGGTAAATAATACAATACAACCCTCTCTTATTTATAGGTGAGAGCAATGAGCTATTCTAGGAAAAACCCTAACTAACTGTTGACTTATTCAACGTGATGTCCAAGAATGTAGGAGAACATCTCTATTTTTACATGTAGTTGCATGAGTACAAATGACATATAAAAATGTCAATGCTTATTTACATAAAGCATGTGAAAATATTGAGAAATAAACTAAGTGAAAATCAAGGCACATTCAAGTTTCTCCACCATCCTTCTCCAAAAAGTTTTCATATTTCTTCAAGACTACTTGAATTTCTTTATTATTGAGACCTGTGGTATGTCTGGAGATGGAAAAAACTCGTGTGATTGAGCCCTTGATAGTGTTGCACTCTTTCCGGTGCCTAAAAACTTTCCAATTATCCAAAGTCAACTGAATATCCATCATTTTTTCCATTGAAGCTACTGAGAAAGCTTCGTCTTTAAATTCCTTTTGAATCCATGGATGTATATTCTTGTACAACTGATTTGGTGGGAAGAACTTTCTAATTGCATTTCATGGATTTCTTGCTCGGTGACAGATAATAAATTAATCAAAATTGCGCAAGAGTTTGGATACAAAATATCAAAATGGTATGCAAAAGTAGCTCCAAAAAGTTTCATATTTTTTAGTGTTAGAATTTTTTTGAGTTTTATGCACTGGTGGGAAATTTTGGGCAATTGCATATGCTTTGGTAATTCAAATGCAAAGGTGGAGAAAAACTGAGCTCTTGCATGGGACATTACACTTCAAATGCAATGACTCCAAAATTCTGAGACATTGCATGAAAATACACAACTAGAGAAAAACCCCGACATTGCATGAGAGAGGAACTTTGGATGCAAGGGCGCTGAATTTTTGAGCTACTACATATGGGAAGTACACTTGGGTGCAAAGGCATTGAATTTTTGAGCTACTACATGTGACTTGTGGTTTGAGATGCAGTGTCTCAAAAATTCCCTGACATTGCATGTGAAAGAAAATGGCTAAGTCATGGAAAATATGCAAAGGCTAAAAAATTCCCTGACACTGCATGTGCAAGAGCAAAAAAATTCAGACACTACATGATGAAAAATATACAAAGGCTCAAAAATTCCCCAATACTGCATGTGAAAGAATATGACTAAGGCATGAAAAATATGCAAAGACTCAAAAATTCTACGACACTACATGTGCAAGAGCGAAAAAATTCAGCGACACTACATGATGGAAAATATGCAGAGGCTCAAAAATTCCCCGACACTGCATGTGAAGAAAATGACTAAGGCATGGAAAATATGCAAAGGCTCAAAAATTCCCCTGCATGTGCAAGAGTGAAAAAATTCAGCAACATTGCATGATGGAAAATATGTAGAGGCTCAAAAATTCCCTGAAACTGCATGTGAAAGAAACTAAGGCATGGAAAATATGCCAAGGCTCAAAAATTCAGTGACACTGCCTGATGGAAAATATGCAGAGGCTCAAAAATTCCCCGACACTGCATATAAGTATGTATAGGCGCTAAAATTCAACGACGCTACATCTCAAAAAAACCTTGCTCCTGCAAGTGCTAAATTTTTTCTAACTCCCAAAATTGAATTTTCACAACTTGGTTTAAAATGCTAATTTCGATGAACCAACAAAGGTTAATGCTTGGAATGAATTTTTAAGGCTAAGGAACCACACACGAGGACCAATTGGGATTTTCCTTGTTTTACGCGCTTAGAGTACATGGGCTATGAAATGGACAAGTTTTGTAGGGGTTATCCAACAAATTGAGCACACCGAATTCAAGAAATGAAAAGGTTGTATCTATTTATTAGCTTGCAAACAAAAAAAAAGAAGAGGAGGCAATGCCATAGTGAAGAGAGAATTGGGTGAGGGGCTGCACGCATTTGGTTTTAGATGCCAAGAATGAATCTTTTAGGGAGCTAGATATAGAAGAGATTTTAATTAATTAAGAAGATCAAACAATAAGTTGTGCAGGTGGAAATAAGAAGAGGAGGTTATTGTCCTAGATTGAGGAGAAGTATATTGAAAGTGTAAGAGATGCCATTGAAGGCTAGAATTGAAATTTTTTGTAACAAGTTAGTTTTATGTTGATTTGAATAAAATAAAATTTTCGTTGCTGGAATTGTTCACTATGTTGTTGATTGAATTTCAAACTTGTATGAGTGTGTGTTTTTGGAGAAAGGGGAGTACCCTCTTGCATTACTTAAGTAATCCATATGATGAAATGTACATATGATCTAAATACTTAGGCTATCGAAGAACCCTTAATAACAATTAAAAACTCCCCCAAAACCAATTTACACTCTTTAATGAAATCCATATTTTAAAACAATCAAAATAAAAGAACACTCATAAAAAGCTACAAATAATCACTAAGAGGGAAGAGGAAGCCCAAAAATCAAGGATCTAGATCTTAAAAGTTTCTCACAACTATATATAATGTATTTTCCACTTAAGATGTGCCATACCATTCCAAGCCTTTTTAAAGGATCAAATAAGTAAGCTATTATCTTGAAACATACCATAGAGTACACAACTAGATCTATTTCAAATTACTTACATTTTTTTTTTCAATAATATATAGAATCATTATAATTAAAAGAAATTTTAAATGTAAAAAGAAATATTAATTTAGATATTAGTATAGATTTTGAAGTGATTTATTTAGAATATTAAAATCATGATTTAGTGCGAATAATTATTTTTTTAGAAAATTGATATGGATTGATAGTGTTGGAATAAAACACAAGTATATATGGGAGAGTTTTACATATTGATAATTCAAGAAGCATCAAAAGAAGTTTTTATGGGCCATTAAAGGCATGGTGTACTAGTTAAATCTTGGCATTGTTATTGCCACCAAGGTTCCAACTCCTATTGGGCTACTAAGCTCATAGGGTTTGTGCTCTCATTAGATTATTGAGCTCATGGGTTTGAACCACTTGTGTTAATGTAGGTAAGGAGATCCCCCTTGCGATCTCCACTAGTGTGGGGATAACCTAAATCTCAACAAGAATCAATCAAAAAAATAAGATTTTACAGTAAAATGATCTTTGCTAGGTTTTCATTTGCATGTACCAAGATTTAACAAACTTTTATAGAGAAATGGTTGTATATGAGACCCATAATCCATCAATTAGCTTGAAATAACAATAACCTATTAAGAAACTAATTGTTGACATTAATTACTTAACTACTAACTTACTAAGTGATTGTTCTCTTAAGATGCATGCCCCATATAGTAACAAACTAAAACTATTAAACAAAAGAGATTATTTGGATCACAAGACCCAACAAACCCCCTTGATCTAATGGGGTCTAGAAGATGGTCTTGAATATATGACTATGAATTCATTTAATTATCTTTGTCAAACTTACAAACTAGAATATTATACATTGCATTAATGTTAAGTTGATGATGCTTCATACATAAGCTTGCTACTCTATAATTTGTTACACGAATAATGAGAATCTTGAATAACATTTTCATCCCATATGACCATTTTGTATGTGTATTTTTGTATAAGCACAATCATAGTTTTCTCAACCAAATCAACCCACATAATATTTCACACAAAAGTTCATCCAATGACTATAGTACTTTGTATGACACATCTATTCTAATGCCCAACAATGTTGACCTCACTTTGCTCAACACTATTGGTGCTAGCAATCCTATCAACTTGTATACTCAATGTTGATTGATCGAAGGTCAATGCAATCTTTTCCCCCATCAATTGAGAGGTGAGAATTTGTTTTTTTTTTTTTTTGACTGCAGGAATCAGTCGGGTATCCGTCCCCCTATAAACTACAGTGCGTCTAGTAAACTTTTTTTCACGTGACCAGTGGCACTGGCATGACACGCCCTCCGGTATCACTGGTTTGGGGGAGAGTAGACCTCGTGACCTCTTGCCTGCAACAAGATGATTTAGTCAATTGAGCTAGGCCCCCCTGCCCCAGAAGCGAGAATTTATTATAGCTTAAAAACAAATATAAATAACTTAGTTGTTCCCTATAAATCTCTACAAAATGAAAATAAAATTGAACATATTAAAACTATAAAACCAAAATAACCAAAAAAATCCAATAAAAAATGATTAAATAAAAATGAAAAATATTGCTTTCCGAGTCCTTTGGCCTCCATTTTGACTCCTTGTGTTTTAATAGCCAAGTTGATCCTAAAAACATGTAGACCACAATATACAACATATTTGTCTCTAACTGAGAGTATAATGCTATATTCAAGATGTTCTTATAAAAACTACCTATTTTTAATTTCATGCCGAGTATGATTGAAATTATATCCTTTATACGTTTTATATAGCATTGCCGAATGCACTGAGAGGACAAAAGTAAGAAGAAATACTTTGGAACTTAAGAGGATCTAACCTTTTGAGCTCTTAGATTACAATACCAAGTTATAAGAACTCTTTATCCACCTCAGCTATGCAATTGTTTAAGATTCAATTTAATAAACTTATATATCACCATAGTCAGCCTCTGTCACCCAAGCAAAGGAAATGCAGTTGTAAAATGATTATTCCAAAAGTAATCTACATGGCAATAAAAGGTTTTACAGAAATGGAAAGCATCACACACAACAATGTATTTTTGGACCCACGCTTCCTTTCAACCTCAGAAAAATTTCAAATCATCTTTAATTGATTTCAAATGGTGTTTGGTGAGTTGTCAATTACAATGCTATCTCATGCTCTTTTTCTAGTTTTCCAATTGTTTGTAGGTGATTATCATTCTAATAAGTCTTTGTTTCAGATGTTGGTTGGCATTCCAGAAGACAAATGGCACTTTAACAAGCCTCAGGCCAGCAAAGGAGGATGGTGCTCTTATCAAAAGTGGGTGCTCCCATAAAAAAAAAAACAATGGGTTTTTGCAAATTTTCAGCCCAGATGCATCAAGGAAAATATTAAAACCTTTTTTCAGGCAAATTGCTCAGGTAAATCTTCTTCTACAACATATTAAAAGCAAAACTAAACCCTCATGGCTTCATACTTCAAGTAAAATTCATGGTGACTTCTTCACAGGCCTGGATTCATACATGCATTGATAACATTGTTGGAATAAAACACGTGTATATGGCTGAGTTTTACATATTAATAATTCAAGAAGAGGAATTTTTTATGGTAAAATGGTCTTGTTTTCATTCAGATCAATCAAGTTCGAGTAAATTTTTATGGGGAAATGGTTATATATGGGATCTAATGTTTAACAATAATATATTATTAGTAGGTATAATTTTTCTACAATTCATGAATAGTAGTATTATAGTATAAATGTTTCTGTTTTAACTCTGTAGTTTTTGAATTAAAAAAGACATACATTTAAAACTAGAATCATTCATACTAATATTAGTATCAAATTAGAATAGATATGTTAAATACATCTATTTAAAAGATGTTGAGAGATACTTATATTAAAATTATTATTTAAGAAAGATAGTCACTGGAAGATTGTATCTCTCTATATATTTTCAATAAATATATTTAAAATAAAATCACATAAAATTATTTTTTATTCACTTAAGAGTTACTTTATTTTATTACTATATTTAAAAAAATATGATGTCTTTATTTTATTGTAGAACTATTTTACTCACTATATATTTAAAAACTTTGACAGCTTTACTTTATTTTACTATAGAGCTATTTTATTAATTACATGTTATTTGTTTTAAATTTAGTGTCTTTATATTTAAAATAAATGTTAGTTCTATATAGTTTTTCTTTCAACTATTCTTGCATTGTTACATCATTAAATGCTTTTCCCCTTGTTGCCATTGATGTTACACCTCTCAAGATAGTAAAATATTACTTGGATTTTAAGACTAAACACAAATTATGAATTTTCTGATTTGGAATTATTTTATTTAATCATAAGGAATTATGAAGTTGATTTTTTTGTATGATGGTGATGTACAATTGTTAGTTGTGTTATAATGTAGAATATGAGAATTAACCTTATTTATTGATGGATAAATATAGTAATTATATTATTTACTCTTTGACAATATGAATATATTTATTGACGAGATTTAATATGTGCATTCAATGTGTAGGTTGATATAGGTTGCTCAATGGAAGTGAAGAATCATTAGGAACCCTAACTCATTCCACTTCAGTAGTGAGGTAGTGAAATTCCATTGTGTTGTACTAGTGAAGCCAAATGTATTGGCTATAAGTTGCTAAGAGTGTCTTTTTGTGAACCATGTTATATTATTGTACTTATATTTTTTACTATAATCCCTTTATTTTTTATTTAGTTAAAAATCTTAGTGTAAGTGACTTTTTATGACTTTTTAAAATCCTAATTGTATAAACTCAAATTTCTCTTTATTAGATATTTTTGAGAGCTTGAAACTATTGATTTTTGAATTATTTATGGATATTTTGGATCCCATTCCAAGTACACATGGGTAGGGCATTTGGGGTAAGACATTTGAGTGTGATACTTATAAGAATATGCATTACATAAGCATGGAAGGGATCAAGTGGGATTTCTTAGAAAACTCTTTTTTGTTCCTAATTGGTAATGTCCCGCCTTGTAACCCTAGAGGAAGTTGCAACAACTACGAAAGCGTACAATTTTTTTTTCTTTTAAAATGAAAAAATAACATGAAAGGTTCTCTAACTATCGCCAACATCCTCTAAGGTACGAGACTAAGGTTACATCTGATTCCCATAACATAAACATAAATACATTCATAGCATAAGATTAACTACTTAAGAATTAAAAATACATACATTCCAAACATTAAAATTGCATCACATAGATTAGATCTACATCAAGATACAAATATTACATTAATTCTCAAATAAGGTTTACAACACTCATTCCAAGAATGAGGAAGATGATACATAAGAGTTACAAATTACATGAAACCTCCTCGAAAACAACTGAGGAGTAATATAAGTACAAGTGCCAACTGATACAATAAACAAAGCATGGAATAAATCATCTGGTATCCATGAGCTCTCCAATTGGAAGATCTCGCCATCACGAACAAAAGCAAGGGGACCCAACGGAGTAAGGTGCACGTTCCACCCAACCAAGTGGTACCCAAAGGCCCACCTCCCGTGCTAGGAGATAGTAACAAGGATCCTAGACAAGACCTACTACCTCTAGACACAGGCTGACACAAATTGAACTTAATCAAATACTAGAACCACACTATTACAAAGGTTACATTGCTTCTAGAGATAAACAAATATATACATCAGTGAACCAAACATACTGCTGACATAGGAGAAGTGTCACCACAAAGATGCATGGGTTACCTCGACAGATCTTCCTAGACCCCGACCCCCATCAAGAGTCACTCTCCTACTGTCAACACGTGGAACAAATCCACAACCAAAGGTAACTAGAGCACACTATGGATATTCGATCCCCAACCAAAGACATAAAAGGTATCACATCCCTGTTTGTGGAAACTAGACGATTTATTGATAATGACAAACACACTAACAGAGGGTAACAAAATGGGTTGACATTAAAATAATCCACAACCCCCAAATCTATAACACATCTGGAAGACTTATAACACATCTGGAAGACTTATAACACATCTAATCCAATTCCCCAAAAAGTGAACAGAGGAAATTATATACTAAGGCAATTAAACAGGAAATAAACTACTCTTCGGATATATTAAATCCGATTTCCCCCCTTCAGTAAAATTTACAGTAAAGAAATTGCCCAAGTAAATAAAATAAAATTCCTTCTCTGTAACTTCAATTTCCTCAATTACTTTTAAAAGAATAATAATTTTACTTCAAGATTAAATCTACCAAATCTTCTATTTGTGCATTTTTATTCATGCACCAATTTTAAAACAAATATATTTAAAATCATTAATTATATATTTAAATCTATATATACCTTGAGTATATACATAATCATATATATATATATAATTATGTATATGCCCAAAATACATATACATTAAATATATATCAATATATTTAATAAAACAAACATTATTTCAAAATCCATAATAAATAAATATTTAATATATATATATATATTGTGTTTTAATAGCCAAGTTGATCCTAAAAACATGTAGACCACAATATACAACATATTTGTCTCTAACTGAGAGTATAATGCTATATTCAAGATGTTCTTATAAAAACTACCTATTTTTAATTTCATGCCGAGTATGATTGAAATTATATCCTTTATACGTTTTATATAGCATTGCCGAATGCACTGAGAGGACAAAAGTAAGAAGAAATACTTTGGAACTTAAGAGGATCTAACCTTTTGAGCTCTTAGATTACAATACCAAGTTATAAGAACTCTTTATCCACCTCAGCTATGCAATTGTTTAAGATTCAATTTAATAAACTTATATATCACCATAGTCAGCCTCTGTCACCCAAGCAAAGGAAATGCAGTTGTAAAATGATTATTCCAAAAGTAATCTACATGGCAATAAAAGGTTTTACAGAAATGGAAAGCATCACACACAACAATGTATTTTTGGACCCACGCTTCCTTTCAACCTCAGAAAAATTTCAAATCATCTTTAATTGATTTCAAATGGTGTTTGGTGAGTTGTCAATTACAATGCTATCTCATGCTCTTTTTCTAGTTTTCCAATTGTTTGTAGGTGATTATCATTCTAATAAGTCTTTGTTTCAGATGTTGGTTGGCATTCCAGAAGACAAATGGCACTTTAACAAGCCTCAGGCCAGCAAAGGAGGATGGTGCTCTTATCAAAAGTGGGTGCTCCCATAAAAAAAAAAACAATGGGTTTTTGCAAATTTTCAGCCCAGATGCATCAAGGAAAATATTAAAACCTTTTTTCAGGCAAATTGCTCAGGTAAATCTTCTTCTACAACATATTAAAAGCAAAACTAAACCCTCATGGCTTCATACTTCAAGTAAAATTCATGGTGACTTCTTCACAGGCCTGGATTCATACATGCATTGATAACATTGTTGGAATAAAACACGTGTATATGGCTGAGTTTTACATATTAATAATTCAAGAAGAGGAATTTTTTATGGTAAAATGGTCTTGTTTTCATTCAGATCAATCAAGTTCGAGTAAATTTTTATGGGGAAATGGTTATATATGGGATCTAATGTTTAACAATAATATATTATTAGTAGGTATAATTTTTCTACAATTCATGAATAGTAGTATTATAGTATAAATGTTTCTGTTTTAACTCTGTAGTTTTTGAATTAAAAAAGACATACATTTAAAACTAGAATCATTCATACTAATATTAGTATCAAATTAGAATAGATATGTTAAATACATCTATTTAAAAGATGTTGAGAGATACTTATATTAAAATTATTATTTAAGAAAGATAGTCACTGGAAGATTGTATCTCTCTATATATTTTCAATAAATATATTTAAAATAAAATCACATAAAATTATTTTTTATTCACTTAAGAGTTACTTTATTTTATTACTATATTTAAAAAAATATGATGTCTTTATTTTATTGTAGAACTATTTTACTCACTATATATTTAAAAACTTTGACAGCTTTACTTTATTTTACTATAGAGCTATTTTATTAATTACATGTTATTTGTTTTAAATTTAGTGTCTTTATATTTAAAATAAATGTTAGTTCTATATAGTTTTTCTTTCAACTATTCTTGCATTGTTACATCATTAAATGCTTTTCCCCTTGTTGCCATTGATGTTACACCTCTCAAGATAGTAAAATATTACTTGGATTTTAAGACTAAACACAAATTATGAATTTTCTGATTTGGAATTATTTTATTTAATCATAAGGAATTATGAAGTTGATTTTTTTGTATGATGGTGATGTACAATTGTTAGTTGTGTTATAATGTAGAATATGAGAATTAACCTTATTTATTGATGGATAAATATAGTAATTATATTATTTACTCTTTGACAATATGAATATATTTATTGACGAGATTTAATATGTGCATTCAATGTGTAGGTTGATATAGGTTGCTCAATGGAAGTGAAGAATCATTAGGAACCCTAACTCATTCCACTTCAGTAGTGAGGTAGTGAAATTCCATTGTGTTGTACTAGTGAAGCCAAATGTATTGGCTATAAGTTGCTAAGAGTGTCTTTTTGTGAACCATGTTATATTATTGTACTTATATTTTTTACTATAATCCCTTTATTTTTTATTTAGTTAAAAATCTTAGTGTAAGTGACTTTTTATGACTTTTTAAAATCCTAATTGTATAAACTCAAATTTCTCTTTATTAGATATTTTTGAGAGCTTGAAACTATTGATTTTTGAATTATTTATGGATATTTTGGATCCCATTCCAAGTACACATGGGTAGGGCATTTGGGGTAAGACATTTGAGTGTGATACTTATAAGAATATGCATTACATAAGCATGGAAGGGATCAAGTGGGATTTCTTAGAAAACTCTTTTTTGTTCCTAATTGGTAATGTCCCGCCTTGTAACCCTAGAGGAAGTTGCAACAACTACGAAAGCGTACAATTTTTTTTTCTTTTAAAATGAAAAAATAACATGAAAGGTTCTCTAACTATCGCCAACATCCTCTAAGGTACGAGACTAAGGTTACATCTGATTCCCATAACATAAACATAAATACATTCATAGCATAAGATTAACTACTTAAGAATTAAAAATACATACATTCCAAACATTAAAATTGCATCACATAGATTAGATCTACATCAAGATACAAATATTACATTAATTCTCAAATAAGGTTTACAACACTCATTCCAAGAATGAGGAAGATGATACATAAGAGTTACAAATTACATGAAACCTCCTCGAAAACAACTGAGGAGTAATATAAGTACAAGTGCCAACTGATACAATAAACAAAGCATGGAATAAATCATCTGGTATCCATGAGCTCTCCAATTGGAAGATCTCGCCATCACGAACAAAAGCAAGGGGACCCAACGGAGTAAGGTGCACGTTCCACCCAACCAAGTGGTACCCAAAGGCCCACCTCCCGTGCTAGGAGATAGTAACAAGGATCCTAGACAAGACCTACTACCTCTAGACACAGGCTGACACAAATTGAACTTAATCAAATACTAGAACCACACTATTACAAAGGTTACATTGCTTCTAGAGATAAACAAATATATACATCAGTGAACCAAACATACTGCTGACATAGGAGAAGTGTCACCACAAAGATGCATGGGTTACCTCGACAGATCTTCCTAGACCCCGACCCCCATCAAGAGTCACTCTCCTACTGTCAACACGTGGAACAAATCCACAACCAAAGGTAACTAGAGCACACTATGGATATTCGATCCCCAACCAAAGACATAAAAGGTATCACATCCCTGTTTGTGGAAACTAGACGATTTATTGATAATGACAAACACACTAACAGAGGGTAACAAAATGGGTTGACATTAAAATAATCCACAACCCCCAAATCTATAACACATCTGGAAGACTTATAACACATCTGGAAGACTTATAACACATCTAATCCAATTCCCCAAAAAGTGAACAGAGGAAATTATATACTAAGGCAATTAAACAGGAAATAAACTACTCTTCGGATATATTAAATCCGATTTCCCCCCTTCAGTAAAATTTACAGTAAAGAAATTGCCCAAGTAAATAAAATAAAATTCCTTCTCTGTAACTTCAATTTCCTCAATTACTTTTAAAAGAATAATAATTTTACTTCAAGATTAAATCTACCAAATCTTCTATTTGTGCATTTTTATTCATGCACCAATTTTAAAACAAATATATTTAAAATCATTAATTATATATTTAAATCTATATATACCTTGAGTATATACATAATCATATATATATATATAATTATGTATATGCCCAAAATACATATACATTAAATATATATCAATATATTTAATAAAACAAACATTATTTCAAAATCCATAATAAATAAATATTTAATATATATATATATATAAACATTATAAAATAAAACAAGGACGAGTTTATTTAGAAAGCGGACAATTGTAGCAATGGCGCAGACTGTACTATGTACAGCGGGCTACCGAGCTCTTGGAGGCTGCACTGCCTTTGGCAAGCGCTCCCTCCAATGTGGAGGTGGTGGGGTATGCACAACACCCCCACCCAACTGTAATAAATTTTGATTCACTTTTTATTTTTCAAAAAAATAAAATAACGATTTATTTAGAATTGTGTACGGAATACAATTTCCTCAGAACAATTAATTCCATGATGAATATTTTATAAATATATATATATATATATATATATATATGCACATATATGTATATATAATTTATACATAAGGAATTTTAAACAACAATTTTAATTGGAGAAATTCTTTTCAAAAAGGCCATCTACAGGAAAATTTTACAAAAACAACCGGAAAGCCAATTTATAGAGGAATTTCTCAAACATATCACAGATGAATCTTTTAACTTTTCCCAGACAACAAATCTTAAGAGGACGAACAATAAAATTCTTACATACAATATAACAAGAAATTTCCCGAGAAGCTTTAATCATACAGAAAAATCTTCTACAGAAAACTAAATTTCTTCCCAATTCCCAGATCTCTAATATTTTCCCTTCTGGGTTCTTCCATGTATTCAATAATCCCAGTTTACAATTTGCAATAGTTTTCATAGGGAATTTCATCTCTACAAAGGATTTTATTTTCATAGAGAATATCACATATGGCATTTACAATTTTTTTTAAACAAAACTCAAACTTTAAAATTTGCACAGACAATCTTTTCCAGAAAATAATCTAAACTAAGAAGCTTTTCCAATATAAACTAACATAAATTAAAGGAGGAACTTGAAATCCAACACCTGTGAATTTGACGAAATATGTGAATTGCCGTAGCGCCTCCTCCACAGATCCAAGTATTTTCTCCCAGATAAATGAGAGCTTCCTCCAAAACAATAAAAATTCCCAAACACAAACTTTTCCCGAGAGTAACTTTTCCAAAATTTTAACAACATGCAATCACAAAAACTTCTTTCCCAAATATTTTTCCCCAACCCAAATTATCCTCTATGCTTCTTCCATGAAGAAGCTTCTCACTTCTTCCCGTTACAGCCACAAATTTCTCTTTGAGAATAAATTTTCCAATAACCTCATAAATTTTCAAAACACATGTTGAAAACCCAAAATATCTTAAACAACCAAATTGCACAAAATCCTCTAGATATTTTAAAACTAAAACATTTAATAATTTCAAAATATTTAACCTTTCTAATTTAACTTAATTAAACTAATTTAATTAATTAATAAATAATATAATCCTAAGATTAGACTATTTACCAATTAAATTAAATTAAATAATTAATTAATTAACATCTTCTAACATTAAAACCAGATTAATTTTATTATCAACTTAAATAATTAAATCCATTAAATTACCTTTTACAAACTTTGCAACATAATAATTTCAAAGCAAAATTAAACAACTTTAACAACAAAACCAACTAGACCCGACGACACACTCTGACTAGGGTAAAGGCTTGACACAGGTATCCTAGCTACTATCTCCCAATCAACATTACCATTGGGCAATGGACATGCTCAAACCTGTGAAGCCAGGTGGAGTCGATGTCTTGTACATATGAACTTGTAAACGAGACATATATAGAACATGCATATATACATCATAATAGAACACACCGTGAAGAGAGAATCATGAAATCACAGGGTGCTTGCAAGCGAGTGATGCAATTCTGTCCCCTTCACAAATACAATGTCACAACTGACGATTCTAACATAAATAATCTACTCATGTGCAAATAACAGTGTTAGTTCAAATAACCATTATGCTAATCAAAGGCATGCGAAAATAATAACATCAAAATAGAGTAACATCACATCATAACATAAAATCCACATCGCCCTAAAGTTAGCGATCAAATAATAACAACAGTGGCTCGATGGTGTTAGGCCACACATAAGGTGAGACCATCCAAACAAGACCACAATGACCTGTCTCTTGTTGCATAAGGTGATTAGCCTCCAAGAGATAATCATCACACATAGGTGGGTAGTGGGTCTTAGCTGTATAACAACCTCACATAAGGAAATTCTAACTTCTCTGTAACTTCAATTTCCTCGATTACTTTTGAAAGAATAATAATTTTACTTCAAGATTAAATCTACCAAATCTTCTATTTGTGCATTTTTATTCATGCACCAATTTTAAAACAAATATATTTAAAATCATTAATTATATATTTAAATATATATATAAACCTTGAGTATATACATAATCATATATAGATATATATAATTATGTATATGCCCAAAATACATATACATTAAATATATATCAATATATTTAATAAAACAAACATTATTTCAAAATCCATAATAAATAAATATTTAATATATATAAACATTATAAAATAAAACAAGGATGAGTTTATTTAGAAAGTGAACGACTGTAGCAATGGCGTCGGACTGTACTATGTACAATGGGCTGTCAAGCTCTTGGGGGCTGCGTTGCCTTTGGCAACGCTCCCTCCACATTTATGTGGAGGGTACTGCCATTGGCAGGCACTCCCTCCAATGTGGAGGTGGTGGGGTATGCACAACACCCCCACCCCAACCTTAATAAATTTCGATTCCCTTTTTATTTTTCAAAAAAAATAAAACAAACAACAATTTATTCAGAATCACGTATAGAATACAATTTCATCAGAACAATTAATTCCATGATGAGTATTTTATAAATAAATAAATAAATAAATAAATAAATAAATAAATAAATAAATATATATGTGTGTGTGTGTGTGTGTATGTATATATATATAAATATATATATGCACATATATGTATATATAATTTTTATATAAGAAATTTTTAAACAACAATTTTAATTGGGAAAATTCTTTTCAAAAAGACAATCTACAGGAAAATTTTACAAAACAACCGGAAAGCCAATTTATAGAGGAATTTCTCAAACATATCACAGAGGAATATTTTAACTTTGCCTAGACAACAAATCTTAAGAGGACGAACAATAAAATTCTTACATACAATATAACAAGAAATTTCTCGAGAAGCTTTAATCCTATAGGAAAATTTTCTACAAATAACTAAATTTCTTCTCAATTCCTAGATCTCTAATATTTTCCCTTCTGGGTTCTTCCATGTATTCAATAATCCCAGTTTACAGTTTGCAATAGTTTTCACAAGGGATTTCATCTCTACAGAGGATTTTATTCTACACATGATTTTATTTTCACAGAGAATATCACATACGACATTTACAATTTTTTTTAAACAAAACTCAAACTTTAAAACTTGCACAAACAATCTTTTCCAGAGAATAATCTAAACTAAGAAGATTTTCCAATATAAACTAATATAAATTAAAGGAGGAACCTGAAATCCAACACCTGTGAATTTGTGGAAATATGTGAATTGTCATAGTGCCTCCTCCACAGATCCAAGTATTTTCTCCCAGATAAACAAGAGCTTCCTCCAAAACAATAAAAATTCCCGAACACATAAACTTTTCCCAAGAGTAACTTTTCCAAAATTTCAACAACATGCAATCACAAAAACTTCCTTCCCAAATCTTTTTCCCCAACCCAAATTATCCTCTATGCTTCTTCCGTGAAGAAGCTTCTCACTTCTTCTCGTTACAACCACAAATTTCTACCCAAGAATAAATTTTCCAACAACCTCATAAATTTTCAAAACACATGTTGAAAACCCAAAATATCTTTTACAACCAAATTGCACAAAATCCTCCAGATATTTTCAAATTAAAATATTTAATAATTTCAAAATATTTAACCTTTCTAATTTAATTAATTAATAAATAATATAATCCTAAGATTAGACTATTTACCAATTAAATTAAATTAATTAATCAACATCTTCTAACATTAAAACAAGATTAATTTAATAATCAACTTAAATAATTAAATCCATTAAATTACCTTTTACAAAATTTACAACATAATAATTTCAAAGCAAAATTAAACAACTTTAACAACAAAACCAACTAGACTCGACAACACATTGTGACTAGGGTAAAGGGTTGACACAGGTATCCTAGCTACTATCTCCCAATCAACATTACCATTGGGCAATGGACACACTCAAACCTGTGAAGCCAGGTGGAGTCGATATCCTATACCTATAAACCTGTAAACGAGACATATATAGAACATGCATATATACATCATAATAGAACACACCGTGAAGAGATAATCGTGGAATCGCAGGGTGCTCACAAGCGAGTGATGAAATTCTGTCCCCTTCACCAATACAATATCATAACTCACGATTCTAACATAAATAATCTACTCATGTGCAAATAACAATGTTAGTTCAAATAACCATTATGCTAATCAAAGGCATGTCAAAATGATAACATCAAAATAGAGTAACATCACATCATAACATAAAATCCACATCACCCTAAAGTTAGCGATCAAATAATAACAATGCATCACAGTATATCATAGTCAAGGTACTAACATAAAACAAAGTATAAGCCTAACAGAGAATCACACGGTCTGAACATAAGAGCAAAATAGAGGGGTGTTACAAAGAAAAAGGGAGACAAAATAAAATCTAATTCTATAGGTTTGCCAAGAATTATCTTAGTAAATCTAATGTTAGTGTTGGAATTGTTATGAAAATGGCTACATTAATAATAAGTGCAAAATTAAGAAAATAGAAAAAGATGAAAATCCTCTAGTGAAAATACTTTTGATGATGATAGTAAATATAATTTTCAATTCTAACATTGCGAGTGATGATTTTGGTCAATTCATTCATGTGGGCCTTAGTCCATAAGTTTCATCATAAGGAGTAGCACTTTGAGTATAATAATTGAGCCTTAGAATATGAAACATAGAAAAAGGGATTTTAGGTCATAAATGCAAAGAACCTAGGATGCAATGGGCCTTTTTCCAAGTTTCATTATGATGTAGATCAAAAAGGTGCATAGATTGAATTTCAACCCTAATGGTGAGCCAATCATACTTAGATCTACATCTAATTGGGAGTTGGAATGGATTGGAAATAATTTGGAATGATTAACTTAATGATCCTATGTGTTCTAATATAAAAAATGCAAGATCCTTACAACTGGAAAATTGAAACAGTCGAGTTCTGAAAGATTTAGAAGGTGTAGATGACTATGTACCTACCTAGAAAAATTGGTCTGACTATGCTTACAAGGATGGGGTCACCCAATGGCTATTGAGTCTTTGTTAAGGTGTCCTGCTCAACTTTTGGGGTCCTTTGGTGTTGGATCTAAGCTTCTATTTTACGGTTGTAAACTTGTTAGAATGTTGTCAGTAAATTTTGTAAGTGAGTTTCCATGGCTTGAAAAGATTAATGACAACAAATGAAACAATGGAGAATTTTCCTTCAAGTTCTCCTCAATCCTCTTTAAACATGTAACCTGCACATTCACAAAGAGGAGAAATGTTGGGCCATTTTAGGGGCTTGCCTCAATCAAGCCCCATGTTAGTGTTTCCACTTCCATAATGGAAATGCCAATGATAAACCGATAATGGAAAGGAAGGAAATGATGAATAAACACAATATTGCAACTCACCATCCTTCAATGACTTCCTAGAAGGACTGAAGTCATACACATCTCCTCAAGGATTTGGATCTTGCTTGATAGATTTTCTTGAATTCTTTGGAGACCTACAACAAGGGTTAGCCTTCACAAAACCATGATAACATAAACTCATAAACACTTTGACATGATACTTGGATCTTGAATTGCTGCACTAAATTACAGAAATGTTGCTCTTGACTTGCTCTTGAATGCTCTCAATGCTCACCTCTTTCTAAATTCTTTCACTTAGATTTCAAATGGTGAAATGACTAGTTATTTATATGAATTTATTCAATTTCCCAAAAAATAGATCCTAGAAGTTGACATTTGAAATTTGAATTCTAAATGTTAAACTGCCACCAAAAATATATTTAAATTTGGGTCCTGGATAAGAAAGGGGACTCAGTCGCCCCTGGGCGGCTGGGTCTTGGCCCAAATTTATAGAAGACTCAAAGTTGGGGACAATTTAATGACTGGATAAATTTATTAATGCTTGCAATTTATTGAAAAGGGGTACAAATAGGCTCTAGAATACATAATTTTAGGCAATTATGGGGTCAATTAGGTTCAATAATTTAGGGGGGGGGAAAACATAGTGTGAAATTGTTAAGGTATACAATTTTCTACACTATAGAATAATATATTTTTGGTTAAAGCTATTAGTACTAATTTATATATGGGATATCTTGTTTCTAAACTTAAAATGCCTTCGTATGGTTTAAATTAGTAATCTAGGATGTGATATCAAATTTTTGATATTAATGTTTTAGAACTTGCTTTTATTCATAACAAAGTTAATCATTGTGTTTATTATAAGTAGGTTGATGGTAATGTTGTAATAATTGTTTGTATGTTGATGATATGATTCTCATTGGGAATTTAATAAATATATTATTAAAGAAATGAGAACTAAACTTTCCATGAAATTGAACATGAAACATTTGTTTGTATTTTAGGTATGGGAGTTATATTGCCCAATTTTATAATAGCTTTGGCAACACTCTTCTTTCTTAATTACTTCTCATGTTATTAATTAGTTTTAATCAAGGCATTCAAATATTTTAACACTTTGTGTATTTCACTTATATTATTAATAGTTATATGCTTATTAACTCTTTTAAATGGTAACTTATATGAGTGGTAGGTTTATAAGTGATGGTCATTAATTAGTAGTAAATATTTCTTAACCTTTGTATATTATTTTTTGATATTTTCTTCTTGATCATATTTATGAATATTCTTTTATTCTATTTATTATATATTATCAAGTGAGTACCACTTTCCCTTCTCTTGTGTGAATCAAGAAGTTAATTTTTCTCTAATGTTTAATATTTTTTGTAGGAGTTGATAGTGAACTCCAAGGAGTTGATACTAAGATCTTATAGCCCAAGATCACCTACAAAACAAAAGATACACATTCCAAAAGAGAGTATGGTATGATAATGAGTTTCATGATATTCCCACAATAATAAATAATGATCAATAATGAATCAATTATAGTACATTCCCTATTCTTACAAAGTGTACAAGAGGCCTTTCTTATATAGGCAAGGTGAGATATAGGACTAGACAAGATCATGACAAGTGTCTTAATCCTATGACATGAGACAAATAATATTAAATGAGCTAGGACACAAGAAGTAAATAACATAAGATAAGATAATATTTTATGACAACTAAGAATTCTAGAAAGATTCCTAAAACATAAGTAAACTTAACATGTGAATATGACCTACTAGTAAACTAGTTAGGTGAAAAAAATTATTCAAGCCAACACCTCCCTTTATGCACAACTTAGGGAGAACTAACAAAAATCAAGAATGCAGATATGGTGCAAGGATGCATGTACAATGATTATGGACCATCTTTGATACTAGGCCATGTTAGGTACCCATATTCAAATGCAATATCTCACAAAAAAAGAAAAGGAGAAAACCTAGTGGGACAAAAAACCTCCTATTTAAAATGAGAGAAAATACAAAAAATCTCTCTAGAAGATGTAAAGGATAAAACCTCGTGTGAGGAAAAAGTACCCCACATAAGATAGGATAAGAGAGATCATGAATCCCTCATCAAATATATTTTTTTACCAACTACAGATTCTTAAAATCGAATGTAGAAGATGGTCCATGATCATTGAATGATGTTCCTCCCCTTAGGAAGAAACAAAAAATAGGTGTTTTTATGATGTCTTTCTATTCCTAAAAAGAATTAGAGGGAAGAAAACTCATATTGTATGATGATTTCTCTAAAATATTCTCATGTGTCATCATGGACCCATGAAAGATGACGATGTCACAATCAAATAAGGTACATGCCCAATCAATGAAGAATGAGACAAACTAGGACCAAGTGGTAATTGATGTTGAACAAGATCCAAAGACAATGATAGCTTGAAAACATTAGTGTAATGATTATCATCAAAGAGGATAGATAGTCTAAATTATGAAATTCACAAAACATGTTTGATATACTTGTCAAATGTTCATCCCACAAAGTTGAATCTAAAAGACTATTATAGTCATTCTAAATAGGAATAATGTAAGTCTCAATTAATGATTCTGCACAAGGAATCACTAAAGGTGAATGATCAACAATTATCTCTATAGGTGGAGTAGGAGAAACTTGAGATTTGGATTTAGCATTGGGTGATGGATGAGATGCACACTCAAGTAAGATTTGGATATTATTTGAGAAATCAGGACATAATCCATTCCCATATTGATTGCTCCCATAATATGTGCGTTTTTCAATTTTATACATTATTCACTCCTCAAATGATAAGATCTCCAAAGTTACAAAGATAGGAACCTCAATTACAAACATAAACCCCCAAATATGATGTAAATTAAAAATGAATCCCTATCAACAAGACAAAACTTCTCTAGGTGTTAGGATGTCCAAGAAATTAGGTACAATGTGATATTTGAAAAAAATGAGTAAAATTTACCAAGGGTTGAATCTAGAAAAAGTGCATAAATAGAACAAAAGGGCTCCTAAATAAATTTCTTATGTTGTAAGAATCATAGAAATAAAACATCTAAGAAAAAATTATGAACTCATAAGTCCAAATGGAAGATCTAACTTCAAACAATAATTGTTGGGGTTACCGTACGAGAACGTTTCAGATTTAAAGTCTAAAACCAGTAGTGCCTCAGTGACTTTCATTTCTAAATCACTCCAGAAGCACTAACAACTATGCCATAAAGCAGAAACAAGCACAATAGTTCTCCCTCATTGATCCTTCTGAGAAAAGCACATGCAAACTTAAACTAGATTCAACACCATGAACAAACAAACAAATGAACACACAAATTTACATGGGGAAAATACTTGTAGGTTAAAAACCCCACACTCCAAAAGATAGAGCCATTGTATTATTTAGCAACTAAACGGTTACAATACAATATTAGGCTCATAGCCATTACAGGAGTTACATATTGTTCATCTGGAGAAATATAGGCAACAACATAGATCTGCAACCTTGCACTGTTACAATGTCTTCACAAGATATACAGTGAAGGTTCCCTTCAAATCTTCAGTCCATTTGCACAACCAACCTTTCAGTCGGCATAGCCTAGCGACCGCCTCAGGTTCACATCTGCCCGAGTTTCGAGTGTCTCAGTGTTCGCGGTTACAATGCTTTACGCATACCACTTGAACACACACTCTCTGATCTCTGACCAAGCTCACCGATCATGGATTTTCTGATCCGCCGATCATTCGATCTTTTGATCTAATCTCTATCGGCTTGCTCTGCTTTTAGCTTCATCTTCTCAGCTTTGGCTTACTATCGATCAACACTCGACCTCGCCTTTTGGCTCAAGATCAATCGACATTCCATTGGCCTCAGGCTGACCTCTTAGCTTCCCGTCAAAATCACATTCCCACCAAACGACCATTAGGGTCTTATAATACCCCATCAACAAGCTTCACCATCTTGGGTTGCGTGCACCACCCTAGCAATTGACATCGAGCCACCCTACAATCAATTCACACTTAGATCAAACCCTCGAGACACGTGCAAAAGCTTTGGGTCACTAGCCATTGTTTTGCAACAATGATGCAAGATCAACCAATGAGATTTCACCACGTGTTGCATTGCCATTCGTCCGCCACTTGCAGATTAGTCGCCCTGAGCTCCATCGTTAACCATCAGTCAAATATCCAAGACCAGGTGGTCAACAACTCTATCACTAGCCAAGGGAAAAGCCCTCACGGTATGGCGATAAGCCAAACAACCGCCAATAGCCAGCTAACCCCGCGCAACTGCCAGCCAAACATTTTGTGGTCAGGAGGCATCTGCCTTTGCAAACACAACCACCGCTGTAGTCAGGCCCATCGAGACACGTGTCCACCGCTCGTGGACTTCTGGGGCATGGAGGAGGGAATCTCCAATATTCCCTCGAGCTTGCTCGAAACCATCTTCCACTGCTGCCACACGTCCATCATCCTTTTGCTCTGCACAAAACACACTCGGGTCCCATCAAGCCAAGTGTAAGCTATTGGAGCTCCTTCGGGGAATCTCAAGCGGCATCCACTATATTCCCCAAGGAACTCCTGAGACGCTGACAAGTGTCCACGACCCACCAACACAACATAAATGCTCAGGACCCACCATTCCGCTCGGCCAAAAAGTTCTCAGCGGTACTTGCATTAGGATGGCGTGGAACGCTACAGACACCGTTGGATCCAAGCCTCCACAACCATCGATCAGGTTCTTCGCCGCTTGGTCCAACTTCAATTGCTCCACATATTGAAATATCGATGGGATAGGAAATGTCACCCGCCGATATGAGATCACCTCGCCGCATCAACCCATTGGTGGAACAACACAAAGACTCCCGCCGATTGCGATCACCAGCCGATAAGAAATGCCGCCAAGCCAAACCCATCGGGCCATCACTGGAACACCACCAGAAGTCCTGCTGACCGGACCTAGTCTCGGCGATAAGGAAAAGGTTGAACACATGAAGTCCCCTGGACCAAAGCGGTACAAGCCAATGATATTGAGGCACATATTTCCAACAATCTCCCACTTGACGAAGACTTGTTGGCTTCCTCCAGAACCCAAACACAAAGAATCTCTCCACCATAATTTTGCTCTCCAAACAACACCTACAACGACATCCAAGATGTCCACCAACACAAGCAACAGTTCCAACCATCCTTCATAGGAAAAAGGAACAAGCCAAGGAAAAATTGTACCAGTCTTTGGAGCACAAGCTCCAGATCCTTCAGAAGGAAAAGGGATCAGATTGTCACCACTCCACTATGCTCACCAACCATATAAAATAAACATTGCAAGAGCTTCAAAGCTCTCCAATTGTAAACTCAAACGTGAAGCCATTCTCCAAAACAAGATAAACCAATTAGCTAGAACAACAACCAAAAAACTAATTGCCCCAATCCAATTGATCAAAACCCACATGACTGAAAATAGCACACACAGCTCGTGCTAATCCATCCAATCACCCATTCATCCAAGGTATATGCACATCAGTAAACTCATGCCATCACATATCCACCCATCAACTGCAGAATACAAGCACCATGTGCCAACCAGTCAAGAAGACCAAACACATCCAGGAGCTCCCACTGCATGGGCAATGACCAGATGAATGCAAAGAACTGGAATGAGCGCATTCAATGTGTCTCTTCGTTAGCATACCAACAAACAAAGTACTATCACAAGTGATCCAGGCATACCAAGTCCACCAATCATGACACATAGAAGAGCATAACCATGCAGTACCAAGGAACATACACAATGATATGCAAACCTGCAAACCAAACATGCCCTTCTACACACACTTCTAAATGCTAGCTGTGTCCAGTATGACCTCCTTCACATCCCAAAGGGAAGCCTCTCAAAGAAGATCAAACCAACCCATATTATTATCTCCTTCCAATTCTCAAAAGCACCAGGAGATAAACTATGCTATCCACCTTTCACTATGGATCCTCTAGAAACTTAAACAACAAATCAAGATCCATATCATGAAAGCAAGCATAAAAAACACATCTGAAAGATATATTGGGAAAATACCTCTCAGAAGAACTTCACTACCGAGAAGACCAAAGGGAAAAAGATGCTCCTCTAGGATATAACAACCACCATGAATTATCTAAGAACAATCTCCTTATCGGTCTCTATTGAACTCACGTTCAACCAAGGTGCAGGCTACTTAGACTTTCAACTGTAAATAGTAACAACAATCTCACCTATTTCTCCAAGTATCCACGAACACCAACAACTGATCATCTCATGCTAAACTCTAATCTGCATTACTACAGAGGACATGAAGTTCTCAAACACATGACCAATGCACTCAAAACATAGAGAAACACTAGACCACTGTCAAAGCTCCAAACCTAGGAATCAGGAACTTATCATGACATCATGATCTTACCATCCCCCTTAGGAGATCCCATGCTCTAGGCGAACATACCAAGGTCTCAAGAGCAATGCATCATTCCAAAACTCTAATGCGCAAACAAGAATATACCATGACATAAAGCAAACAAACTCTAAACCAACATCACCTGTCAAGCACCACCAACACCTCAACCAAAGACTCACAAGAGTCCTCCATGGCTCCAGGATGCTGCACATCCTCAAATAGTGCCCATGCAAATGCAAAAGAGCTCTTCTGCAACAATAGGATCTAAGAGCTCCACCCGAAACATCTGCAACACCAAAGAAGATCATTCACCACCAAGTGATGAATACATAGTCACTGCTAAAGCTCCCACTGAATGTGGCACCGAGATTTCCAAGCACCATGACCAACCATTTGCTGATCCAAAAAACTCTAGGTACAAATGACAACATGTCCATCTGACAACAACGTCGAGCAGTACGAAGGTCTCCAAACCATGTAGACCACATTATCACTATCAAAAGCTTACACTAACCAGTGTATCAAGCTTTCCATGACATCGTGATACACATGCTACAGGTCCCCCATAACTGACTATCTAGGTACCCAAACGCCATTCCTCCTCGCATCTCAAAATAACTACACCAATGCACAAGTGGCCACAAACAAGGCTAGCTAACAGATCTGCACCACCACTGAAGCAACGTCGTGGATATTGACAGTCCACTTCTGAGTTGACTCACAAAAAACATGTAGGTAAAGACAACCCACAACATTGCACAACTCGTAGATGCAACTAGTGAAAAACCTTGAAAATCTATCATCGCACTAGAAACTGCACAACTGAGATCTCAAAGAGAAAACCCATGTAGACAACATAACTCAAACACCAGATCAAGCTCAAATCTGATTTCCCAATCACGTCCACAAACCAAGCACCATAGTCTAGGAAACCAACAAGCAAACACCACAAGAATGCTGAATGAAAAACACATGCCAACACTCCCATGCAAGGAAGACATCGCACCTCCTCAAACATGTCGAACTGTAACTATCTCATCCAATCACACCCCAAAAGCTAGGGTCTAGAAAATAGTTTAACAACAGCTCCACAAACCACTAGTTTAACTTGACTGTGCAAAACTTGCAAAACCACCGTGTTTCCCAAACACACATACACATCCATATCCACTACGCATCTGGATGACTCAGGAGTCTACACACAACCATCATGGTTAACTAGAACAATGAACACACATGAATATGCATCATAGAATTTTTAGGAAAATCTATAGAAAACCCTTCAAAACCAAAGACATGAATCTGAAACATCCGAGTACAAGGTATAGGTAAATAGGAACTCCAGGCCTACTCCGGACCAATTCTAAAATCCACAACCATGCACATGCATGTGAGAGAGCCAGGCTATTCAGAAGTTTTAGACCACCCAGATCAACTTCATAGCCTTCATGCAATTAGGGCAATAGATAAAATGCCTTCAGTGCTAAGTCAGAACACCTAGCACAAGCACAATAATCCATGGTAGAACAACAACCCAAGAAACTCTATACTATCAGGGAGCCTCTCACATAGACACCCAGTATGAACCACGCTTTGTTGCAACACAACCATAACCATAAAATCACACCCCTTGCATCAGGACATTTGCTGCCAAACAGGAGCCTCATACCACATCGCCACAATATGATCATCTCCAAAACCTCCTATGTATTTCATGCTGCATGTTGAATCAAAAGAGCATAAAATATTACTCATCGAAAAGATCAAGCATCAGCCGATTTCCTCAAGTTTGTCAGGCTCCGAAATCCTTGCAGGAGAAAAAACCCAGAACTCCGGTAACCAGGAGAAGGCTCTGATACGACTTGTTGGTATCATGAACAAGCCTTGACCACCTTTAACCAGCTCTGATACCACTTGTTGGGGTTACCGTACGAGAATGTTTTAGATTTAAAGTCTAAAACCAGTAGTGCCTAAGTGACTTTCATTTCTAAATCACTCCAGAAGCACTAACAACTATGCCATAAAGCGGAAATAGGTACAATAGTTCTCCCCCATTGATCCTTCTAGAAAAGCACTTGCAAACTTAAACCAGATTCAACACCATGAACAAACAAACAAATGAACACAGATTTATGTGGGGAAAACCCTTTCAGGTAAAAAACCCCACACTCTAAAAGATAGAGCCATTGTATTATTCAACAACTAAACGGTTACAATACAATATCAGGCTCATAACCATTATAGGAGTTACATCTTGTTCATCTAAAGAAATACAAGCAACAACATAGATTTGCAACCTTGCACTATTACAATGTCTTCACAAGACATACAATGAAGGTTCCCTTCAACTCTTCAGCCCATTTGCATAGCTAACCTTTCATCCGGCATAGCCTAGCAGCCACCTCAGGTTCACATCTGCCCAGGTTCCGAGTGTCTTAGTGTTCACAGTTACAATACTCTGCACATACCGCTTGAACACACACACTCTTTGATCTCTGACCAAGCTCATCGATCATGGATCTGCTGATCCACCGATCATTCGATCTTTCGATCTAATCTCTATCGGCTTGCTCCTCTTTCACCTTCAGCTTCTCAGCTTTGCCTTACTATTGATCAACACCCGACCTCTCCTTCTGGCTCAGCATCAATTGGCATTCCATCAGCCTTAGGCCGACCTCTCAGCTTCCCATCAAAATTGCATTCCCACCAAATAGCCATCAGGGTCTCATAATACCCCACTGACAAGCTTCACCATCTCGGGTTGCGTGCATCACCCTAGCAGCTGACATCGAGTTGCCTTGAAGTCAATTTGCACTTAGATCAAACCCTCGAGACGCACGCACAAGCTTTCGATCACTATCCGTTGATTTGAAACAAAGATGAAAAATCAACCAATGAGATTTCACCACATGTCGCACTGCCATTCGTTCGCCGCTTGCAGATCAGTCGCCCTGAGCTCCATCGCTAACCATCAATCAAACCTTCAAGGCCAGGCGGTGAACAACTCTACTGCTAGCCAAGGGAAAAGCCCTCATGGTATGGCAGTTAGCCAAACAACCGCCAACAACCAGCTAACCCCGCGCAACCGCCAGCCAAACATTCAACGGTCAGGAGGCATCCGCCTTTGCAAACACAACCACCGTTGTAGTCGGGCCCACTGAGACACATTTCTATTGCTCGTGGACTTCCAAGGCATCGAGGAGGGAATCTCCAATATTCCCTCGAGCCTTCCCGAAACCAGCTTCCACTGCTACCACGTGTCCATCATCCTTTCACTTCGCACAGAACACACTCGGGTCCCATCGAGCCAAGTGTAAGCCGTTGGAGCTCCTTTGAGGAATCTCAAGTAGCATCCACTATATTCCCCAAGGAACTTCCTAAGACGCTGAAAAGTGTCCATGACCCGCCAACACAACATAAATGCTCGAGACCCACCATTCCACTTGGCCAAAAATTTCTCAGCCGTACTTTCATCAGGATGGCGCGAAACGCTATGGACACTGTCGGATCAAAGCCTCCACAACCATCGATCAGGTTCTTCGCTGCTTGGTCCAACTTCAATCGCTCAACGCATATTGGCATATCGGTGGGACAAGAAATGTCACCCACCGATATGAGATCGTCTTGCTGCATCGGCCCATCGGTGGAACAACACAAAGACTCCCGCCGATAGCGATCACCAACCGATAAGAAATGCCGCCAAGCCAAACCCATCGGGCCGTCGCCGGAACACCACCAGGAGTCCCGCCGACCGGACAGAGTCTCAGTGAAAAGGAAAAGGTTGAACACATGAAGTCCCCCAGACCAAAGTGGTACAAGCCAATGAGATTGAGGCACACATTTCCAAAAATAATACGTTCACCATAAAATAAACATTACAATGAAAAATACATCATTGGAAAGTTCTCATAACTAAATTTTTGATGATATCTTATTCACCAAGATTTGATAGCTGAGTTAAAAGTTATGGATTATGGAAAAAAAATCCCAATTAAGACTTGAGAGGAAAAGAAGGGACCCTAATGACAATCCTTTAGCCATCAAATTTAATGCACTCACAAGATGACAATCATTTATTTGTCAAATTTAAGATAGATCTTGACAATGCTCATTTGGCCATAATTTAACATACTTGCACAAAAATAAAGAATAACCAAAAAATTTCTGTCATAAAAGTATGAAGTGTTATTTATGAAATTAGAGGTTTTGTGCCTTCTAGACTCAATGGTGAGGTCCTTTTTACATTAAAATTAACCTAGAAAAATCTCATGCCCAAATCATCCTCAAATCTTAGGAGTTTGTAGAATTGGAGCTCTGATACCATGTAGGAGTTAATAGTGAACTCCAAGGAGTTGATAGTGAGTTCCCATAACCAAGTATTACTTACAAAATAAAAGATACACCTTTTACAAGAGAGTATGGAAAGATAATGGATTTTTTTATATTGATGCAATAATATACAATGATCAATAATAATACATCCCCTATTCCAAAGTGTACAAGAGGCCTTGATTATATAGAAAAGGTGAGAGATAGGATTAGAAAAGATCATGAACAATGTTTTAATCCTATGACAAGAGAAAACTAATATCAAATGACCTAGGACACAAGAGGTAAATGATTAGAAAAGATTATGACTTTTTTTTATCCTATGACAAGAGAAAACTAATATTAAATGACCTAGGACACAAGAGGTAAATGATATAATATAAGATAAGATTTAATGATAACTAAGACTTCTAGAAATATTCTTAGGACCTAAGCAAACTTAACATGTGAATAGGACCTACTAGTGAACTAGTTAGGAAAACCACCTTATTCACACCAACATGTTAATTAATTAAGTTGAATCAAATATGGATAACTATATTTAATTTAATAAAATTATGTTCTAGATTAGATGCTAATTTTGATATTACATGAGGTAGAGAATAATTTTAATATTATTCTTCTAATTGAAATGTGGAATTTATCAAGAAACCATCTTCATATAAGAATGAACTTTAATATGATTATGATCATGAATTAAATTAATTTTTGAGATGAATTTTTGATAATTAGGTTAATGATGTCTCAATTATTCATATGATTCTTATGAATATCTTATCAATGTTGTGAGACATGCTTGATTATTAGTTCATCTACGAGTATATATTTGGTTTAGATTACTAGTAAGAAAAACTAATAAGGTTAGGATATTGATTTGATGTAAACAAATCATTTTTTATTTATTAATTATGAGTATATGCTAATACTAATTCTATGTTTATTTTTTATCATTTAATAATCCATAAACGATCAAGTTTGTACCTCAAATTAGTTACCAACTTACAAAAAATAGATCATAAATTATGAGAGAAATAATTGACTAATTCTTACATATATATTCATCTTACAATTAAGGACGAGGAATTAAGAACAATACCATAAAACTAGAGATATAAGAAATAATGTGGATAAACCCATTTTGGGTTAAAAAAAAACCAAAATATGCATCAAACTCACCAAATTACTTTAAAATACAAATATACAAACAATCTCATTCATTATGATAGCAAAGATCCCTCAAGAATAAATGTAAACTCCCAAGACCAATTTATAGTTTTTCAATAAAATACCTACATGCTGAAATAGTTGAAATACCAAAGGAACACTCATAAATAGCTACCAATGATTGACTTAAATAAGACTCTAAATACTCCATTTACAGTTAATTTTATCTCAAACCTATTATCTATAGATTGCTAATCATGAAGGAAGCTAAAGTTATCACCAATGCATCTCAAAAATCAAGAACTTGAATCCTAAGATTTTATAATGAATATATAGAATGAATTCATCACTTATGATAGATCATAAACTAATGAATAATAATGGTGTGCATGTAAAATTTGACAAGCATAGTTGTAGGATGGATAGGATATTTGGTTTTTTCAAAGGGAACTAGTCATGGTACATTATCTAGATTGGGTGCTTGCATGTTGTATAGCTTTGCAATGAATTCTCAAAATGTAAAAGAACCATATGATATGCTAATATCATAAAACCAAATAATGGGCTACATTGGTGAGAAAGGTATGAAAAATTTGAAGAATAAATAAATGGTTGTTTATCTTTTTTATTATTCTCTTGTTTTTTAGAACTGTGTTTGATAAACATAATAGGGTAATTTTTTCTTCTAGTAGTAGTTAAGCTAAAGGGATTCTAGATTTGATCCAAAGGAATGTTTTTGTCCAACATATTTTCCAAGTCTTAGAAAGTATCTTTATTGTGTTTCATTCATTCATTATTATTTTTTAGGAAAAGAGCACAAGGCCCATATATTAATATATATAATAAAGAGTTACACAATATGTATGATTTTGTTTTGAGGGCTCTTTTCTAGCCAGATAACATACATTTCAATTAAAATTTAAAGTGTGGCTCATGAACAACCAGATTATATACATATCACTACATAATAGACTAAAAGATTTAACCAGCGTCAATGAGCCATCTACACGCTAGATCGGGAGATCACACGATTGGGAGAATGGGTGGAATTTTCTAAACATCATACTTTTACCAAAACCCTCGACATCATTGATTGCCGATACCACAAAGGCATATCAGGAGATTGGGTGAGAAAGTGAGCACACTTCTTTTTTATTTTGATTTCTGGCCTCGACCTCCGATCTCCGATCACCAATACCATACATTATTGAATGATCGGGAGATTAGGAGACTAGACAAATTTTATAGATTTCAAATTTTGGCTCCAAAATAGTAGATCACCCCAATCGGCCGATCCATATTAATACTCTATAATAGTTTGGTTTTTTTTTTTAGGTAATAGTCTAAAGTTTGTAGAAAATTTAAGGAGTTCAAGGTATTTTAGAAACTTAAAAGGAAAAGAAAAGAAAATCATGAGAATTGATAATGGGGCATATGCACCAAGATGAGGAACCAAAAAGTGGCAACCCCACTTTTTGTTCCCCATGAGAGCATAACACAAGCACATTATAATGCATTCACATTATGATCATTTTTTAGTATAAAATCAAAAACCTTATTTTATTGTCATTATGTGCAACCCATGGCCTGTTCGTTCTTTGAAGCGTGTTTGTGTTATTGAAAACCTCATTTTTCACTCAAAGCTTTGCCAAATCATAAAAAATATGCCATAGAGACATTGGGGAGGTCAAAGAAGTAAGTATTTTTATTTTTTAGTGTCAAATTTGGATTAAATAGTAGATTGAATTAGTTTTTTAATTGATTTTTTTTTTAATTTTTAGGAGTTGATAATTCATAGCCAAATGTTAAAAATCCCAATTCACCTCTTCATGAAAAATATTCTAAAGAAAAACCACAACAAACACCTAAAACTCCTTGTCATCCTCCAAGAACACAACAAAATATATTAGGACAAATTGAAAACAATATAAAATAACTTTAGTTAATTGAAAGGTTGAAAGGTCTTGCAAGAATAAAATCCCATAGGACCACCCTTGTTGAATCACTACAATTCATTGTCTATCATGTAGAATTAGTGAGTGGGAAAATAAATAGTTGGTCTAGCTAGAGGGAATGGGAAAATCAACTTTACATAGACAAATTATCATATAAAAAGTTAAAAAAAATTAAATCATATTTGTGTGCACTCGTCACTGATCCACAAACCAATCAAAACTTACACTATGCATGGAAGAGGTTCCCTATCCATTGGTGCCACTACCAAGGGAAAAAAAAAACAGTTTTAGGATATGCAGTGGATGGTTTTTGACCATCCTCGATGCAATAAATATGAGGTACCACAATACTTTTTGAGGAAACTCTATTGCATGTGTTTATCCTTGATCAAATCCCAAATTACTTTGATATGTGATAATTACAGGGTAGAGGTGGGGGCTTCATACAAGATAGAGTGGGGGCATAATGTGACCCAAACTAGGCACTGAGACCACTAGCTAGACCAAAGTTAGAGCATGTGATTATCCCTTTTTTTGTGAAGGAGGGTATTGAGGTGAAGACCTTAGAGTCTATTAGCTCACTCACTTAGACCCTTATACAAATACTAATCCTCTAGTACAGGGTGATGTAGGTAATGCATGCCCCAAGATTTATTATAGAGAAATGGCTATATACGAGACCCAACAATCCATCAATTATCTTGAACTAACAATAACCTATTAAGCAATTAATTGTTGACACTAATTAATTAACTACTAACTTACTAAGGGGTTGTTTCTCTTGAGATGCATGCCCCATACAATAACAAACTAAAACTGTTAAATAAAAGAGATTATTTGGATCACAAGACCCAACAAACCCCTTTGATCTAATGGGGCCTAGAAGATGGTCTTGAACATATGATTGAATTCATCCAATAGTATTTTTCAAACTTACAAATTGGAAAATTATACATTTTATCAATGTTAAGTTGATGATGCTTCACACATAAGCTTGCTAGTCTATAATTTGTTACATGAGTAATGAGAATCTTGAATAAAATTCTCATCCCATATGACCATTTTTTATGTGTACTTTTGCATAATCACAATCATAGTTTTCTCAACCACATCAACCCACATAATATTTCACACAAAAGTTCATCCAATGACTATAGTAATTTATATGTGTAGCATTATAAATTGTCTACCTTGACAATTTCACACTAGATTTTGCTCCCTCATATTTGCTTGGACCTAAGTATGCATCTAATTTCCCATGCATTTTGTGGCCCATTTTATCATTTATCAAAAAATCAAATGTGAAAGATTAAAGTATGCATTTAATACTTTTCCCTTGACACTTTGGATCTTGAAAAAGGAGGGATCCAACACCCTAGACCTCTTAAAATGGACCCAAATTTAAATATGTTGGTGTTGATAATTTATTATTTGAAATTCAAATTCTAATTGTCGGCTATCAAGATTTAGTTTTCAAGAAATTAGATTAATTACATATAAATATATATTATTTTCATAATTTTAATTAACAAGGAAATAATTGAAAATTCAATTGAGTAAGTGAAGGTCCTAAAATCAATTCAAGAGCAGTCAAGAGAAAAAATTGTGAAATTATTGTAGCATTTCATCATTCAAGCATCGTGTCAAGTTTTATGTGAGTTTGTTCATGTTTATGCATTTTTTTTTGTGAGTAATAATGCTTGTAGGTCTTCAAGTCAAATCAAGTCAAGTTGCAATCAATCCTTGAAGGTGATGAGCAGGAATTCATTCCATCAAGGAGATCAAATATGAGTGGTGAGTTGCAACAAATTTTCAATTTCCTACTTGTTATCATTTATCCTCTATCCCTCAAAAGGATACACTCTCTTTATCATCAATTTTACCATTGTTGATGTAGAAATACCAACACAGGGTTTGAATGAGGCAAGCACCTATATGGAACAAACCTTCCCCTCCTTTATGTGTGCAGGTTACAGATCGAAAGAGGATTGGAGGAATATTGAAGATAATTTGCTCCTTCATGTACATCATTAGCCCTACAAATTGATAAGATACAAAAACTACATTATTTCAATAACAAACGAAGATTTGATGAGAAACAAAAGGAAGCTACAAACTAGGGACCTCAAGGATGTGAAAAAAAATTCAGGTTTCAAGTCCTTAGTCTAGGGAATCCTAGTGCCCTAGACCACACAAATCTGGCTCAATTTCAAATTGCAGGTGCATCAGTGTATGCTCTTCTCATTTTTGGTTTCCAATTTTTATTGTCAGTTTCTAGTTATCAGAATCCATCTCAGAACACTAAATTTTCATAGTTAGCTAGTTGCATCATTACATTGCATCAAAATTTCAATTCAAAACCATCAATCATCATTATAATTCAAATTCAAGGATAAAGTGGTTGTTGGACAGTCAATCATAACTCTTGTGTAGATCTAAATTTGTCCAAATCACCCCCCACAATTTTGGAAAAGGCATTGATTCTAGTGATTAGACTTAGGATCACCTTTTCCAAACCAAATAGTATGATACATTTATCCTAATGCCCAACAATGTTGACCTCACTTTTCTCGACACTATTGGTGCTAGCAATCCTATCAACTTGTATAATCAATGTTGATTGATCGAAGGCCAATGTAATCTCTTCCCCCCATAAATTGAAAGGTGAGAATTTGTTGACAAAAATAAAATCTAAATAACTTAGTTGCTTCTCATAAGTATCTACAAAATGAAAATAAAATTGAACATACTAAAACTATAAAACCAAAACAACCAAAGAAAAAATCCTTCCAAAAATGATTAAAGAGAAATGGAAAATATTCCTTTGTCCTTTATTGGGGCCCTTCGACCTCCATTTTGACTCCTTGTATTCTAGTGATTAGATCTAGGATCACCTTTTCCAAACAAAACAGTATGATACATCTATCATAATACCCAACAATGTTGACCTCACTTTGCTCAACACTATTGGTGCTCGCAATCTTATCAACTTGTATAATCAATGATGATTGATCAAAGGACAATGTACTCTCTTCCCCCATCAATTGAAAGGTGAGAATTTGTTGTCAGAAAAAACAAATCTAAATAACTTAATTGTTCCAAAGTCTCTACAAAATGAAAAATAAAGTTAAACATAATAAAACTATAAAACTAAAACAACCAAACAAAAAATCCCCCCAAAAATAATTAAATAAAAACAAAAAATATTCCTCTATCCTCTAATGGTGTCCTTCGACTTCCATTTTGGCTCCTTACATTCCAATAGCCAAATTGATCTAAAAAATGTAGACCACAATATACAACATATTTGTTCCTAACCGAGAGTATAATGTTTTATTAAAGATGTTCTTATAAAAAACTACCTATTTTTAGTTTCATGCCAATACTAAGGTGTCGAGTATGATTGAACTTATATCCTTTACACATTCTATATAGCATTTCCGAATGCACTAAGAAAATTAAAAAGAGAATCTAACCTCTTTACCTCTTAGATTACAATACCTTTATAAGAACTTTTTATCCACCTCAGCTATACAATTATTGAAGATTCAATTTGATAAACTTATATATCACTCAAGCAAAGGAAATGCAGTTGTAAGATAATCATATATATCCAAAAGTAATCTACATGGCAGTAAAAAGGTTTTACAGAAATGGAAAGCATCACACACAACAACGTATTTTTGGACCCATGCTTCCCTTCAACCTCATAAGAATTTAATAGTTTCACATATTAATAATTCAAGAAGTATCAAAAGAAACTTTTATGGTAAAATGATCTGTTTTCATTTACATCAACCAAGCTTGAATAAGGGGAGATGATTATATATGGAATCTAACGGTTTAAAAATCAATTTAACAATTAATATTAATTTATTATGGGGTGTTTTTTTTTTTTTAATATATTTCGATATAATAATAATTATTAATTTGTGTAATTTTCTCACAGTCTATGAATAATATTATGAACGTTAAAATCAGAAATATTTATACTAATATATTATTAGTATCAAATTAGTATAGATATGTTATATTAGTATAGATATGTTAAATACATCTATTTAAAAGATGTTGAGAGATATTTTATTAAAATTGTTATTTATGAAAATCGCGATTGTATCTCTTTGTATCTCTTCAATAGAAGTATTTAAAATAAAATGACATAAAATTATTTTTTATTCACTTAAGAGTTACTTTATTTCATCTTAAAATCATTTTATGACTATATTTTTATAAAATATGGTGTCTTTATTTTATTTTACTATAGAACTATTTTATTTACTATATATTTATAAACTTTGGCATCTTTTATTTATTTTACTATATATATATTTTTATTTACTACATGTTATTTGCTTTAGAGTTAATGTCTTTATATTTAAACTAAATGTTAGCTCTAAATAGTTCTTTCAACTATTCTTGCAGAGTTACGTCATCACATGCTTCTTTCCTTGTTGTCATTACATGTTGCACCTCTAGGGGTAGTAAAATAGATTATTTGGATCATAAAACCCAACTCAGATTATGATTTTTTTAATTTAGAATTATTTGATTCAACCATGAGGAGTTATGAAATTACTTTTTATCTATGGTTGTGATGTGTAATTGTTAGCTATGTTGTAATGTAGAATATGTGAATTAACCTTATTTATTGAATTATTTTCCTTTGACTATATAGATAGATTTATTGATGAGATTTGATATGTTCATTAAATGTGTAGGTTGATATAGGTTTCTCAATGAAAGTGAAGAATCATTAGGAACCCTAACCGATTCCACTTCATTAGTGAGGTAGTGAAATTATAATGTGTTGCACTAGTGAAGCCAAATATCTTGGCTATAAGTGGCTAAGAGTGCCTTTTTTTGAACCATGTTATATTTTTGTACTTATATTTTTTTATTATATTTCCTATATATCTTTATTGATGAGATTTGATAATGTGTATTAAATGTGTAGGTTGATATAGGTTGTTCAATACAAGTGAATAATCATTAGGAACCCTAACCCATTCCACATCACTAGTGGGATAGTGAAATTCCATTGTGTTGTACTAGTGAAGCCAAATGTCTTGGCTACTATCGAGAAGGAAATAAACTAGCAGATGATTTTTCTAATTTGGCCTGTGATCACCAGGATCATATTATCATAAAGAACAAAGAAGATCTTAAGGGTTTTCCTTACATCCAAGAAATTATTTTGTTAAAAAAATCTCCACCAACTTAATTTTTTCCTGGCTAAAATGAGCTACCTATAAACCTTAAACCTATCACGACGTGGAAAATAATCATGTGGAATAATTGAAAAAAACAGGTCCTTTTAACTTGTTGGCCAATGATTATAAAGGGTCGTCTAAGTGTCCTACCGATAGTATGATGTGGCAAAGATCACCGATCGAATACAGGTCATGCTTGGGAAAGCTACATGGGCGAATACAACGTTTTGAATGGATGAAGGTTGTTTAAAATAATGATGGATTTTTACAATGGGAATTATGCCGGATTTTCCCATCATGTCTCATTAACGATGATATATGCGGTGGGATTTTTTCCATAATTATGCAAACATCCCTTCAACTGCCATGTTAAAGTTATCATGATGACTTTCATTTAAAGCCTCAAGGTTACGTTAGAAAAATTGGATGGAGGACATGCTTTTTGGTTGCCACGATTTTCTCCAACAGGACACATAGTTGTCTCTCCTTGTTTTTCTAATGTGCTTTCTATTTTGCAGGTACATTAACATCTTTACAAGGAATTTAACATTAAATTTTCTTTGTAATGGAGGAGATCTCACACGAGCCAACATGCTTTGCGGATGCCTATCAAATTGGTGGCTTTTTTCTATCATGATGCCTTCCTGTAGTCTCATTTTTTCTTTAAAAGGCAAGTTTCAAGGAACTTTTTCACCCATAAGTTCTGAAGGTTGGAGAAGTAAAAAGCTCTGTAAGGCTATTGTGTCCAGTTTAGTCAGAATGTTGTCCCAGCCATGGAATTTTTGAGTTTGCTGTCCAATAAAGCCCTTCGAACGCTCGTTTGAAGAGCATCTCACACATGAAGATCTGGAGATGATTTTTCAAGTAGATTGCCCTAGGGTGGAAGAGTCTATATGCTCAATCCTCGGATTTGAACTTACAAGTCCTAGAGTTCGAAGGTTAATATTTCCTTCCCAAGTCCTCTCTGTGTTCTTGTCAAATGTCATTGATCTTGTTCAGTCTTTTTCAGAGTTGGAGTCAATGGTTAGTAAATTTTTCAAGCCCCAAATGCTTGATGCTGAGTCTCAGTTACAAGCTGTACAAGGATATAATGTGTTCTCTGGTGAAGGGTACTTGGGAGGCTTATTCCCTAGGGAGTATGTTAAAAATTGCATGGGGTTTGAGGAAATATTCGAAGCAATTAAGCTGGCTTTGCAGTATAGAAACAATAACTCTTATTGAAGGTGTTGAGGAAAAATGGTAAGCGGTTGTGCGTAACAATGAGCTTTGATATCAAGGAAAAGTATTATGTGATATCTTTCCTTCGCGAGCATACTCCTCACCTTGTTCACAATTTAATTATTGTTGCTGATGATGAGGAAGGTAGTTTACCTACAACAACTGATGAGAAAAGGAAGCGGGTTCCAGATAGTACAATGCTTTCAATTGGTAGAAAAGGACATGAACCAACTCTAGATAGAATTGTGTTAGGTTCTTCACCTGATGCATTCTATACACCTGAATTGAGGGCTTCCACTGGTCAAGTTGATAATGAATGTAATGAGCCTATTATTGGGTTCAATTTCTTTGATGAAAATTGCTTTCAAGGGCTAGCTGAAGGTCAAGATGAAAACTCAATGGTTGAAGGAGACCGAATGGAGTAGTAGTTTAATGTTTTTTTTTGCTTTTAATTCTCAAATATTTTTATGGCTAATATTGTATGGTTGATATAAGGAGTATAGACTGTATATGTCTAGTTTAGTATGAAATCATGGACAATTTTGTTCAAAGTTTAGTTTACCACTGTTTCCAATTTTGATCTAGTTTGGCAATTTTGAAGCATATTTATAGACTGATGTAATCCTTTTATTATAATATAAATATATATAGGCTATATTGCCTTTTGCCTAAAAAAAGAAAGTGTTTTTTTTACCAAGTTATATTATTGTACTTAGAATTTTTATTATACTTCCTATATTTTTTATTTAGTTGAAAATATTGGTTTAAGTGAATTTTTATGAATTTTTAAAATCTTAATTGTATAAACTCGGATTTCTCTTTACCGAGTATTTTTAGGGCTCAAAAATATTGATTTTTGAATTATTTATGCAATTTTTTTAATCCCATTCAAGTACCTATGGGAAGAGTATTGGGGAAAGGGAATTTGAGTGTGATGGATGAATTTAGACACTTATAATTATATGCATTACATAAGAATGAAATTGCTTAGAAAAATCTTTTTTGGTTCTTAATTGGTGTGAAAGTGGAGTACAATCCACTTCACCATGCCTTGATATTGTGTTCCTATTTGGGTGCACATGGGAGTTATTAGGGTAAGATACTTCACAAAGACCATGGGATGAGATTGATAGATTATATTAGACTAAGAGTCCAGTGAACTATACATTATTTTTCAAAAGAAAATTATATTCATTGAAAATGAATGATCGAGACTCTATTGATGATCAATTGAATATTTTTCAATATCATATTGATTCAATTAGATTATATAGATTATAAAATTGAAAAGGAGGAATACTGCATTAATTTTTTTAGTACTAGAATCATGGGACACCTTAATCATGGCAATTAGTAGTACTACTAAATTAAAACTTTGAACAAATAGTTTCAACTCTACTTAAAGTGAGAAATTAAGAAGGAAATACATGGTTGATGCCTTTAAGCATGCTTTTTTTTGGTATAGGGTAGATCTAAGGAAAGAGTGGGTAAGAAAAAAGGGAGACAAAATAAAATCTAATTCTATAGGTTTACCTAGAATTCTCTTAGTAAATCTAAGGTTAGTGTTGGAATTGTCATTAAAATGGCTATACTAATAACAAGTGTAAAATTAAGAAAAAATAAAGGATGAAAAATCTTTTGTGAAAATTTATTTGATGAAGACGTTAGTATTTTATTTCGATTTTAACATTGCTAGTGATGATTTTGGTTAATTGATTCATGTGCCTTAGTCCATAAGTTTCCTCTTAAGGAGTGGCACTTGAAGTATAAGAAATATGCCTTAGAATAAAATTTTTGGTTAAAGTTATTAGTACTACTTTATATTTGGTAAATAGGTCTCCTACACATTTTTTGGATAATAAGACACCATAGGAAATGTGGACATGTAAAAATTTATATATTTCACATCTTAGAGTTTTTGGTTGTGAGAATTATATCCAGGTGCCTAAGTAAAAAATGGTCTAAGTTAAATATCAAACCCAAATAATGTATTCTCATTGGTTATGATAATAATAACAATAATCATAAACAAGTTAGAATTCATTAACTTAGAAAATAGTTAACTATAGAATTTTATTTGTAGGTGAGTTTTTTTCTAAACCAAAGGAGAAATATGATAATGAGGTATAATTTAAGATAAAGGAAGAGAGTAAAGTTTCACTTCAATACAAATAAGTTATTGGAAGATAAAGGTTTGGATGTGAGGAATATATCTTATAGGAAGTTTTAGAATAATATGATGAAGGAACTAGTTTCATACTCCATTTAAGACAATGATAATAAGTTGAAAGGTATATCCCACTATATTTTTGTTAAGTATTTCTTTTATCAAGTGTAATAATGACGAATCTATAATATGAAGGAAGTTCTCTCAAAAAATGAGAACAAGTCTTAGAAAAATACAAGAATAGATCGATGGAAAAAGGATATTCCTTTGTGGAGGGAATATTATTTGGTGAAGATTTTCTCCTCTTATTAAAATTAATTCCATTATATTCCCACTTTATAATAATATTTTTTGTTTGTTTTGAAGTTGAGAAAATAAACGTGAAATACGTCCAATAGAGAATATTTATGTCTCGTATTAATAGTTTTTTTTGTAAAGGGGAAGAAAAATATTGTTTCCAAACTTAAAATCCATTCATATGGTTTAATTTTGATGCAGAAGCATCCCGGGTGTAGAGCAATCCTCATCACCCAAAAATATTTGATTTTCTTGTTCAATTGGATTTGTTTCAAATTTTTGGTTTTGGTTCAATTTTGGTACTGCAAGCTAAAATTGAAGGATTTGAGCTCTAATGCTCTTTCAATTTAATTTCAATTCATCTATAGTCCCTTCCAGGTGGAGAAATAAGGATTTCAATTTGAATGAATGAATGAATGAATTCATATGCTCACCTAAGACTTACAAATTTAATTGCTAGGCAAGAATTTATAAATTTAATATATTGCCTTCTAGAATGTAATTTGATAATTCTATTTGCTATAAATTGAAGAGACAAGGGGTGTTTCCAGGAGGAGAAGGAGAAAATACATTGGAAAAAGGAAAATCAGAGTTGGGAATGTTGGAAACAAGCTACATTGAGAGGGGGGGTGTAAATCACTGTTGTGCAAAAATTAACTTTATTACCTTTAACTTCAAAGCATTAACAACATTCAACCATAGTGCATAAAAAAGAAAATAAACACAACACCATAACACCAAGATTTTTAAATGGAAACCCTATTCGGGAAAAACCATGGTGGATGGCCAATCCACAATTATGAACTGAGTATACTCAAATGAAGATTACAAAAAGGGGAATGCACTTGCATTCAGGCGCACTGCTCAAAGGGAAGGCTCACTGCCTTACAAAGAAAATTAGATTAAAACCGTTTGAGAGTTTGAACTGAGAAAATTAGCGTTTACAAATGCCTGATTACAGTTTTGGTTAAGCTCAATAATGGATCTGTTGCCTTACAGACTGATTATGTACTTCTGCTTTTTTTTTCTCATACACACAACACAAATCTTCTATGCGCAAGTGAAACAATGCATTATCGCTCTTCTTCTTTGCTCTTATTCACAATTCACACCAATACACACTTCATCCATCATTCAAAATGATATGGACGGTCTTATATATATATCCGTAACATAGAATTCAATTACACTTTGTCGGCTTCAATAGAACACAAAAATAATTACCACCATTGGCTAGATCCTTAATTAAATCTTTATGCGCATCCTCCACAGTCAGTTAAGACATAGAGGGGACCCAAACAAAGATGTAAAAACACAAAAATACTTAACCAATTACTTCCCACAAATCCGCGACATAATACATTCATGAAGTTGACTCCAATACAAGAAAAACTGGGAATAAGCCAACCAAATCTTCTAACTTCCACACAAATTCATACGAGCCACTGTGCTTCAGTAGTAACAAAGATAATATGCCAATAATCATTTCCTGAGATGTACAACAAAAAATAATAGCATGAAATCTTCATACAGATCGATGAACAAGTGTGCTATTGGATACTCTATTTTTCCTTATCAATCTTCAATCTGTTTGCCGGTATGATTGAATGATAGTGTGCGTATCTGATCATCGATTAGAGTTTCCATCAATGAAAACATAAAGTGATACTGCAGTGTCTCTTGCAAACAATCTCCCCCTTTGGCATTGATGGCAATATTTAGTGAAAAATGACTAAGTGTCGAATCAGTACCAAGATAAACTACATTGCGTACTCCAAAATTCCAAAAATACAATTCCCCCACTGAGATGATTAAGCATTTTTTACTCCACTCTTCTCTCCCTTTGACATCAATGGCAAAGGCATGCATCACACACCAAAAATGGATCAATCAAAACTATTATACAAAAATGATTCTTTAACTTACATAAGCTGAAAAATATCCGCAAAATCTTTCTTCAGCTGAATTAGATTAGTGTCCCAAACTCTTTTGAGACTCTCCATGATCGTTATGTGACCGCAGATCAAGTAGGACTGTGTCTCTGTAGATTCCAAGTTGGCTGGATCACCAACTTCCATAGAGTGCTCTCCTTTTAGAGCACTTGATAGTATGTCAATCTTCAGACAAATTGTCCTTCTAAGTTCACATGTTCTAGCAATAATTTTGTCATTTTCATGTTCCAAGATTTTTATCTTATCAAGAAAAGACATTACTTCATCTTTTGTCTTTCCAATGCCACCAGTTAGAGGGTCAAATGCTTCAGAAATAACACTTAACTATTTTTCCATATCTTTGATCTTCTTCTCATTAGCTTTAGTAAACTTTGAAAAATACAAACATGCTTTGTAGATCTTACCACCTTCTAATAAAGCATTCTGTACATTCTTTATGCATGTGGCTAAAACAGTTTTATCTTTGGCAATCAATACCTTTAATCCACCAAACCTTTTGACATCAAATTCTTTTTGTACTTTCACCATAGCAGATTTTTCTAGTGATTCAAAGTGAGTACTGACTGAGTTGATAAGCTTTTTCAACTTACTGGAAGAGGAACCAGTCGTATCTTTCACATACGAAGGTATTATCTTTTCCAATACTCTGGATGCAAGATTTACCAATTCACTATCTTCAATGTGTGACTTTAGTAGCTCTTCTCTAGCTTGGGCTTGAGAAAATGAAGCCACTTTCATTTTTTGGATTGGGCTTAAGGTAGACAGGTCAATAGGACTTTCAATCAATTCCAGATCCAATTCTTCTTTTTGTTCAACCAAAACTTTCTTCACTGCCACATCAGTGTCTCTTGCCTCACCTGGGATTGGATTTTCATCATCTTTCTTTGCTTCATTTGTTACTTCCTCAAAGATAGGGTCCAGTTTACCTTCATTGATTTCCATTTCCTCAGCTTCCATAGGAATTTCTATGTTGACCTCTACAGGAGGAATTTGAGTATCCTCAATCATATCATCATTTATCTTTTCATTTTTAGGATCAGCTACAATATTTTCAACATTTCCTTTTCAGCTTCTCTTTCCAGACCAAATGGAGCAACTTCAACATGTGTTTCTTTAGCCACAACATTAATTATCTCATTTAGCAAGATCTTTCTAAAGATTTGCTTAGTTTCTTTTATGACTTCATCTGTTTGACGAATCATGAGCTTGTTTACTCTTGATTTTCTCTTGAATTCTCTATTAGCTCTTTTCAGGAACAGATTCATATCTTCTACAGACATTACTGGACATAGTTCTGCTAAGATTCTTTCTATCATCCTTTCTTCTTCTGTTCTAGCATTAACTCTGCTCATTTCCAGTATGTCATATAAAATTTTAGGCAGATTTGGCATTTTTTCAATCAATACTTTATTGAAAGTATTCATATGTTTTATCGTTGCTTCTTCAAGAATTATTTTGTCAGATTCATCAAAATACTCATACCATTTGCAAAGTGGTTTTAGATTTCCATCCTTAACCAAAGCTTTTTCAACTGCTTGTACTGACATACCTGGTTTGTTGGTCTTTGCTTTCTTCTTTGCCTGGTCATCTCCACTGGAAGGATTTCCTTTTGTAATTGATGTTGCCTTGGTGCCTTGATGCTTGCTCTCTTTGACACCTTCATATGACTTAGTTTCCTCATCATCAGAAACAACCATATACACTCCTTTTCTCTTATCCTTCTTCCTTTTTCCTTCTTTTCTGGATACCTTAGCTTTAGTTTTCATAGGGATGGACTTTGCTGTAGGGGCTGAATCAGATACAAAGCTTCTAGTTGTTTTGGTTTGGGTAGAAGGTGCTACCAGACCAACTAATTGTACTTTAGCTACCTCCTTAGTTGCTTGCTTAGCTGATTTAGCTTCTTCCCTCTTTTATCTAGCTTCTTTTAATAATTCTATAGATACGCCCATACTCTTTGCAAGAACTTCTACTTCTTTTCTGACTCTTTTAGTAACCATAGGTTTTCTGAGCTCGTTGTGCACCTGTCTGTCCTTCTATGCATATGTACCAAACCTTTCCTATGCCGGATCCACTAGTTTTCTCAGTATGTGTTGAGCATACATATCCAGAACTTTCCCATCAACTTCATATCCCATGGGCATGATCCATATTGTTCTGGGATCAACTGCTTCCATCATACACTGATCAACATCCACCATGAAAAAAATTGAATCCTTGTAATTCTCTACAATAGAGGCGGGAATCCTCTCCCTTGCTTACATCATAGACTGAAAACCTTTAAAGTATCCCCAGATAGTTGCATTCCTTGTTTTGATATCTACAACATTGTACAACAAATCTCTAATCTGTTCGGCTACCATCTTGTCTTTTTGCTAATGAACCTTTCCAACTCCTGGAACTTCACCCATGAAATAACATAATAAAAACAAAAGAAGGTTACCATATTTGAAAGATTTTTTCTTGTCTTTCTTTATTTTTGCAAGATTTTCCATTAGTTGAATTCTCAGCAGTTCACAGAGATCATAATCTGCATTTTCCTTCACCATTTGGTAGGCAACATAAATTGCTTTGTCGAACATAGAATTGTCTCGACTAGAATGATAAATATTGTACCCAATGAACATAGATGCAAATTTGACATCTATATCGATAATGTTATCAATAGTCATTGCCCTTCTATCATATGTAGAGCCTGTAGCATCAGTGACTGTTTGGTTTTTCATAGACTTCAGAATTGGTAGTCCATCAGAAAAGTTTAGACCGATTACTGCATTGATAGCTTCCTTTTTAATTTTGAATGGAATGCTTAGCCACATAAATTCATCATGCACTTGACTCAAAACATAACGAACCCACTCCAACTCTCCAAATATGGGAAATTTGACAATCTGTGTGAACTTTGTTTCTAGGATTTTATGTTCCAGCTTTACACAGTAATCTTCACCAATGATATGATTATTGTATAAATTCAGTAGTTGAGAACTTCCTAGTTCTTTAATATTGGCACGAATATAAACCCTAATGTCCTTTGTGTGTAAAACTCCATACGGAACATACGAAATTCTCCTAATGGATCGGTCTCAAGAGACTTGTAAGGATGCCATTTGAATTTAGGACGAGGTCTGTCCTTGACTTCAACTACTAGAGGAGTATTCATTTTGACCAAATCACAAGTTCGTGAAGTTTTTTGAAAAATACCTTTTTCGCCGGATCGCAATTTTGAATGCTGTATCACTTTGACACTCAAATCTCACCTCAAATCGCCATTGATCGCTTATGAGCTCTCCAAACTTATTTTCTCCAAATGCAAAGTGACAAATGAAAAGTAGAAATGACCTTTTATCACTTGCATACCTAACCCTTTTATCACAATAAATGATTTAACCCTAATACATTCGGTTACTCTGTTGTTGTACACTATGATGGGTAAATCTTCTGTAGACCTCCAATACGGCATACCACTTCCTCCAATGAGTTCAACAACATTTTTTGATTGTTTATGCATCTACTGTATACATCCACATTCAGTGTCATTTACTGGTTAGGGGGTTGTATGATTTTATTGACTGCTCCCCCTAGGCCAAAGGCCTGAGACTAATTCCTAGAGGAATTACCAGAAGCAGGTTCTGGTGTTGGAACACTTTCTTCAGCAGAGGGTTCTTTCTTCACCCATTTCTTTTGCATTTACTGTCTGACACCATCTGTAGTGATTTTTCCTTTTCCTTTGATATCCTTCTGCATGTGTTTCCTTTGATTTACCAGACCTTTTTTATTCCAACAAAATGTAGCAATGTGTCCAATTTTGTTGCAGTTATAACACACAACATTTCTTTTTCCAGACTAGTTGTTCCACTGATTTCCTCTTGATCTGCACTAGTTACCAGTATGGACAAGTCTATTGCATGTATAACATCTGATATTTCTATGAAATTGATTCATCACATTTCTGCATTCATTTGGTTGATGACCAACCTTATAACAATTAAAACACTGACCTAAGAATGATGGACCAATTTGATCCATTCTACTTCTACATTGAGTAGCCATGTGTTTGAATTTGTTACAATTGAAACAATATCGATTAAATCTCTGAGCATTAGGTTGCCTTACCAGATACCTTCCAGATTTGTTCATTTGATTTCCTTGTCTGGATCTCCTTTTCTCGGGTCTGGAGCTTTCTCCTTCTTCATATCCAAGACCTCGCTTGTCACCATGAGTCCTATGACTACTGATTAGTTCATCAACCATGGCAGAGTTAGCTTTGAACTTATCCTTGTACTCATTTGCAGTAATAAGTTCTGAGATCATCCAACTGGCTTTCAAGTGCCTCTTCATTGTTCTTAGATTGTTCCAGTTCATCATCCAATCGGCTGCATACTTCAGATTTTTCCTTCAAGGACTGTGCTAGGTTCTCTTCATTTTTATTTCTGTCTTCAATCTCCTTGGTCATCTTCATCATGATATATTCCATCTCATGCTTTAGGACTGTATTATCTATGGTAAACTTTTCACATTCCTCTCTCTTTTCTTTCAGGGCTTGACTGAGTTCTTCTTCTTCAATGCTCTTACAATCACTGTATTTAATATGATCACATAGTTCCTTTCTCTTCTCTCTAGACTTATTGATTTTGTCTTTCAAAGACTCAATGAATTTCTCAACATCTGAGAGGTTTGCTTGCAATTTTTGAACTTCAACCTTTGACTAATCAAGATAATCCAGGCCACCAAAAGCTATTGTTGAAGACTACTTGAATCCATTGAAACACCTTCCAAGATCTCCCTAAGTGGTTAGACTTCTTTCAGAGGAACTAGCTTTGATACCAATTGTTGAAAACAAGCAACACTGAGAGAGGGGGTGAATTAGTGTTGTGCAAAAATTAACTTTATTACCTTTAACTTCAAAGCATTAACAACATTCAACCATAGTGCATAAATAGGAAAATAAACACAACACCATAACACCAAGATTTTTATGTGGAAACCTTGTTAGGGGAAAAACCATGGTGGATGCCCAATCTACAATTATGAACTGAGTATACTCAAATGAAGATTATAAAAAGAGGAATGCACTTGCATTTAGGTGCACTGCCTAGATCTCACTGCATTACAAAGAAAATTAGATTAAAACCATCTGAGATTTTGAACTAAGAAAATTAGCATCTACAAATGCCTGATTACAGTTCTGGTTAAGCTCAATAATGGATCTACTACCTTATAGAGTGATTCTGTACTTCTTCTTTGTTTTGCTTATACACACAAAACAAATCTTCTATGCACAAGTGAAACTACACATTATCGCTCTCCTGCTCTGCTCTTATTCACAGTTCACACCAATACACACTTTATCGATCATTCAAAATGATACAGACGGTCTTATATATATATATCCGCAACATAGAATTCAATTACACTTTGTCGGATTCAATAGAACATAAAAATAATTACCACCGTCAGCTAGATCCTTAATTAAATCTTTATGCGCATCCTCCAAAAGTCAGTTAAGACATAGAGGGGACCCAAACAAAGATGTACAAACACAAAAATACTTAACCAATTGCTTCCCATACATCCATGACATAATACATTCATGAAGTTGGCTCCAATACAAGAAAAAATGGGAATAAGCCAACCAAATATTCTAACTTCCACACGAATTGATACGAGCCACTGTGCTTTAGTAGTAACAAAGATAATATGCCAATACTCATTTCCTGAGATGCGCAACATAAAATAATAGCATGAAATCTTCATACAGATCGATGAACACTGTGCTACCAGATACTCTGTTATGCCTTATCAATCTTCAATCTGTCTGCCGGTATGATCAAATGATAGTGTACGTATCTGATCATCGATTAGAGTTGCCATCAATGACAACATAAAGTGATACTGCAGTGTCTCTTTGCCAACAGGGAAAAGAATTGGAAGGTTAGAGGAAGCTTGACGTTAGGAGGAGAAAAGGGGAAGAATTTGGAACAAATGAAAAAAATCAATAACAATGGAAGATTTTACTAGGTGGATAGTGAAGAAAGGAAGTGTAGAATTCATTCTAGCAAGGTTAGAAGTCATAGTAACCAATCCATATTTCTAGAGGGGGCATGGGAGTTCTCCAAGAAGGAGAATTTTGAATAAAAAACAGATTTATAATTACAAATTTGTATCCTGTAGGTGAAGCTAGGAGGTGTTGGATTTGGAGGAGAGCATGTACATGCATGAATTCTCTATTTTGGAGCTGATTGTTTCAAAATTTCAAAAATAAATCAAATCAATAAAATGCAATGTGAAATAGGTTCCTATTTGTGTTGAATTAAATTGGTGTATGGAGTAACTTGAAGGATGAAAGAATGCATATCTTTAGGTTGTAATTTCACCATTCTTGAATGTGAAATTTGAATTAAAATCATCCCAACCATAAATATTTGTTTGCCTGACAAGGATCACAATATTTTATTTGCATTAAATTTAGTCACCTAGGATGTGATATCAAAAGTTTGATATTAATATTTTAGAAATTGTTTCTATTCATAATATAATTAATCATTATGTTTATTATAAGTAGGTTAATGGTACTTTTATAATCATTATTTGTATGTTAATTATGTTCCTCCCATTGGTAATAGTAAATATATTCTTAAATAAATCAGATCTAAACTTTCCATGAAACTCAACATGAAAAATTTGTCAGCATTTTAGATATGGGAATTATAATGCTGAATTTTGTAATAGCCTTGGTCACACTCTTCTTTCTTAATTAATTCTCATGTTATTAATTAATTTTCATCAATCCATTCAAATGTTTTAACACTGGGTGCATTGCACTTTTATTCTTAATGGTTATATGTTCATTAATCCTTTTGAATGGTAACTTATATGAGTAGTAAGTACATAAGAAATGGCCATTAATTAGCAGTAAATCATTCTTAACCTTAGTATACTATTTTTTGATGATGATTTTTCTTGGTCATATTTGTGAATGTTCTCTTAGTTTATATAATTATATATTATAAATTGAGTGTAAGTATGATCATATTAGGATTCTACTTGTTTCCCTTCTATTGTGTGAAACAAGAAGTTAATTTTTTTTTAATGTTTAATGATTTGTTAATTAATGATTGAATCAAATATGGAAAAAATAATTATTTTTAGAAAGTGGGTGCTAAGTTAGATGCTAATTTTAATATTATTTGAGAGGTACATGTTGACGACAATTTCACTTGCAATAACAGGGCGAATAAAAATCTTCATAGATAAACTGCAAAGAGCCTATCCTTATTGAAAGATAAAGAACAAGACAATATAAAGGGGTAATCTACCTTAACAGAACAAAAGATTGACTCAGTTCAATCCCAAGTCTTCGATAATTAGGTCATGATCGTACTAGGTTCACTCCAGGGTATGATGTGATTTTGCTGTTAATCTCAAAGGGAATATGTTGTTTAGAATCGTATATATATTAGATACTGAGTTTTCAATTTGGATCTTCACAACAAGTATCATGAAATTGAAAGATTTAAAAAAATAATATTTCATGAATACCAACAATTTCATTTGCTATCACTTAAGTAGATTCAGCTTTAAGCATTCAACAATTTCAAAGAAAATGAAAGATTTTCAATAAATTTCCATCCATTCATCTATTTTTTGGAACATTTTCGAAAATTTAAACATATATTCTAAAATAAAGCATAATTTTTTTTGAAAATTAAAATTTCTCCTGTTTATTCTCCATGCATGCCCCAAAGAATTAATTAAATCAAATCAAATCACTTTATACTTCATGTAGTGCCTCTCCGCTTGGGTCTTTGGGTCGATTGGGTAAGAGTTTATTTGTGTTGGCTTGTTGAATATTTTAATGGTATTATTAATGCTGGCTAATTAGTTCTTATAGTTGCTAATTTAAATGTCGTTAATTAGTAGTTTGATTTAACCACATTTATTATTGTTGAGGATAAAGTGATTAAAGTATTAGATTTAATTATCAAAGTGAACTATAGAAAGTGCCCCCGTCTTTGTCCATTGTTTTGTCATTGTTTGTCAATGTCATCTATCCGTACCTCATTCGTGTGGGTATTGTTTTATTTCTAGTTATTTATTTCCATGGTTTTAGTAATGTTTGTTAAAGGTTTTGATTATGGCTATTTTGATATCGTTAAATAAATTGCTTCAGTTAAATGATATTCTTTGAAGAGGATAGTTAAATAATTGAATTGTTCTTGTCGTGAATGTCACTAATTCTTTTGGAAAATAATAAAATATGCTAGATAATGTTATTTATTTTATCTAATTTAAATATATGTAAATTAATAAATTGTTTTATTAGATATTTAATTAAAGACATTTGGAATTATTATTATTATGATTAATTATCACATTGAGTATTTAATTTAATATTAAATCGTAAATTTAAATGTTGCATAGTTTAAATTGTTTTTGATTTATTTTGAATAATATTTATTGTCTTAGAGTTAATTATATTTTAGCATGAAATTATATTGTTTAAATTGTTGAAGAAATAGTTAGAAAAAGAAATTTGGGTGAAAATGCTTATTTGGAAATTGGAAAAAAATGAAATTTATTGCAAGTGGTTATTTTCATGTGGAGTAAATTTCGGAAATGGATGGCAAATTTTTGATTTTTACTTTTTCTGGATTTTATATCCAATTTCGTGGCTTTTCGAAAAAGGAAGACAAAGGAAAGCAAATTCTCTTTGCAATTCGTTTTTTGAGTTTTTTTCCTGAAAAAATTGTAACTCCGTTTTTTTTTTTGAAAAAAGAAAGAAAAGAATATTAGTTTGCTTTGGAAATTTGGTTCTTCAAAAATTGGATTCGACAGCTGTGGATCTCAAAAATTTGAGGAAGAACGTAGCTCACTGGAAGCATTTGGCACAGTAATTCATCTCCGATTATTTATCAGGCGAAGGACTCCAAGTAGCAACAAAAAACTTTAATATCTTTGTTCTTTTCTATTAAAAGAGAAATGAAAATTTGAAATTGTATTATGCTTGCTTGTCAAAAATTCTGTGCAAAGAATAATGTATCTGTGTGAGCTTTGAATTGTTGATATTGTGAAACCGTTTGTCTTAGTTGTTGTTGAAATGTCGTCTGCAACCTATTGATTTCGTTTACCTCTTTGTCCAGTCCATCATTGTTTCATTAATTATCTTAGTTTTATGATTTTGGCTGGCAAAGCATTTGGAAACACATTTCATTCTTGTATAATTGTCTCCGCTTCGTTCATTGTGATTTCTCAACCAGTTTCATTGTAATTTATTTGTATCAGAGACCTTCCTTATTAATTTGTTGTTGTATTTCGAATTCTAGCTCTTATATTGTGAAGTGTTATCATGCGCTGGGCTATACCCATTTTCCCGTTGCTTATGTGTATATATATATATATTGTGAGGTTTGCAAATTCTGTATTGGCGTTCAATATACTTAAGGGTCTTTTTATTATTTTTTTGTGGGGGTTGTGTTTAAATGCCATTGGCATCCCCCCATACTCTCCCATTCCTTATCTTTTTGGCACCCCTTATACTTGCTGCGCAACAACATTGTGGCTGCTGTTCGTAGCCACAAGGGGGCCGCGCTACCCTTCATATGTGTCTTAACTGTATATATATGTGGCTTCCATGCATGTGATGCATTTCCTTGCTATGAGTCTTGGCTAGTAACAATTCTGTTGATAATTTTATTTGAGTTTTAGTTAATATAATTTATGTATATATATATATATATATATATATATATATATATATATATATATATATATGTCGATTTATGTTTTGTAGAAAATGATTTATTCAATCTGCTGTTAAATGGTAATTTCCAGTAGTCCAACATCGATAAAATTATTTATTTTTAATGACAGATATATATATATGTGTGTGTGTGTATTTGGATATATATTTGTAGTTGGGAAAATGTGATTTTTGTTGCTAGAATAATTGAACATGAATATATTTTTATTTATTAAACTCAGATTAGAGCATTATTTTATTAAACTCTTATTTATGAATGAATATGTAAATTAGATTTAATGATTATGGAAAAATTAGATTTAAAGATTATTCTAATTTGGTAAAAGAAATATAAGTAGATAATATATATTTGTGCAATATGAATTTTTGAAAATATACACAAAATATTCATATTTATTTTCATAGTTTAAATTAAAATACTTAATTTCCATAATGTATTTGTGAGTTGGAATGAATTGTATAAATTATTGTAGTTATCTGTATTAGCTGATTTTAAAATGACGAATTATTCTTCGATATGCCATATGTTTATTTATGTTAAATTTTATATTGATTTGAAACATTAGTTTACTTTACAAGTTTAATAGTGAGTTAAATTCATTGTGTTATTTGAATGTGATTGTTTATATGAGAATATTTTTTGATGATATATTTGTTTAAGAAAGAGTTATATGTTGTTACGTTTAAAATTTTGGTTTAGTTGGTTTTGTGATGACTTCGAGATTTCGGTGAATCATGTGATATTTCCGTCCTTGAGTAGATTGTTTTATTTGTCTTCCAGAGGCAAGGGGGTATTTATTTCTTGATGGTTTTTATGTTGGATTGATGCCAAAATTTTCTTGTTGGTTGAGTATATGTGGGTGTTACCTTTTTCCCTTGCAATGTTGTGTTATGGATTTCGTGTGAGTAGGTTCATGCCTCACATTTGGTTATACTTTTCATGTCTTGGTTTTATGAGTGTTAAGGTACACCCTTGTTCCTTGAGTTGTGTGTTGTTGCTAGTAGGGAATGTGGCTTCCCATGGGGCCGAAACCCTAAGTGGTCCCTTGGGTAACTCGTGTGGAAGTTGACCTAATCAAGTGGTAACCTAATAAATAGTTAGGGGGTGGGTAGAAATCACATTAATGAAAGATAACGGAAGCCTCTCTCATGGATCAAGCGCTTGTATAGGCTTGGGATGAGACGAGAAGGCCTGGAATGGAAAATCAATTACCTTGTCCTCAAGAAAGGTAAGTTGATTCCGCATGTGCAAGAATGGGGGCTGGTAACCTATGAAGGTTTGCATTGGGTAACCCATGTCGATCCAAGTGATGACACACTACCCTTAACAACAAGTATGTTTGTATTTCTCCCATTTGTGGATCATTACCTCTTGAAGTAATTATTCTTATGGTTCTTTGACTTGTCTTTTGGATTGTGGAGTTGTGTCAACTTTGTACATTTGTCTATTTTTATGTTGTGGTCCTCTTGTCATCTCCTAGCATGAGGGGTGGGCCTTCGAGCCCACATGGTTGGGTGGAATGTGCTACACACCCATTGGTTCCCCACCGACGATCATGATGCTGCGAAGATGTACCAGTTGCAGTGGTTCATGAGCTTTCCAGTGTTGGTGATAGTTTTGGTGTTATGACCTATATTTCCTTTAGATGGATCTCATTTGGTACTCTATTCATTGTTTTTGTATCATTCTTGTATCGTTGTACATGTCCCATTTTTATAAGGGAAACATCTTTGTAATGTATTATTGGATTCTTAATGTGTTGTATCTATGGAAATATGCTCCACGAATGTAATAATGAACTTGGAAGTTGTAATGCAATAATATGATATTCATATATTTCTTTATCTATCTTATTTATGATTGGATGTATGTTATATTTATGTCGTTCTTATTCACGCTTCTATTATTAATTTAATTCAGATTTGTTTAACGTTGTTGTTGGTTGGGTTCGTTTCGAGTACTACACCATGTAACCCCATGGGACTGGGTTGTTGTCATATGGATTATATTAATGTTGATTATTATTTAACTATGGTTAATGTAATTGTTGTTTCAAAAAGAAATTGTTCCGTTTATTGTTAGTTGTTATGTCCTATGGGGTTTTCATAGTAGGGCATTACAACTTGGTATCAGAGCCAAGGTTATAAACACTAGGCACTCTAGGTTCAAGTGAGTCCATTATGTTAACCTTGTGCTTAAATTTGGAACTTATATGTTTCCCTACTATTGTTGTGTAGGATTATGCGTAGGGGTCGAGGATGAGGCCGAGGTGGTGGTCGCAAAGTGGATCACTAGAGTACACCTTCTGAGAGTGCTCATGACAGTGAGCACGGTAGTGGTGGTTAGAACCCATAACAGTTAGGTGTAGAAGGGGCTCAAATTCATTGGTTTCTAGAGGAAGCTCTTGGTCATTTAGGCCCTAGGTAGAATGAGGAACAACGAGTGGTCAAGGAGAGAGAGAGAGATCATCGAGGAGAGATATTACTGTAGATCAGAATGCGGTGGTACCAGGCCACATGAGAGACCTCTTGAGAGCACATCTTCCCATGTTTGATGGTACAGGTGGAGGATTGGAAGTAGAAACTTGGCTAATTGATCTGGGTCATGTGTTTGTGATGCATCCTTACAGTAGTAATACTAGGGCTAGGTGCACCATCATGCACCTCAAAGGGTTCGCATCCACATGGTGGCGGTTAGAAGAGAAAAAACTACATCTAGAAATTGGTTCTATGACTTGGGAATTATTCATGGAGTGATATAGAGCCCGTTTCCTACTAGAGCACTAAAGACAACACCATGCGAACGAGTTCCACGAACTCAAGCAAATTGCAATATCCGTAGAACAATATGAGCACTGGCTCTATGAGCTCAAAAAATATGTTGGGATTAGTAGTGATGAGGGTATGCTTGTGCACCATTTTATTAGGGGCTTGAATTCCCGCAACAATGAAGGAGTTAGAGTCTTCGAGCTGAGGACGATGGAGGTGGCCGTGGAGAAGGCCCAGTTAGTGGAGGAAAACTTGGCCATGGAATTAGGAGGCCACATAGGAGTTCAGTTAGATAGTACCCCTTCTTCTAGTTTTGGGTCTCGCGGGGATTTGGCATAGGTAGTTGGCTCGTCTAGGAGGCATCAGACACTCATCAAGGGTGAGCATCAACAGAAGCAGCACTCTGAGTCTAAATAGAAGACATCACAATCTCATCATGGTGATGATGGTTCTCACTCTAGGAAGAACCAGAACTAGTGGCGTAACAAGCGCAACCATTTTGAGCAACTTGCACAAAGCACCGAGCCCTCGACTAGCAAGGGCAGTGTTGAACAATCTAATGCACCTCCCAGGGACAAAGGTTTTGGTCGAGGTGCTGGTTGTTTCTCTTGCGGTCAGCATGACCAAATTGCTAGGCAATTTTTGTAGAGGAACACTGTGGGTTTCAGTCAGGGGTCAACCATTTATGAGCCAATGGTGGGCGATGCAAGAAGGTCACATTGAGCATTTGCTGCGGTTGATAACCGCCAGGCTGGGCGCTAGGATGTAGTTGTTGGGGGTATCGGTAGACGATGGGCAGCTGACCCGAGAGCCCACGGGTGAACTTGTGAGGGTTCAGTTGAGTCTTGGCATCGTTGTAGTGTCTTTCGTGTTGCTTTTTTTGTATTTGATACTTATTATATTATGTTTTTCACCTTGAGACTTTATAGTGTTTGTTTCACGATTCTAGATGGTTTTGGATGATATTTTATTGGATTTTGATGATCATGACATTATGTATTGATTTTATGTTACGTTGGATTTATGGAGTTAGTGGTATGTTTGGATAATTTTGATTATGTGTATCATGTGGCTTACATTCATGCTTGTTATGCTGATGATTAATTATTGCCTATTGATGTTGCTTATAATGAAATGACTATATTCAATGTTTTGGTTATTGTATGAGGTCTTGGTGAGGGGAACAGGGTAGTATCACTCATTTGTAAGTGCCCTGCTACATTGTGACTTCCTCTCATGATGTGATTGCTAAATTGATATATATGTATATTTTGTTCAACACCTTGTTTTATGGAGGTTGCAGGTACCGGGTACTGAATCCACCTACACTGTTAGGTCTAAGCGTACCCCAAAAACCCAATGGATATGATGTGGAAAAAGGTGATGACAAAAGGACCCCAACCCATGTGTGTTAACCCCATTTGTTGGTTGTTTATTTTGTCAAGTTGCCTTGTTTAGTATCTCCCATTTTTGTGTGTGACTTTTAATGATGTTGTTCATAACTATGTATGTTTACCTAACCTTGTGACTTCTAGGAGTAAGTCAAGACTAGGGGGAGGATGTAGTACCTCTCCGCTTGGGTCTTTGGGTCAATTGGGTAAGAGTTTATTTGAGTTGGCTTGTTGATTATTTTAATGGTATTATTAATGCTGGCTAATCAGTTTTTATAGTTGTTAATTTAAATGCCGTTAATTATTAGTTTGATTTAACCACGTTTATTATTGTTGAGGATAAAGCAATTAAAGTATTAGATTTAATTATCAAAGTGAACTATAGAAAGTACCCCCGTCTGTGTCTGTTGTTTTGTCATTATTTGTCAATGTCATCTATCCATACCTCGTTCATGTGGGTATTGTTTTATTTCGAGTTATTTATTTCCATGGTTTTAGTAATGTTTGTTAAAGGTTTTGATTATGGCTATTTTGATATCGTTAAATAATTTGCTTCAGTTAAATGATATTCTTTGAAGAGGATAGTTAAATAATTGAATTGTTCTTTTCATGAATGTCATTAATTCTTTTGGAAAATGATAAAATGTGCTAGATAATGCTATTTATTTTATCTAATTTAAATATGTGTAAATTAATAAATTGTTTTATTAGATATTTAATTAAAGACATTTGAAATTATTATTATTATGATTAATTATCACATTGAGTAATTGTAATGCACCGCCACAAAACCCTAGAGGAAGATGCAACAACTACAAAAGCGTACAATTTTCTTCTTCTTTTAAAGTGAAATATTAACATGAAAGGTGCACTAACTATCACAAACCTCCTCTAAGGCACAAGACTAAGGTTACATCTGATTCCCATAACATAAACATAAATACATTCATAGCATATGATTAACTATTAAGCATGAATTAAAGTACATACATTCTAAACATTAAAATTGCATCACATAGAATAGAAATACATCAAGATTCATAGATTACATTAAGTTGCAAATAAGGTTTACAATACTCATTCCAAAAATGAGGTAGATCATACATATGTGTTACAAAATACATGAGACCTCCTCGAATACAACTGAGGAGTGATAAAAGTACAAGAGTAATTTGTAACAATAATCAAAACATGGAATAAACAAGCTGGAATCCACAAAATCTCCAACTGAAAGATATCGCCATGATGAACTGAAGAAAGGGGGACCCAACGACATAGGGTGCACATTCCACCCAACCAAGTGGTACCCGAAGGCCCACCCCTCATGCTAGGAGATAGTAACAAGGTTTCCTAAACAAGATCATCTACCACTAGACATAGGCTAACACATAACTAAACTTAATAAATACCAGAACAACACTAACTCAAAGGGTACAATGCTTCCAGTGTTAAATAAATAGATACACCTGTGAACCAAACATATTGTTGACATAGGAGGAGTGTCACCACAAAGATGCATGGGTTGCCCCAACAGATCTTTCCAAACCTCGACCCCCATCAAGAATCACTCTCCTACTGTCAACACGTGGAATCAAATCCACAACCAAAGATAACTAGAGCACACTACGAATATTCAATCCCCATCCAAGAATAAATGACATCACATCCCCGTTCGTGGAAACCGAGAGACTCATTGAGTTCAACTGAACGCACTACACAAGGGTAAGTCAAGGGATGAAACCAAGAAACACAACAACCCCAAATGAAAATACTACAACTGGAAGACTTATAACATTTCTAAACCAATTTCCCAATAAGTGAATAGAGGATATTACATGCAAAGACAATAATACAGGAAAAAAACTACTTTTCAAATATATTAAATCCAATTCCCTCTTCAGTGAATTTATAGTAAAATAATTATCCAAATAAATTTAATAAAATGAAAGCCCTTAACAACTAGAGAAACAAAGATCTAACTCATCTATAATTCAATTCCTTGATTACTTAATTAAAATAACAATTTTATTGAAATACTGAATCAACCAAATCTTTTATTTGTGCATATTATGCATGCACCAATTTAAAACGAATATATTTAAAATCATTAATTATATATTTAAATATATATACATTGAGTATATATACATAATCATACATATTTATATATATAATTATATATGCCATTGTATATACATTAAATATATAATAAAATATATTACAAAGAAAATACATTATTTAAAAAAAACCATAATAAATAAATAATGAATATATATATTATAACTTAAAACCAAATCGTAATGTAAATATCATATGGCGAATGAAATATCTCATAGAAGAGATCGAGCATGCTAAGACATGCCGACTGTTTATACATCCGACCCTTCCATGCAATGGCCGCAATCGTAGCACAAAGGGGGGAGGTTGTGGAGGGTTACCTCCACAACACCGCTCCCATATGGGGGTGGTGGTGGAGGTAATACATCCACACCCTTCCCCATATTATAAATAAATTTCCCTCTATGAAAACACAACAATAAAAAAAAATTGCCATACGACGTTTCAATGGAATTTTCCAAAAATTTAAACAATTTCAAAGCAGTATATATATGTATATTTATCTATATATATACTGCAATATGTATATATATTTATATAAATTTGATTAAACAAATACTGTAATTGGGAAAATAATTTCCAGAATGCATTCTACAAGAAACCTTTCGAAAAACATCCAAAAGCCAATTTATAGAGAACTTTTCTATCGGTGAAATTCTCAAATAAAACACAGAGGATTCTTTTAAATTTTCCCACACAATGAATCTTAAGAGAAAGAACAATAAAATTCTCACAAATAAATTTTACACGAAATTTTCTGAGAAGCTTCAAACCTACAGGAAAATTTTCTATAGAAAACTAAATTTCATCCCAAAGAAATTTTTCTTTCCAAATCCCTAATTGTAATCTTCTGAGTTCTTCTATTTTCACAATAATCCCAATTTACAATTTTGCAATAGTTTCCACAAAGGATTTCATCTCTACAAAGGATTTTATTTTCACAGAGAATATCACATATGACATTTACAATTTTTGACAACACTCAAAGCTTTTAAAACTTGCACATACAATCTTTTCTAGAGAATAATCTAGACTAAGAAGCTTTTCCAAAATAAACTAAATAGAATTAAAAGAGGAACTTGTAATCCAACGCCTGTGAAGATGTAAATTGAAGTAGCGCCTCCTCCAAAAATCCAAGTATTTTCTCCCAAATAAATGAAAGCTTCCTCCAGAACAATAACAATTCCCAAACACATAAACTTTTCCCGAGAGTAACTTTTCAAAAATTTCCAGCACACAAAACTTTTCCCGAGAGCAATATTTTCAGAAAAATTCCAACAACATGGAAACACAAAAGACTCCTTTCCAAAATCCTTTCCCCAACACAAAATATCCTCCCTGCTTCTTTTGTGAAGAAGCTTCTCAGTTCTTCCCATTACAGCCACAAATTTCTCTTCGTGAATAAATTTCCCAACAAACCTCATAAATTTTTCAAACACATGTTGAATACAAAAATACCTTTTGAAAATAAATTGCATAAAATCCTCCAGATATTTTAAGAATTAAAAATATTTAATAATTCTAAAATATTTAACATTTCTAATTTAATTTAATTCAACTAATATAATTAATAAAGAAATAATATAATCCTAAGATTAGACTATTTACTAATTAAATTAAATTAATTAATTAATTAATTAACATATTCTAACATTAAAACCAGATTAATTTAATAATCATCTTAAATATTTAAATCCATTAAATTACCTTTTACAAACTTTGCAACATAATAATTTCAAAGCAAAATTAAACAACATTTAACAACCAAAACCAACTAGACCCGACGACACACTATGACTAGGGTAATGGCTTGACACAAGAATCCTTGCTACTATCTCTCAATCAACATTACCGTTGGGCAATAGACACGCTCAAACCTGTGAAACCAGGTGGATTTGATGTCTTGTACTTGCAAATCTGCAAACAAGACATTTGTCGAACATGAATATATACATCATAATAGAACACACTGTGAAGAGAGAATAACAGAATCACAGGACGCTCACAAGCGAGTGATGCAATTCCATCCCCTTCACCAATACAATATCACAAAATTGACGATTCTAACATTAATAATCTACTCATGTGCATATAACAATGTTATTTCAAGTAACCATTATGCTAATTCAAAAAGCATGTCATAATGATAATCATCAAAATAAAGTACCATCACATCATAATATACAATCCATATCGCTTTAAAGTTAGCAATCAAATAATAACAACACATCACAATATATCATAGTCAAGGTACTAACAGAAAACAAAACATAAGCCTAACAAAGAATCACACTCTCTGAATACAAGAGCAAAACAAAGGGGTGTTATAGTAATTAATTTAATATTAAATCATAAATTTAAATGTTTCATAGTTTAAATTGTTTTTGATTTATTTTGGATAATATTTATTGTCTTAGAGTTAATTATATTTTAGCATGAAATTATATTGTTTAAATTGTTGAAGAAATAGTTAGAAAAGGAAATTTGGGTTAAAATGCTTATTTGGAAATTGAAAAAAATGAAATTTATTGCAAGAGGTTATTTTCATGTGGAGTAAATTTTGGAAATGGATACAACTTTCTGATTTTTACTTTTTTTGTATTTTATATTCAATTTCGGGCTTTTCGAAAAAGGAAGACATAGGAAAGCAAATTCTCTTTGCAATTCATTTTTTGAGTTTTTCTTTTTTTTTTTGGAAAAACTGTAACTTTGTATTTATTTTGAAAAAAAAAAAAAAAGAATATTAGTTTGCTTTGGAAATTTGGCTCTTTGAAAATTGGATTCGGCAGCTGTGGATCTTAGAAATTTGAGGAAGAACGTAGCTCACTGGAAGCATTTGGCACAACAATTCATGTCCGATTATATATCAGGCGAAGGACTCCAGGTAGCAACAAAAAACTTTAATATCTTTGTTCTTTTCTATTAAAAGAGAAATGAAATTTCGAAATTGTATTATGCTTGCTTGTCAAAAATTCTGTGCAAAGAATAACGTATCTTTGTGAGATTTGAATTGTTGATATTGTGAAATCGTTTGTCTTAGTTGTTGTTTAAATGTCGTCTGTAACCTATTGATTTCGTTTACCTCTTTGTCCAGTCCATCATTGTTTCATTAATTATCTTAGTTTTATGATTTTGGTTGGCAAAGCATCTGGAAACACATTTCATTCTTGTATAATTGTCTCTGCTTTGAATCCGCTTCGTTCACTGTGATTTCTCAACTAGTTTCATTGTAATTTATTTGTATCAAAGACCTTCCTTAGTAATTCTTTGTTGTATTTCAAATTTTGTCTCTTATATTATGAACTTTTATCGTACGCTAGGCTGTACCCATTTTTGTATTGCTTATGCGTCTCTATATATATATATTTTGTGAGGTTTATAAATTTTGTATTGGCATTCGATATACTTAAGGGTCTTTTTATTAATTTTTTGTGGGGGCTGTGTTTAAATGCCATTGGCGTCCCCCCATACTCCCCCATTCCTTATCTTTTTGGCACCCCTTATACTTGTTGTGCAACAACATTGTGGCTGTTGTGCATAGCCACAAGGGGGCCGTGCTACCCTTTAAATGCATCCTAACTGTATATATATATATATATATATATATATATATGTATATATGTTGATTTATGTTCTGTAGAAAATGATTTATTCAATCTGTTGTTAAATGGTAATTTCCAACAATCCAATATTGATAAAATTATTTATTTTTAATGAAATATATATATGTGTGTGTGTGTGTGTGTGTATTTGGATATATATTTGTAGTTGGGCAAATGTGATTTTTGTTGTTGGAATAATTGAACAGGAATATATTTTTATTTATTAAACTTAGATTAGAGCATTATTTTATTAAACTCTTATTTAGGAATGAATATGTAAATTAGATTTAATGATTATGGAAAAATTATATTTAAGGATTATTCTGATTTGGTAAAAGAAATATAAGGAGATAATATATATTTGTGCAATATGAGTTTTTTGAAAATATACACAAAATATTCATATTTATTTTCATAGTTTAAGTTAAAATACTTAATTTTCGTAATGTATTTGTGAGTTGGAATGAATTGTATAAATTGTAGTTATCTGTATTTAAAAAAAAAAACCAAAAGTGGCGAACCACTATATATTAATATATTAGATATTTTTACACACACATATATATATACTGGATCAAAGAGCATACCGGGAGGAAAGAGCCAGCGAGAAAACCTCCGGTTATAGCCCATAATAGATAATAATGAACAATATGTTTTGTTCATATTACAATGAGTAAACTATAATTTACAAACCTGTCTAAGCATAGCTATCCAAGACTTACAATGTTGTCATGATCCACTAGATCATAGGTAATACACATTATAATGACCTGAAAGCTTACTATATATTACAGACTTTGCAAAACCTTGCAAAAAACCTTCCTTGTCTTCATTTTCTTTCACTCCTCCATCTGCATGAGATCAATCAAATTATCATCCTATTCTTCATTACCCTCTCCCTCCAACTGAGAGTTCACAACAATGTTCATATCCAGAATATGTGCCATGACTAGACTTCTGTTATTTCCACCCTGTAATTGCGGCTGAACCACAATCTGGTGACCTTCTTGTGTCGGAGATTGACCAGACCCTGGATTTCTCTGTAGTAAAGAAGCTGCATGATAACAATTATGATGAAGCAGAAAAGAGGTATAGTGATATTTTTTCTTGAAAAATTCAGTCATATCTCTCCCCAGATGATGAGAGTATCTTGTTAGTGCTTTATTCATGGGATCTAAGAATTCTAAGGACATTTTTAAAGCATCATAAACATCGACATATGCTTTGTTATGTGGTAAAAAATGTGGAGGAAAGATACCACCCACATAGCCATCACCACGCAAAAATACATATTTCCAAGCACTGGTAAGAAGAGCCTCATTCTGCAGGAAGATGTCATTTACCATTTTTTCTGCTACGACACTTACTAAATCCAAACATTGTAACATATCCATGATATTAGAAAAAAAGATGGAAATAAAATTTGACGGAAAAATCAATCTTCTTGCTCTTGGTTGAAGAACTTCCCTTCCAATGATGCATTTGAAACATTTATAGTCACAAGGGCAATGAAACTTAATTTTTTTTTGTAATTGCTGCATATCGAACTTACCAGTAATTGGAGATTTCCAACTTTGCACAGGGAACCACATTCTCAAATTTTGAGGGAGATAATCCATAATGTAATCTATTCAAGACTTTGGATACCACACAAGCGCACAATCTTTGGTTAGAGCAAAGATTGAAAAATTAAAACAAACTTCAACTAGCTTGACAAAGCTTAGATGACAATTCTGTTGATGTTAGCAGTGTCGGGCTGCATCTTCCACTCACACGTTTTGAAGAAATATTAAATGATAGCCTTACAACTATTCAATATTTGTGGCCGACTTTCTTAAGATATTATTGTACTCTCTTTGGGCTGACTTTATTATTATCTTTTGTAAATACTTGTTTCTACCTTGGCCGACCTACTTCAAGGTTGTGTGCAATATGTATATATAGAAGGTTGACTTTGTTCATTTATCATCCAAGTTCACTCAAGCAATTCGCATGAAGAGAAGAAGTTTGCACTTGAGCAACAGAGCATCATATTATAGCAGCAGTCTGATTTCAAGGAAGAACATAATCATTTGTGTCCTCACATCTAAGAGAGATGCTATTATTCATTGTATCATATTCGGCCATAAGTTGGGCCTGTGTTGTAAGTAGATTTTTGCTCTTATTGTTCATTATTATAGAGAGACATATTTGCTGGGTTTTTCTCCCTTAGGAGGAGGGTTTTCCCAGGAGATCTTGCTGTGTTTACTGTCTTATGTATTGCATTTTCTGTATGCCTTCGTTCTGCAAATCTGATCAATAATACACTAACATGGTATCAGAGCGGGTTCAAGAAATCTGATCAGATTTTTTTTAAGCATTCTAGAGGAGTTTGTCATATCCTGTGAACGGTTGTTGCATTGTTTAGTGCTGGCATGGTTTTTCTAGGAGAAGCCGATTACATTCATCCTGGAAGCCGATGTTAACTTCAGAGCGTCTATATTTGGTGGAGTCTTCTGCTCTGTTCGAGCTCTGTTAATTCAGGCGGAGTTAGTATTTTATATTCCTATCGCTGCTTTAATAAAATTGGAGTCTCATCTAAATGGACTCATCCTCTTGGCCGGAAGCAACCAGAGAAGAACCGACGATTTATTTGGCTTTGTCCATTCACTGCACCCGATAACTGGCTGGGACCATTCCTACCACAGTATTCAGTCAGTTGTATTTTTTTTTTGCTATTCAAATTCTTGATATATATCTTGCATCTGCGGGCGTATTCATTGGTGCACTTTAATTGCTCTTGAAGACGTTATATGTGTGGATTTTGTGTTTTGTAACCGACGGAAGCTATCACAGAAATCACGGGAGCCCTTGTGAAGATACTGCCATTATTCTTATTGTTGGAGTCGCGTTGGTTGTCTAGCATTCATCTCTGTCTGTCTTTGGAGCTATCGACATATTGAGGTGATTGGCAGAGGATTTACTGTTTGGTAATACCGGTATCATTGCTCTTACATGCATAGTGGAGCAAAAGCTTATACAGTTTGGAGATTCCTTGCTGGCATCGCTTGTTGTTATGATATCGGGATTACTCTTCCCTGCGGTCATTCGAATATCCCTGTGGCAGAAGTATTATGCTCCTGGGATTATCATTTAAATTTTTTCTCAACAAAGATTTCAAGTTTTTTGTACATGCTAGGCAAATCATATTAAAGCTTATGAGAGTCTGCCAACCTTCATTTGGTGACTGGAAGCAAATCTTGGGGGCTACTTATACACTTTATTGAAGATATCTTATATTGAAGGAGTCTAAATTATATTTGTTGGAGCTCAGTTTTGAGAAAAATTTCGAATCTCTTGAATGGAAAAATGTGGTCGTGATTTTTGAGCATATTTTGTTTTTGCGCCTGTGAATAAGTCTCGGGCTTCATCTGTTGATTACATCTGTTGGAATTGGGTATAAAGGTTGTTACATAAGGGATGTAAAGGGTTGAGCTAAGCTAAGAAGTTCATCCTTGTTTTCTATATCTGCACATCTCAGACTGCTGGCAGGTCCATCAGTCTAGATCAATCATCTGCATCCCGATTGACATTTGCTCATGGTTAGTCTTCAATATCCGCATCTTCTGGTACACGTATGTAGCGTCGATCTATATTTCAAAATCTTGAGAATATGGGTGTTGAATTAATAAGTGATTCTTGTCAAGCTTTGATCTAGGAAGAGATCATCACAGTGGTGGATCGCAGCTGGAGTGCTTCGATAAATTTGAATGGTCAAAGACCATATTCAAATTTAAACTTTGACTGGGGCCTGTGTTGAAGCTGTGAAGGGTGTAGACTGATCTGAGCACAAGAGCAGTGTATCATACTATGTCTAACATTTGGATCCATCAAAAAGATAAGTATTCTTTGGTTGCTGAGTTATATCACTTATTTATTCTTTGGATCTTGTAATTAAGAGAGATAGTAGATTCTCTTGAATGTGTTGTGTTCACTAGCATAAGATCTTTGGAAAAATTTCATTCATGATATAACTTGTACGATTCTAATCTTGATAATTCTTTGGATAATTATGGACTGTTAGTAATCTCTATCTAAAATGCTTCCTGGACAGGTTTAGGGGGAAGAAGATGATAAGAGATTACTTAGTGATGAAAATCTTGAGGCATCTTGTGAAGAAGTCATGTCAACCAAAGAAATGATCAAGAGGGAGTAAACACTAGAGGGACTGAGTTGATGGCTAGAGGGAGTACATCTCCAGAAGTCTTCTTTGCAATCTCTGAAGCCAGGATCGAGAGGGAGCCTCAGTATCAGTGTTCCTTTGTTTAATGAGTTCTTCTTTGAGAGAAGTTCGAGGTGAAATCCCTTGATAATGCAATTCTCTATTGAGAGAGAGTTGAGGTGCAAGCCCTTGATAATGCAATTCTCTATTAAGAGAGAGTTGAGGTGCAAGCCCTTGATAATGCAATTCTCTATTGAGAGAGAGTTGAGGTGAAAGCCCTTGTTTCCACCCTCTGGGAGAGCCATGGTGGATGTCATGTATGTGACTCCATGACAGTATCACGTGAGGGAATCCGTGATGATTTTTTGTTAATGCATTTCTCCTTGATATTTGAGGTGAAAGCCCTTGTTTCCACCCTCTGGGAGAGCCATGGTGGATGTCATGTGTGTGAATCCATGACAACATCACATGAGGGAGTCTATGATGATTCTCTTGTTCTCACCATCTATGAAGGTAGCCATGATGGTTGATATCACAATGAGGTGATATCCGATATCACAATGAGGTGATATCTTATGTTTCTTTCACGATGAGGTGACAAGCTCTTTTATCACATTGAGGTGATATGTGTTGTTTGTGTAGGTGGAAGTATCATCCCTAGCTAAGAGGGAGTGTTGATGTTAGCAGCGTCGGGTTGCATCTTCCACTCACATGTTTTGAAGAAATATTAAATGATAGCCTTACGACTATTCAATATTTGTGGCCGACTTTCTTAAGATATTATTGTACTCTCTTTGGGCCGACTTTATTATTATCTTTTGTAAATACTTGTTTCTACCTTGGCCGACCTACTTCAAGGTTGTGTGCAACATGTATATATAGAAGGTCGACTTTGTTCATTTATCATCCAAGTTCACTCAAGCAATTCACATGAAGAGAAGAAGTTCACACTTGAGTAGCAAAGCATCATATTATAGCAGCAGTCTGATTTCAAGGAAAAACATATTCATTTGTGTCTTTGCATCTAAGAGAGATGCTATTATTCATTGTATCATATTCGGCCATAAGTTGGGCCTGTGTTGTAAGTAGATTTCTGCTCTTATTGTTCATTATTATAGAGAGACATATTTGCTGGGTTTTTCTCCCTCAGGAGGAGGGTTTTCCCAGGGTATCTTGCTGTGTTTACTGTCTTATGTGTTGCATTTTCTATATGCCTTCGTTCTGCAAATTTGATCAATAATACACTAACAAATTCAATCCATATATATAAGCGAAAGGAAGCCTTGTTCCTTTCATAATGTCCTTACTATCATATCAAATTAGCTTGAAAATACTTCACTCACCAGGCCAATCGTGTTAAACTTATTTTAATGTATTCATTTAACACCAATTGAAAGGTTGCGTACTATCCTTACTTCCCAATTTGCCACGATTTATTTTTCCAAACGACCATGTGATATTTTCCCTGCACTGCTAGATGTCTTAAACGTGCTAGAAATATTTGTTATTTTACAATGGCCATGATAGATACTATTACTAGCTTAATCTGGCAACAAATCTTTATGTTGCATCATTCTCATGTAAGCAAATGACAAACGAAGGAAAGATGTACACTTCACATACATCATATGCCATTACAATCTCAAATGCACTATAAAAAATGAGTGGCATGTAAACCAAGGATTTTACATGAATTGTACCAAGGATTTGACATGAATTATACCAGATGATATCAGCAAACAACATCGCCATCCAAATTTGTATTTTCCAGAGTTTGCTTCATAACTTAAAAATGGTTCAAAAAAACTTAGAAATAAAACTGCACATGGAATTATCAGCTATAAATATGCAAGTTAGAAAAATGTTTCACTTGTAAAGCACAAGTTATAATTTAAACTAACACCTCCATAGATGACAACCCCACCTGTAAATTATTAACCATTTTGAATAAAATTTCTCTTGATCAACAACCATTTTCCTCTCTGGAAATATTTTTTTCCAAGGCAAGCTCAACTTTCCCAAGTTTAACTATATGAACCACTTCCTTTTTAGTTTGATCATAGCCCAGATTAGCTAAATAATCTGCCACCAAATTTCCTTCTCTATAAGTGTGCAATAAATGAAAATGTGTTACTTTTTCTAACAAATTCAAGATTTGCTTTACTATATATGCCAACTTCCAATTTTGGATTTTTTGGTCCCTACAAGCATTGATTAAAATAAGTGAATCCCCTTCAGTCTGTAGGTTTGAAATTTTAAAATCTAGAGGCAATCTTAACCCAAATAATAATGCTTGAGCTTGAGCTTCATTATTTGTTCCACTTAGTAACTTCATGGATTTGACACATAAAACTAAACCTTTATGATCCCTAATGACTATTCTTGCCCCTGAAATTCCCAGATTGCCTCTTGAAGCTCCATCAAAATTTAACTTGAAGGTTCCCAAAGGAGGTGTTAGCCAAATGACCTTTGATCTATCAATTTTATTAACTTTATGAAGGCTACCTTTGAAAGGAAGTAAAAGAAGAGGCCAAGCTTTAAGAATTTTTGAGTCCCAATCTGAAAAAGTTGATCCTGTGTGTTTGTTTTTGGCAACATACGCATTTACTGATTCTGAAATTGAATTTTCTAAAGAAAACAAAATTTGATCAACACACTATTTTTCCTTCCTAAAAATGCATTTATTCCTTGCCCACCAGATAGACCACAATACAAAAGCAGGGATCACTTCCCAAATGCAGGCAAAAAAGGATGATAAATAAAGCTGGGGCCAACTAGAGAATAAATTCCATATAGTCTTGGACAAAGCTATCCACAACTTTAATCTTGACAAGACAGATTGCCAACAACATTGTGCTATTGGACATAAAATAAAAGGATGATTGACATCTTCTAGCGCTTGATCACAAAGAACACATTTGAAAGGAACATAAATTTTCAAAATTTCAAATTTGTCACTTGTTAATATTTTTCTCTGAATTTGTAACACCCTGCCACGCAACCTTAGAGGAAGTTGCAATTAACTACTTAAACAGACTATTTTTTTTTGTTTAAGTATAATTAACATGCAAGTTCACTACCCAATGCCAACAACCTTTAAGGTTACGAGACAAAGTTTACTGTAAGACCTAAAAAAAAAATGAATCTAAACCATGTCATTTATTTACTTAAGAAATTAAACACATACATCCCAAATAAGATAAATTACATCAAAGCATAAGAGATAAATTTCAATTTCATTCATCCGTAATTAAACAATACGATTACATCTCTCATTCCCCGAATGAGGCAAGTCTAATAAACATGGTTACAATTACAACTTTCCACCTCGATAACAAAAGAGGGGTAATAAATAACAAGATCAAATGAAATAAATAAGGCATGAAATGAAACTGGATCTCATGATCTCTCCAATTGGAAATCTCGTCCGCACGATCAAGGAGAAAACCCAACGGAGTAAGGTGCACACCATCCAACCAAGTGGTGCCCGAAGGGCCACCCCCTGTGCTAGGAGATAGTAGCAGGATTCCTAAACAAGACCATCACCTCTAGACATAGGCAAAAACATAACCGAAATCAAATTGACACAACCAATCACATGTACAATACAAGTACAACTCTAACATGGTCAGATTGCTTCTAGATATAACATAGATCAGGTATGTTAAGAAAACCATACACATAATAAACAAGTACTAACTGTTGTCCTAGACAGAGTGTCATCACACAACTTGTCATGAGTTGACCACTGCGGATCTTCATAGGCTTCGGCCCCCATTATAGGTTATCTTGGTGGCCTCAATTGATCCCCGACCCTCATACTTACTAATGCGGAATCAAATACTTGTCATAAAAACCAGATAGATGACCTTGCCATTCCAGGCCTTCCCACTCACCCTACGCCTAAACAAGCACTTGCGATTATGAGTGAGGTGAGAATTTATCTTGATTAGTGTGTAGTGCCACCTAAACTTCTAAGTACATTGCTTTAGTTATCACTTGATTGAACTACCTCTGAAGGTTACCCAATCTTACCTCTTACGGGCTCTGGCCCCTAATAGAAGCCACTCTTCTACTTGACAACACACATACCATCCAAATTCCAAGGGTACCAAAGTGCAAACAAACAAGATAACACGACCACTCCTTTCTTAGGAGGTGACATAAGTCAAAACCCTCTCCTAACATTGGAGGTAATAAAAATAACAAAGTCACTCCTTACAAGGAGGCACAAATCACATAATCCACCCCTAACCCAAGGAGGCACAAAACATCCCCGTTCATGGAAATCGGGTAATTAATTGATAACGTAACATGCACTACCCAAGGGATTCAAAATAGGTCGACAACATGACATGACAACCCACATATTAAAACCCCATCTAGAAGACTCATAGCCCCTACTGAATGATTTCCCCCAAGGTGATAACAGAAGAAATTACATTTAAACAAGCAATTTAACAAGAATTAAATCTGCTTCAGATTTCCTAAATCCACTTCTTTTATTAACATTCAATACTTTATTTCCTTAATAAACTGAATTGAATAACGTCTCTTTTAGACAAAGATGAAATTTAATTCCAATATCACATTCTCTAATTGTTTCCAATAACTAAAAATAAATATTTATTTCAACCCTTCAGAAAATAACATTTTAAAATAAATCAATGTCTCCTCTCTTTGACAAAATCATTCTCAAAACAATTAACTTATCTTAAATAAAACAAATTATTTAACATCAAATATAATATTCCATCCAATATATTATTCTAAAATAAAATCAATAGTTTGACCAAGAATACCATATTCTCATTTACTCAATTAAACTTAAGTCAATATTTTAATATATGTATATATATTCAGTCATATAAATACATATATTAAAATTAATAGTTAAACTATATGAATATAATAATACAATATTCACAAATAATCATTTAATTAATATTTTAATATTTAATATTATATAATAAAATATTAAATATTAATATATATATTTTTTTATTATTTTATATATATATATATTAATATTTAATATTATAAAAGATATTTAGAATATATTATAATTTTTATTTTAATAAAACAAAGAATTTAATAAACGTTGGTTGCATTTTTTCCATCTAGGGCTGCGTGCATAAGGTTTAGGGTTGGGGTAGTGGTTTTGAGTGGGGCGGCGGTGAGTTGGGCATTGACTATGCAAAGCACAATTGGTCCTGGTGGTGTCGGCGGTGGTGGATGTGTGCACAACCGACCACCATTGCTGGTGGTGCTGTGCAACGCACAGCCGCCCACCAACAATGGTGGCGACTGTTTACACAATGGCCACGGGGTTTGTGGGGGTTGCGTTGGGCGTGGCTCCCCCACATCGCCTCCCTTGGGGGGCACGGTGAGGTGAGCCCCCAACGCCTCCCCCAACCTCAATTTTTATTTTTATTTAATTTTTGTTTTTATTTTGCCAAAGCAAAACCTACAAATTTTTGGAAATCCGTGCCCCACACAGGGGTATTTTAAAAATTATTTTTAACAGCATAACCCTCCCGCAAAAACCAAAAATATAAATAATATATATGTGTATATATACATATATTAGTATATATACATATATATATGCATAAATTTAATTATTTCCACCACAAATTTGCAAGTCAAATTGAGAAAATAATTTTCAAAGACAATAATTTTGCAGCCAAGAACAAATTTTTTCTTGAGGAAGCCCAAATAAAATAGGGGTTTAAGATTTGATACAAAATTTAACATGAAGTTTTCACCACAATATAGATTTTGAGTTTTCCAAACAAGATTTTCAACAACAAAACAAATATAAATATATTTTCAAAACAACTAAATTTACAAGCATGTACCTGGTATTGAAGAATTGGAGAAGATCCAGTTGGTGCACAGGTTCTTGCTTTGATTCCAACTTCAACTCAACAATTTCCATAGCTTCAATCCAAAACCCACAAACAACAAAAATTCCTTCCTCTCCTCTATTTTCAATTTTTTCCAAACTTGTTGAAAAAAACTAATTCCAAAAACTAAATAATAAATAAATTTCTCCAAAAATATCCATGCAACCACCCTCATAAATTTTCTAAAACAGAATAACAAATATCTCTATTTTTCAATTTTTGAATTCAAAATTTTCTTAAAATGCAATTTAAAACCTTTTCTTTAATTTTCAATTTCAAACATTATATTCATAACTTCAAAATGATTAACTTAACTTATCTCAACATCATCAATTTAATTAATTAATAAAATAGATTTAATCCATGATTAAATTATTTATTAATTAAATTAAATTAATTAGTAAAATTAATTACAATTGTTAACATAATACTAGATCAATTTAATCCACAATTCAACTACAAAAGCATTTATTTAACTTTATAACATGCGATTAATAGTCAAAGAGAAGGAACAATATTTACACAACTTAACCCGACTAAGACCCGATGACACACTATGACTAGGGTGATGACTTGGCACAGAAAACCTAGCTACTATCTCCCAATCGAATGCCATTGGACAATGGACACGCTCAAACCTATGAAACCAGGTGGAGTCGATGTCCTGTACCTGTCAACCTACGAACAAAGAGTATAACGAACATGTATATATATCATAATAAAACACATAGTGAAGAGGAAATTGCGGAATCGCAGGGCACTCGCAAGCGAGTGGTGCAATCATGTCCCCTTCACTAATACAGTGTAACTAACTGACAAATCTAACATCAATAATTTAATCAAAAGCATAAAGCATCATTAGTTCAAATATCATCTATGCTAATCTAAAGCATGCCATAATGATAGCATCAAAATAAAATACCAACACATCAAAATATAACATTCACATCGCTTAACAACTAGTGATCAAATAGTAGCTGAGTACCATAGTCAAAGTACTAACATAAAGTAAGGCATAACAAAATAAAACACTATTTGCACAACATAGCAAAACAAAGGGGTATTACAGAATTGCTAACCAGGCAAAACAACCTGCCTTAGGTAAAACTTTTGAATTCCAACAAAATTTATATGCTCTTTGAACATGAATTTGGGAGACTCTTTTAGTTAGGGAAAGATACCCTTCTTTGACAGAATAGCTACCGTTATGAGCTCTAGAACAAATTAACCTATCTGAAGAAGAGGAGACAAAGACTATTCTTTCCCTCAAAATTGATGAAATGATAGCCTTATGATTATCATCAATTGTTTCATTATAAAAATCTTTCCATTTGACTTTTCCTGTTAAAAGATCCACATTGTTAAAGTATTGATATACATATAAACCAATTTTTTGGGAAAAATAAGAGATTGAAGAATCCAAATTATAGATTTTTAATTTCTTATAACCATTCCATGAATCTTCCCAAAAAAGAGCTTGTTTACCATCATTAATTTCCCATGTTAAATATGGTAGTATTATTTTTCTACAGGACAAAAGAAAATTCCACATTGCAGATCCTGAAGGAGGATTGGAGACAGTGAAGATTCTAGATGAACACTAACTATCCAAGTATTTATTTTGCATTAGATGACACCATTTAAGAGAAGGATTTGTATACAAATGCCAGACCATTTTAGCTCCTAAGGCAAAATTTCTTTCTTGAAGACTATGAAGGCCTGCCCCACCTTTTAATTTATCCAGACACATAGATTCAATAGAAATTAGAGGAATCTTATTTTTAGTGTCAACATTACCAGACCAAATAATTTTTTGATAATTTTATGAATTTGAAATAAGATAGACTTGGGCACTTTCAAAACTGACATAAAGTAATTTGGAATAGAAGAAAGCACTGTTTTGATCAATATAATTTTTCCTACTAGGGAGAGCCATCTTCCTTTCCATGAGAAACTTGGACTGAATACTTTGGATGATTTTGTTCCAATAGGGAACCCTATTCTGGCTTGAAAAAAATGGGATTCCTAGATATTTACTTGGCAACTGATCTTGTTGAAAGCCAAAAATCTTAACAATGGATTTCTCAATTAAAGGTTTGGTATTAAACAAGTAAATCTTAGATTTTTCTTCATTTAATTTTTGACCTGAGACACTAGTATATTTATCCAGAAGATATTTTATATTTTTAGCTTATGAAAGAACAACTTTACCAAAAAGCAATGTGTCATTTAGCAACACAACAAATATTGCTCCTGAAATGCAAACCATTATCCATTTACACCATTTAGGAGAAAAATTGAACTTCAAAAGCACTTGATTTAAGAAACACCAATCAACCTTGTCATATGCTTTTTGCATATCAAGTTTAATTATCATAGCTGATAATTTATTGAATGCTATCGTGTGCAGAGTTTCATGAGCTACAATTTCTCCTCCTGGAGTTTCTCTACTAGGGAAAAAACCACCTTGCTCTTTTGAAATTATTGAGGAAATCAGAGGATGAAGTTGAACATAAATGGATTTTGTGAAAATTTTATAAATTGTATTACAAAGCGAGATAGGCCTAAAATTTGAGAAATATTTAGGTGCTTGGATTTTAGGGATGATAGCTATATTTGTGACATTGAATTTTTTTAACATACCCCCAGATTTTCTCGACTCCTCTAGAGCACTTAAAATGTGAAAGCCAATGAAATCCCAACATTTTTGATAAAAAATAGCTGTTAAACCATCTGGACCTGGAGTGTTATTTGGAGACATTGAAAAAAAACCTCTTTTAGCTCTTGAAGAGAAAAAGGAGCAAGCAACCTATTATTGTCTTCAGGAGATACCAGGGAGGGAATATGTTGTAAGCTCCTCTTTCTCAGTAGCTAAATTCTCATTATTATTAACACTTGAAGTTAAAAGATTAGAAAAAAATTGGACTACTTCATCCTGAATGTCTTTCTCTTTAACAAGAGTAGATCTTGAAGCACTCTCTTGAATTGAAAATATTGAGGCTTTGGATTTTTTGGTTTGAGCTAAAAGATGAAACAATTTGGTGTTCTTGTCACCATCTTTCAACCAAATTTCCTAAGATTTCTGTCTCCAATATATCTCCTCACGAGATAGTAATTCTTTCCAATCCAATTGCAATTTCCTTTGTTCTTCAAATGATGAATTATCAAGACCATTTGCAATGATTTTTTCATTAATCTCAACTAACTTTTTATACACGAAGTCTTTTTGGGAGAAAACATTCTTGAAAACTAATAGATTCCATGTTTTTAGATTCTTCTTGACATGATCCAATGTTTTACTTAGTTGAAACATTTTTGACCCTTGAACAAAAGGAGCACTTTTCCACCATTGCTTTAAACGACTAATTAGATTGGGATGCCTAAGCCACATAGACTCAAATTTAAAAGATGAATGAGACTTTGATTTTATTGTTTTACCAAAAATGAGAAGTGAAATAGAAAAATGATTAGAAGCTACCAAAGGAAGAATTTCTTAAGAAAAAGAGTGATCCGAAACGATCCAGTTCGAAGAGATTAAGAATCTATCTAATCTTTCCGCAATTTGCAAGAAATTTTTACTTCTGTTGGTCCAAGTGAAGATACCATTTAATGGTATTACATCCACCAAAGCATTATCATGAATGAATGATGCAAAATAAGACATTACAACTTTGGGAGGACTAATTCCTGATGAATTACTCTTTGATATGCCATATGTTTATTTATGTTGATTGGAAACATTAGTTTACTTTACATGTTTAATAGTGAGTTAAATTCATTGTGTCATTTGAATGTGATTTTTTATAAATGAGAATATTTGTTGATGATCTATTTGTTTAAGAAAGAGTTATATGTTGTTACGTTTGGAATTTTGGTTTAGTTGGTTTTGTGATGACTTTGAGATTTCAAGGAATCATGTGACATTTCCGTCCTTGAGTAGATTGTTTTATTTGTCCTCCAGAGGCAAGGGGGTATTTGTTTGATCTTGATGGTTTTTATGTTGGCTTGATGCCATGGTATTCTTGTTGGTTGAGTGTATGTGGGTGTTACCTTGTTCCCTTGAAATTTTGTGTTATGGATTTTGTGCGAGTAGGTTCATGCCTCACATTTGGTTGTACTTTTCATGTCTTGGTTTTATGAGCGTTAAGGTACACCCCTGTTCCTTGAGTTGTGTGTTGTTGCTAGTAGGGAGTGTGGCTTCCCATGAGGGCTGGAACCCTAAGTGATCCCTTGGGTAACTCGTGTGGAATTTGACCTAATCAAGTGGTAACCTAATAAATAGTTAGGGGGTGGGTAGAAATCACATTAATGAAAGATAATGGAAGCCTCTCTCATGGCTCAAACACTTGTATAGGCTTGGGATGAGACGAGAAGGCCTGGAATGGAAAATCAACTACCTTGTCCTCAAGAAAGGTAAGTTGATTCTGCATGTGCAAGAATGGGGGCCGGGGATTGGTTGAGGTTGCCAGGGTAACCTAGGATGGGGGCTGGTAACCTATAAAGGTCCGCATTGGGTAACCCATGTCGAGCCATGTGATGACACACTACCCTTAGCAACTAGTATGTTTGTATTTCTCCCATTTGTGGATCATTACCTCTGGAATTAATTATTCTTATGGTTATTTGACTTGTTTTCTTTTGGATTGTGGAGTTGTGTCAGCTTTGTACATTTGTCTATTTTTATGTTGTGGTCCTCTTGTCATCTCCTAGCATGGGGGGTGGGTCTTCGGACCCACATGGTCAGGTGGAACGTGCTACACACCCATTGGGTTCCCCACTGACGATCATGATGCTGCGAAGATGTACCGGTTGCAGTGGTTCCTAAGCTTTCCAGTGTTGGTGACAGTTTTGGTGTTATGACCTATATTTCCTTCAGATGGATCTCATTTGGTACTCTATTCATTATTGTTGTATCATTCTTGTATCATTGTACACTTCCCATTTTTATAAGGGAAACATCTTTGTAATGTATTATTGGATTCGTAATGTGTTGTATTTATGGAAATATGCTCCACAAATGTAATAATGAACTTGGAAGTTATAATGTAATAATATGATATTCATATATTTTTTTATCTATCTTATTTATGATTGGATGTATGTTATATTTATGTCATTCTTATTCACGCTTCTATTATTAATTTAATTCAAATTTGTTTAATGTTTTTGTTGGTTGGGTTCATTTCGAGTAGCGCACCATGTAACCCCATGGGACTAGGTTTTTATCATATGGATTATCTTAATGTTGATTATTATTTAATTATGGTTAATGTAATTATTGTTTCAAAAAAAAAATTGTTTCGTTTATTGTTAATTGTTGTGTCCTATGGTGTTTGCGTGGAGGGGCGTTACACTTCACCAGATTGCTTCAAAACTACATATAAAATGGTGCAAGCTTTTAAAGAGAGGGTTTTAGTTTAGACACCGAGTAGGTTCTTCATGCACCCTTAAACGACACAACATACAATCTTGTTCGGTTGAACTAACAAAACTAGCTACAAAAGATTCATGAGATATGTAGCTATCAAATTGGCTCTGATATTAATCAATGTCTACATGCATACAAGTTTTTAGACTGGAATGATTCAAAAAATAGGAAAAAAGAACAAAATTTAGAGAAGTTTTGGCTCTTCCGACATCCACAAATTCTTAACTTAAAATGAAAATAAAGCAGTAAATGGACTTTTATAGGAACAAGGCCCTAAGATTTTAAACTTAAAGTTTATCCAGAGAATCAAAAATAGAAAATCAAAAAGTAGCACGTGGCATACACCAACTATCATTTAGAATATTCCAGATGAAGTCAAAGATTTGACTTCGTTAGCAACAATACTCTTCACTTCTTACTTTGGTACGCAATACTCCACATAAACCAAGGCTATCGTCAGCCTTTCGAATATTAGACAACATACATCCACCGGGATCGAGAACAACCTGCAAAACTACAAAAAAAATATTACTGCAACACCTCTAGTATATGGTATCTTTTTTCATTCAAGACTCAAAATCGGGCTCCGAGATCCTTTCTTTGTCATTCTTCGATTGATACTCTCAGAAAGCACCCAATGTTTGATGCATATGCTCTTTTGAAATCCCTTGTATAGCTTTCCAAGTGAGTTTAAGCTTGGTATATTCTTCTGATACCTTAAGTACTGTATCATTTCTCTGCACTCTGTCTGTTTCACATTTATCTATAGTGTTCCTGCATTGTATGATCTCATCAATGACCTCCTAAGTTAATAACTGAACAAGGTCTCTATTTATTCTTTTGATCAATTCTTTGAAAGCTTTAGCTTCATTTCCTAATGTTTGGGGATCACAACTTTGACATGCTAACAATTCAATAAAATCTTGATACTTATCAATCAATTTTCTACTTTCTATGGTGACTTTTCAAATCCTTCAACACATTGTATCAACATGTCACCTTCCCACTTTAATTTTTTCTTCCATTTTTCTGGCAATAGAACTTCTTTCTCTGACTTTCCATTTCCTTGTATTAAACCTTGGACATCCATTTGTATGAGAATTTCAATATTTTGTTTTTCAATATCAATTTTTTCTTGACGAACCATGCATTCACTTTCAAAGATTTTGGATTTTTCAGACCAATGGTATGCTTCCTTATATTTTCCTTTTGCATCAGTGATGAATTATTCCCTCTGTTTTACCCAATACTCAATCTATTCTTCGAATACATTCATTTTATGGTGAACTGATGCAATTGCATCCACCTATTCTTGTGACATTAGTACTGGATGTTGGGGAAATTTAGTCCGTGCTTGACCAGGTAGGGTTAAATATTTTATAAAATTTTCTAATGTAGCAACCCGTTCTTTCAATTCTCTTTTCTTATTTTTATACTTCTGTATTCTAGAACAGTGGCATCTAAATTCACCTTTATTTCATCCAACTTTTTCTTCCAGGATGAATGTCCAAGATTAATACTTGTTATCTTATACTCCTTAGGTGTTATTTCATGCCTGTTTTTATCAGCAATTGGAGTAGCTATATGGATGATTTTGTCACCATCTACATTCCTCTGTATGACATGTTTTGCTTTAGCTCTGTGCCTAGGCTTTGGAGTATCTATTTCATGTACAAAACTATTAAGGTCTAGAGGCAATATTTCTACTTCCATTGGGGAAGCCAATTCCTTGATCAACCAATCAGGTGCATCATTATTTAGCTCTACCTCTGTAGCATTCCTTTGTTCTTGATTTTCACTAGGTTCAAGAATCTCTTCTCTTATTTCTTCAGCTTTATCTGTTACTTCTTCTGAAATGGGAATTTCTTTAATAATTTCTGGCATAGATTCGAGATTACTAAGATTTGGCACTGTCTCCTCTATTTGGAGACTTACATTTTCTTGTCCATCCAGATGTTCAATATTAATTTCCTGAAAATTACCTTCTTTATTCTCTGCTACACCAAGGTTTTCTTCATTTTCAACTTCTTCACCTAGAATCTATGTAGCTTCTTCCTTTTCAACTTCAGTTTCAACCAAGTCTTCTTTGAATTTTTGAAGACCTGCGATTGTTCATTATCATTTGGCACATTCCCAAGTGAAGACTGGGAATCAAAAGTATCTTCAACAATTGTTTCATCAATAGGATCCTGCTCTGTAGTCTCCTATGTTTCCATCTCAAGAATATCAGGGTTCCCCACTTCTGAGGTGAGTGTTCCTTGTATGAATTATTCTTCTTCAATATTTATAGGGGTGGAACCTGTATCAAGAATTTCATTTATCACCGATTGTACCATGGGTTTATCTTTGGACTTCTTTTCTCTTACCTTCTTCCACATGGCACCCCATTTATCCATTTTTTCTTTAATTCTGGCCTTGTTCGTCTTAGAAATTTCATCCAAGACTACAAGAGTTCCTCCCAATGCTTGTTTCACATTAGCCATGTTAATAGAAGGAGGAGAAGTAAATAGTGCTGCAGCCCTTTGAGATGCAGTCCTTGTTTGTGTACCAACATTTTCTATTACTCCTATTTCTTCAATAACCAGTTTACTTCTCGATTTTGCTGTAGAGGAAGATGCACCTTTAGTTCTTACTTTTGATTTATCTTTATTTGATTTTGCATCCCTCCGCTTATCAGATGGTTTTATTGGAACTTCATGTTTTGAAACCTTAGGGGTCTTCTCTTCAATTCTTATACTAGGAGCCACCTTACTAGTTTTCCTTTTCTTTCTAGCAGGTTCCCCACTCTCAAATGTAGTTTCATTTCTTTGTTTTCTTCTCTTGTCTTCTGAGAACATGGGCTCAATTCCTCTTTCTTTCAAAGCTTTACAAAAATCATTTATCCAGTGTTGAGTATGTAACAAAACTGGTGCAAAGAACTCATCAATTGATATCATTTCTTCACCCTCATAATCCGGGTCTGGAATGGGTTCATCATACACCCTATCTTTATTGTAGGATTTATTCAACACTTATCCATCATCTTCTTCCAGCTGGTCTGGAATATCATGAAGCATAAGAATCCGAGCAGATTCTAAAGAAAATCTTTCATATTTTCTCAACCTTACTTTGTGCTCATCTTCACAATTAAGCCAATAATCTTCTAGGTGCTGGACATGAGAATGATAACTAGCAATAGTCTTGGAAATATTCCCTTCAGGATCATAGTATATTCTCTTAAGTGCAAAAAACTCAAAATTGTATGTTCTCAATTCTTCCTCACACAAGTCTGACACCCTTATTGCATTGCATTTATAATTCACTAGTACTATAGGAAATATGAAAGAGGCCTTCTTGTGAGCCTTGTTATAAAGAGCCTGAGACGGTTTTATCTATCTCACCAATTCTAATATTTTTTTTATTTGTTGGGTACTTGGGAAACATAAATGGATGTCCATCAAATCCTTCCATCCTAATGTAGGAGTAGGTGGGGAATTGAATATACCAGCCTCCCATTGGTCTAATAACACTTTGTGCTTCTAAGGACAATCTTTTGGCTTTATCACCTTCCATCATTCTGACCAACTTCATGGAGAACACATCATTAACTCTCCTTTAATTCTCTTTATATCCATGGATAGTGATCGGGGGTAAATGAGCATATATCAAACTGTTTCCAACTTCCCTACTTAGAGTACCAACCCTTTTCAACCTTTGTTTGTTTTCCCTCATGGCATAGGTATAAATCACATATGAAGACAAATAAAAACATCTAGTTTTGGGAAATTCCTTTATCTGTTCACATAATCTATCACTAATAAACTTCCCCCAATGTATCTGCATGGGATTCTCCATCAATCTAGATATTATTACAAACATCTAGGATTCAAATTTACTAACATCTCTTAAACCAGTTGTCTTGCTTAGCAGCATTATAATATCTTAATTTTCTTGGTTGAATATAGACCTTTGAATTACTTTGGTCTGTGGTGTAATTGGCTCTTGGAACCATTGGGTACTCATAATTTCTCTATTGTGAGCTTTAGCACCCTAATATGTCCCGGCCTTCACCTTTATATCAATATTGCACATCTGAGTGAAAGTAGGAAGCCCAAATGTGTACATAATTCCTTTCAATGTGAGATCTGCATAAATTCTTCCTTCTCAACCACTCTTTTTTCAGGGTTATAATGATTCATACATTAGATAACCAATTTAGGGGCCTACATTACTGGTGGAAATCCTCCTGCTGAGAATAACCCTTCTATAACATTCCTAGTACATTGAGAAGCATTTTCTTCCCATACCCGAGTGCGAATTTCAACATCAGAAGACCACCCCATATGAGTTTCTGTCACTACCATATTGATTGGTATGGCCTATGAATTGAAATATTTGAACTCATCTTCTGCTCTTGCATCATAAGTACTCATTTTTGTTGGTGTTTTCTGTATTTTCAAATGTGTGCCTTGTGTGTGAGTTAGGGTTAAATTTAACTAGAAATTTCTTACAATTTATAAAACTTTCATTTACCTTTCGATTAAATTCAAAATAAGAGAATAATCATCATTTCAATTTTTAAAGGGAGAAAACATCTTTTGAGATCTTCATACATGAAAAATGACTAACATAAAATCAGTTATTTAAAACATACTTGGTTCTGGCTGATAATGACAATCTTTTGAATTGAAACTCTAAAACCCTTGGTAGCCGTGTTCTTGGTTTCACGAAATTTACCTTTCCTTGTGCATCAGTGTTATTTTGTTATTTCAATGTCCTTTGCAAATTTGTAGCATAACGTGAAGTAGGGTGTTACAAAAGCAATTGTATGCTTAAGGTGATTCCAAGTACATGATTAGTTCACCACCTTCATTAATTACCTGTTACAATGCATTAATTTCTCGAATAAAGGTGCAATCATTACAGATTAGGGTTCAAATTACAAACACCTAGATTTTTGTGTAGGCTCACTACTAGAGGAGAAAGACAACGCGATGATCATACATGGAAATTTGGTGTTACTCCGATCACCCATGAGGCATGGACCATTAAAGATACATGATCAATTTATGATCACCAGGATTAATAACTTTTGGTATCAAATTTTAGGAGAAATACCGAGATTTGATAACTTACCTCCTAGCTTCAGAGAGAAAACACAATCCAAAACAAAATAAAAGACCAAAAATTAGGCTCAAGAAAGATCAAAACATTTCAAAACAGACCCTTCGATTTCCGAGTTACAAATAAAATTATCAGACTCTAATACAAGAATAAAAGATATCACCAGAATTGACACTTTCGATCGACGACTTACTGGGCAAGGTTAAGACCAATTGAAGATACAATTCACTTTGATACAATCGTAAAACTCTGAGATTCTAGTTTCTGATGTCATATCAAACTTCATAACAAGACTGAAAACTGAATCCGGGAAAGAAAACATAGGGGTAAAATAAGGACCAAACACGATTGAAAAAGAGAGTTAGAACCGACCAAGCCATAGAACAATGCCAAAGCAAACAAAAGCAAAAGGGAACAAAGAAAAGAAAAGAGGGTCCAAATTTTTCCAAAGGGAAAAATGGGGTGTGTTGTGAAACCACACAATAGTACAAAGATTAATTTTAATATTATTCGTAGAATTGAAATGTCAAATTTCTCAAGAAACTATCTTCATCGAGGAATGAATTTTATTATGATTATGATCATGAATTAGATTAATTTTTTAAATGAATTCTTGATAATTAGGTTAGCGACATCTCAATTATTCATATGATTCTTATGAATATCTTATCAATTGTTTTTGGTGTGCTTCATTATTAATTCATCTATGAGTACATATGTAATAGATTGATGAATTTAAATAGGATTTAATTAAATGTTCTAATTTTGATGACTAGTAATAAAAATTAATAAGGTTAGGATGTTAATTTGAATGACTTAAGAATAATAGATTCAATTTTATATTAGTATTTTTTTCATGGTGTTTTGATGCAAAATTATCATTGTTGATTTAATATTTATGAGTACATGTTGATACTAATTCTAAGTTTACATTTTATCATTTACTAATCCATAAATTATCAAGGTTGTACCTCAAATTAGTTACCAACATACAAAAATTAGACCATAAATAATGAGAAATAATTGATGAATTCTTACATATAGTCATATTATAATTAAGGACAAGGATTTAGGAACAATTCCATAAAAATAGAGATACAAGAAATAACATGGATAAACCCTTTTTGGGTAAAAGAGCCACCAAAATATGCATCAAACTCACTAAATTATTTCAAAATAGAAATATACAAACAACCTCATCCATTATGCTATCAAATAGCCCTCAAGAATAAATGCAAACTCCCAAGACCAATTTATAATTTTCCAATGAACTCCCTACATACTAAAATAATTGAAATACACAAGAACTCATAAATAACTAGCAAAGATTGAGTTATAAGACTCTAAATGCTTCATTTATGTTTACTTTTATCTCAAACCTATTATCTATAGATTCCTAACAATGAAGGAAGCTAAAATGATCACCAAGGAATCCTAAAAATCAAGAACTTGGATCATAAAATTTTCCAATGAATATATGGAATGAATTTATCACTCATGACATAATAAACTATTGAATAATATTGACATAATGTAAAATTTTACAAGAATACTTGTAAGATGGATGGGAGAATTGATTTCATCAAAGTATACTACTCATGGTGCATTATTTATATTGGGTTCTTGGATGTTATATAGCTTTGTAATGGCTTCTCAAAATTTAAAACAACCATATGATATGTCAATGTCATTGTTGTCACTTAAGTTTGCACCCTTACTGAGTTGTAAGAACTCAGTCACTTAGTGAAACATGGGAAGACCTCTAATGTTTTGAGACTGCTTGAAAGCAGAGGTCAACCTATGGAGAAGGGCAACTTCCTTACTGGTTATCACCTATGCTAATGATTCTTGATGGGAAAAAGGAGAAAGATTACTAAAAAGAAAAACATAAATGGTAGATACTACTTCCTATGGTGATACACCTAACTGGTAAAGACCTGAAAACTTTGGAAAACAGACACTTGCTTTTCAATGACTGAAAAAAAAAACACTTACACAACTTTTTTCTGTAATTTTATGCATAAATATTTCGAAAAAAGGCTTAAATTCACCTATCTTTCAGAAGGGAAAGGTCACTTTTACAATCTAAAATCTATGTGCAATTTTTAAAACACAATTTTCAACCTGCATAAAAATAACTTTGTAGAAAAGGCATAAACTGTGAGACAAAATTACATGGAAGTTAAGATGTCTCACATGTGATTTGATCAATCACTTTGACAATACACAACTCTTCAAGAAAAAAAAGGTAAAAAGCTTCAAGTATTGATATTCAAGGTCCTTTTTGAATTCATGTCCAAAATGAGTTACAAAATTTGCAAGAATCTCTCTTAGGACTGTTAAAAATCACTAAGTCTGAAAAACTGCATAAAGAAGAACTGAGTTACAAAATGAGTAAAAAATGATTAAGTAAGCAAGCTTCAAAATAGTTGCACCAAAATAGGAACTAGAAGCTTCTTTTGGTCGGATGGCTTCAAAAATCCAAAAATATAGCAACTGGATTTTCAACAAGTGATCTCCAAAGAGCGGAAAAGGTCAAATTTGACCATGTCAAAGATAAAGACATAATGAAACACCTCCAAACCTGGTCAAAAAGGTCTAAAATCCATCCAAATATCTCTCAACCTCCCAAAAATAAGTAAAATATTTCCTATATACTCTCCCTATGTTTGAAAGCATAACTCTCACTAAAAGTTGAAAATCTCCATCATTTTGCATTTTCTCTTAAAATAACAAAATAATTTAAGGCTTATAATTGCACCTAAAAGTCATTTTGTTTTACAATAAATACATACGCAAAAGATGAAAATTCAAAGAAAATCCTCCAAGCATGCATGTTCATGGCTGGGATGGCAATTCAAGCTGAGGTGGACTTCATATGTTGAGATGGAATTTATTTCGACAAGATCATATACATATTCTAAGGAAAAAATTTCCTAAGGCACATATACCAATATGTAGGGCCGCAGGCTCATTATAGTTTGATTGTTTTGTTTGTAAAACAATGGTAAGAAATATGCCATATTTTTCCTATCGACGTTTCCAAGACTCAGGGTAAAAACCCTAAAGTAAAAGTAAGGCATTTCATTTTGTGAAGGAAAATTATGGAAGAAGCTAACATTGCGCCGCCACCATGAAACCCTATCGACCTTCCTTGCTAGAGATTTTTTCTCTATATGCCATTGTGAAGGTTTATGAGATCTAAGACATCATAAATCTGGTTTTATCTTCAAATTCAGAAGATCCCTATGCATTTTGAAAGATTTTGTAAGCTTCTTGTCTTCATGAGGCCGCGGGTATTACATTTCTTCTTAGCAACAAATAGGGGTAAGCTGTTTCTATCAAACCTTTGTTTGATTCTTTGCATTTTTCCTCTCTGGATTTTGCAAATGTTCCTCCTATAGTCTTGATACATCAGTACATTTCATTGGCCATTCTGGGTTTATGCTTATTTTTCTCTCTGTGGTTTCTATCTAGCCGCCATGAGTTTATATGTAGAAAATAATAGATATTATTGCATTTCTATATATTTTCTATGAATCTCATGAGGTTTCGTTCCAAGTTAGCTCGACCCCTAGATATACATGTACCTTCTATGAAAACATGGAAGAAAATGGCCACGGCATTTTTTTTTTTGCATCTGTATTCTTCATTTTTGGGCTACATGTATCCTTTACAACAGCCGTGGATTTTCTCCATATTTGTTGACTTCTATTTGAAAAACCTTGAGGGTTTGATCTGTTTCAATTCCGAGGGGTTCGTCTTTGTGTTGCTTCCATTAAAGCCCTATCACCACTATCAGATTTCATTCACTTGGAACTGTCAAACATAAGTTGAATGCATATCTTTTGTTGCAATTATTATAGCCTTATATAACTGTACTTGGTCATTTGTTATCCTCTATCACCATTCTCAACTATTATAGCAGGTTTGTGACCATGTTAATTTCCTTATTTTCTATTATTGTGATTGAGTCATGACAATGAGCCACAACCCTGCCCTTCCTTGTTTCCCCAAGACTGTCTTGATCCCTTAGAACACTATCTTCATGCATAATCTTAGCATTACCTTGTGACTTCCTCTTTGTCGTTTTCTTCACTCTCACCCTTTTAGAGTGAGATTGTCACTTTACATAGCACCATCCCATGAGTATTTATCTGAACCATTTTCCATATAGGCCACTGCGCCCTACTATCACCTTTTAAACCTATTGAGGATGCATTCTTTTGTCATATATTCACCTTCCTCACTACAAAATATCTTTTAGAGGACTGTACCTTTGAATGATCAGGTTGACTTCATGATCCCTCCACTATTTTAATAAGCAAAGGCTTATCATTAATAACAATGATGTTATCATTCCATGGTTGATGAATACCACAATTTAGTTTCATGACACTGCAAGATCTTCTGCATTATGATTATGAAATAATCATGATTGACATCAACTCTTACTTTATATGCACTTAGTATATTCATAAAGACTGCACACATATTAAAATAATGCAATCATTGCTATGAGTTGGGCTCAACCCTTGTGGGAGCCACATTTTACCCTTCTCATTTTGTAATTGATAAATAAAAAACAGAAACATAATCACACTTGTAACTGCACATGAAGCAAACGAGTTAGCAAAAAACATGCATATTCTTTTCTTCATTTGATGACCTTGATGATTTTAGAGACACCTAGCTCATTTAATGAACCTCATGATCAATTTATACATGCATAGGTAAATGATCATGTGACGTATGTAACATTTCATTGCTTGGAGCACTGCTCTAATCACATTGCTACATCTTAATGCAGGACTCAAGAGTATTTAAGAAGCCAGAAAGGACAAGACAATTCAGAAGATAGTTGTGCAAAAAGAAACAAGATGAACCAGTCATTCTCACACAATGACTTGTTACCTTCCCTACATGCATATTCTTTTCTTCATTTACTTATTCATGTATACGTTGATTTTGACTTTTATTGAATAATCAAGCAACAGTTAAAACTCACGGCTTGTGAGAGTCAAATGAATATTTCTACATATGAATGCAATAATCTATAGTTGTAATATTTCAAATTATTTCATTTGTATATATGAATGCAATGTAGGGAAGATAAAGAAAATGTACCACTTTCTCTAAAAAAACAATAGGCTCCACTTGAGTGAGCCATGGTTGAAAATCTGGTAACAGTCATAACATCAAATACTAGGCAACATTGGTGAGAAAGGTATGAAAACCTTGAAGAATAAGGAAATGGTTGTATATATTTTTATTATTCTCTTAAATTTAATGTTTTAGAGCATTGTGTTTGATAAACATAACATGGTAATTTTTTTCTTCTAGTAGTAGTTAAGGTAAACTTATTCTATATTTGATCCATAGGGATGCACGTTTGGTCCAATAGATTTTCCAAGTCATAGAAAGTATCTTTATTATGCTTCATTCATTAATTATTACTCTATAATGGTTCAATAGAACACATATAGGAAGAGATAAAATTATGTTAAATGGCGCTAATCTAGAATAAGATTTTTTGCATTGACGCTATTAGTACTAATCTTTATTTTGTAAATATGTCTCCTACTTAATTTTTAGATGATAAGACACCATAATAAGTGTGCACATGTGTAAGAATCTATCTATTGCACATCTTAGAGTTTTTTATACAAGGCTTATGTTCGTGGGCCAAGGAAAAATGTTCTTATGTAGATATTAAAGATAAAAAAATTTCATTGGTTATAGTGAAAATGATAAATTTTATAAACTTTGGAATCCATTATTTTATAAAATAGTTTACTCTATTAAAGTTATTTTTAGACAAGTAAATGTTTATTCTAGTTTATATTAACCAAAGGATAAATAAGAGAATGAGGTGCACTTGGATATAAACAAGTTATTAGAAAATAAGTGAATAGAGAGGAGAAACAATACTTATAAAGAATAGTTTCATATTCCAATTAGATAAAGAAGAAGAGTTTCATGTTAGATGATGAAGAAGGGTTTCATACTCCACAACCTTTGAGAATTTCCAACAATAAAAACTTCCACTAGATTTTTTATGTATTTACTTTATCTTGTACTAATGGAAAACCTATATATGTGAATAAATATCTCTAATTAAAGGAGAGGAGGAAGTCTTGGAAAAAAATCATGAAAGAGAAAATAGATGCCTTGGATAAATGTAAGTGAAAGATAATAAAAAGAGGTTTCAAGGGAGAGATAACTTATTTTTTTATATTTTTTTATGCATATAGTAATCTAGTGTCTATTAAATTTTATCTCCATCTAGTTAAACACAAAGATATCACATAGATATAAGACTAGAAACATACAAGACAAACAAGAAATAAAAAACATGAAATAGATAATTCCTAAGATAAAATGTGAAATACAAGAATAAATGAACCTATTGATAGTTGGTATAATTTTGAAAAATATTTAAAACTAGAATTATTAGATTTGTTTTCTCCTTCCAAATACCATAGGAGAACTTAATTGGTGCTATTATAGGGATATTGGTTTGTTATACTATAATATAATCTTCTTATATTCTCAAATGTATAATGCATTATAGAAAATATATAGGATATAATGAGTCCAGGTGTCTATAGATAACATAAATAGGAGAGAAATTAGGAATAAGCTATAAAAAAATAGTGTGAAAAGATAAAGGACATGCATATAGGTTGGAGAGAAAGAATCACATATTTGAAACCTTAGATTTGATAATAAAAAAATAAGAAAAATCATCATAAAACTTATTGAGGTGTTAGAAAGCTCAATGGTAAATTTGAAGGTTGTATGACTGATATTTATGTAGGGGTAGATGTGCTAGTTCTATAGTAGTGGTGTTGGTTTAGTGTAATAAGAGGGAACTATTATTTAGAATCAAAATTATTGTGAAATTATGTCTTAATCTTGTATTCCTAATGTTTATTTTGATATTTTTATATGCACTTGTTATTTCATCTTCTAGTAATTTTGTCTTCTTGTGGAGAGTTGTCATCCCCCTTGGAGGCTTACTAGATTTTCTCTTTAAGTGAATATTTGGTCTCATATGAGGATGTAGGCATCCCACTTCAAGGTGTCATAGTTTGACCACGTGTTATCATATTTTGGTGTGTGTAAGGTCATCATTAAGAAGTTATATATGACATATTTTCAGATGTATAAGAACATGTAAGTGGGAGGTTATATTGGAATCTTGACCAACATTATGATAGGTTGTTACACTTTTAATAGAGCATCTTTTTAAATGTTGAATAAGGAAAAATTAGAGTACCCAAGTTTGGGTGGTCAAATATGAAAAGTTATGACTTGAGTGTGATAAAAATAACTAAGAGGACCAAGATCAAGAAGATGGAGTTATAATTTGGACCTAGTTGTGGGCACCATAATTCTTGTGGTTTTTAATGGTTTTTATAAACCATTATGGTTTCCATATATAACTCTTACCTATTTATTTAGTTCTTGGAGTTGTAGTTTGTATGGTTGATTTGCAATTACCATTATTTCACTAGATTTATTACATATTTACATGTTGGTGAAACTCTTGTAATAGATTTATTTGCAAGTGTATTATATTCTATTTGACTATTGAATAATAAATTGGGATACTTTGGAGTGTGGGGTTTTTCTCTTGAAAGTGTTTTCCCCACATACATATTTTATTATGGTATATTGCATACTTTATGTTCATATATGTTTCTACTTTTTATAGGAAAATATATTAAGAAATTTACATTACTTTCCTCATTAGATTGGTGTAGGAAGTGTTTCCACATATCTTCCTTTTAGTTGGTACTATATATTGATCACTTTTGATCCTAGTTATTGGGTAGAGGGTTTTTTTTACTATTCTTTGATTGAGTGGGAGCTTGTGCAATTCTTTTTATGTTGCTATAGAAAGAGATGAAAAATACATATGGAAGAATAGAAGTTTATATAAATTTAATGGTAGTAATTTTGAGGTGTGGAAACTCAATATGGGGTATATTCTCATGGAAAAAGATCTCCCTTTTACAATATTTGGTACCACATGCAATTGGGTATGAAATAATAGGACTAGGACTTGATGGATAAAAAGGCTAAGGTTCCCGTTAGACTTTTTTTAATGGATTTGGTTTTACTGAATATTCATGAAGAGGTCATTATAATAAACCTTTAAATAAAACTTGGTAAAATTTACTGGGATAAATACTGTTAGAGTAATTGGACATTTACTTTATTAATTAAACAATATTTGTTTAATTACGTAAAGTTTCCTTTTAACTCTTTTCACTTAAGCTAACATTAGGTGCATAATAATTAATTACTTTATTAATTATTATTGTGCAAGCCTAGGGTTTTCCTTTTTAGGGTTTTCATCTATATGTAGTTGAAAACTATCTTTTGTATAATTAATTCATTTTTACATTTTCAGGTGAATACATTGCTCCACATTCTTGAGCATTTCCTTTGTTGCTTCTCTTTGCTTCTCCTTGTAACAGGTTATTTGCTTGCAAAGATCTTTTGGGCTTCTATGGTGTTGTATCTTCTCAACTCCAACATGGTATCAGAGCTTCAGATTTGCAGCTGCTTGTTCTTGTTTTGAGATTTTGCATTGGAAGCAAATCTAGGGTTCTAAGTTTTTTTGGCTGGATTCAACATACTCCTATTTTTTGGTTCACTTTGGGCCTAAATGGACAGTGCCATTGGATTCGTAGTGCCCAAAAACCCCTAAAACAACTGTCAAATCGTAGATTTTAGTTACAGTCAATTTGGAAGGCAAATTTTTTTTTGCCCTAGGGCCGTACGGAGCAAAAATCACAAAAAAATATTAAAAAAATAAAAAAAACAAAGGTTTTTTTGATAAATTTGTGTGCAGCCAGTTAAATTTATTTTGTCGCTCGGCGGCCACCACAACGCCGCCAAGCGGCCACTAGCTCTGGCTCCACCGCTCGGCCTCCCTGCACTCCGCCCGGCCGCTTGCACCGCTCGGCCGCCTCCGCCGACACCCGGTTTCCACCGCCGAGCTCACAGCCGTCACTGTCGAGCTTGCCCCAGGGCTCCGCCGACCTGCCGAGCTTGCCACTGTCATTGCCACCGAGCTCCCCGACACCCTGCGCATTGCTTGGCCGAGCCTGTCGACGCCGACCCGAGTCCACCGACGAATTCGCCCATGTTAGCCCCCGCGGGCCTCTAAACCCCCGCCGCCTGGTCATATGGCAACCATGGACTCCGCCTGTTTCAGCCCCCTGGTTCGCCCACGTGACCAGGGGCTCTTTTTTTAAAGCTCCCGGGTGCTAGAGGAGTCAAATAGGGCATTTTTTTTGCTCTCACGAAAACGGGCATAACTTGGGCATCCTAGCTCCATTTTTCGAACAGGAAGAAGCGTTGGAAAGCTGATTTCGACACCAATTTGATGGTGTAGGTAATTTTACAAAATTTTTACTAGTCTGGATTTTTTTACCAGTCAAAGTGAGGTCTACTTTCTTCACTTCCGGGGTCATAGCAGATGCAAACAGACTCCATTTTTCAAACTTGAATAGGCGTTGGAAAGCTCTCAACATGCTCTATTCACTGATGTGATCTATTTTATCAGAATTTTCTCCAAGTACATGAGAATTTGTCTTGAAGTATTTTTTGCTTATGCATTGCTTCCTTCTTCTCAGTTTGTACTAGGGTTTGGGTTTATCTTTTATGGGGGGTGTTTTTCTCTTGCTTTCTGTCATTTATATCAAAAAACCAGAACACCAAAACTCTCAAAAATACAAACCCTTATGCATCTTTTGTCTATTATGAAAGATCACATAATAATAAAAAACACAAGTAGGTACAGGTGCAGGGTTTCATGACAGACTCTTCAGTTGAGCTACTCACATCACATAACTATCACACTTGGAAGTCTCGTATGATGAGGATACTCAGGTCATGAGGGTTATGGTCTTGTTTAGATGAGGTTCAACCTCAGTTGCAGCGTCCTTTTGAGATTATGTAGCACAAGAACAAGATGGATGAGGCTATAGGTTTGTTATGCATGCATGTTTCAAACAGTCTTTTGTTTCACCTTGATGCTTTGCTCACTCCTCGAGCCATCTGGCTAAAGTTTGAGACACTTTTTGGGGCTGTTAATGAGTTTCGCGCATTACAGATTGAGGTAGAGCTGACTTCATTGTTACCTGATTCATTTCCCACTATTGAGGATTTTTTGAACAAGTTCAAAACTATCCGTACTATTTTACAGGGTTGTGGGAAGAACAGGACAGACACAGAGTGCATTTACTTGATTCTTTTGAAGCTTCGTGGTCCATTTTAGATATTTGCTTCCTCCTTCTACTCCACCATGGATGGTTTGGGTGCCAGTTTTACCATGCCTACCTTTGATTTGTTTTGTGAGCATTTGTCTCAGGAACAGTCTCACCTTTCTCAGATGGATATGCTCTCAGGTTCAAAGAGCAAAGCATTGGTTGCTCAGTCACTGAAGGGGAAACATAAGCATAAATCGAGGCCCAAGAAAGATTTTGCAGGTAGTGAGCATTCCTCCAAACCGCCTCCTAAGTCTGATTTTAAACCACCATTTAATCCAAAACATGGGAAATATTCGAAGTCTGGTGAGTCTTCCTCCAAGACTAAGGAGAAATCAGGAGACACTTGCATTTTCCATGGCAAGCAAGGTCATTCAGTTTCCAGGTGTTGGAAATGATTAGAGGCTTTAGAGGAGGCCATGCAGTAGGAACACATCTCCTCACCTCAATCTTCTTCTTCTTCCACCATAGGGAAGGGTCATGCTCTCACTGCACGAGCATCGACCAATGGGTCCACTTGGATTTTAGACTCTGGTGCTTCTCACCATATGACTCACACTCAGCAGTTGGTCACTTCTCTTGCCTCTTGTGGTACTTCACAGATTGCAGTGGGTGACTCTTCACAGCTTTCCGTCTTGGGTTCAGGTTCTATCTCTTTGGATGGGGGCACTCTACAAGATGTTTTGGTTGTTCCTGACATTTCGACGAACCTCTTGTCCATTTATCAAATTTTCCACACTGGCTTTGGTAAGACAGTTGAGTTCTCACCACATGATGTGGTTATTCGGGACCTCCATGATTCTGATTTGGTTGTGGCTACTGGTAGTGTTGATATTGCATCTCATCTTTACAGATTTGATGGATTTGCGCCTTCTGAGGGTACAGGTTCATCTCTTATAGCACATGCAGATTCGGTGAGTCAGCTTTGGCATGAGCGTTTGGGCCATGTCAATTACAGATATCTTCAGCAGATGAGTACACAGTCACTTGTTCTTGGTCTTCCACGGATTTCCTACACTGACGGTGTTTGTCATGGTTGTGTGCTTGGAAAGCATCACAGGGATCCCTTTCCGAAGGGAAGTACCACTCGTGCTTTGGCACCCTTGGAGTTGATTCATAGTGACCTCATGTCATTTCTCACTCCTTTTTCAGGGGCCAAGTATGTACTCACATTCATTGATGACTTCTCCAGACGCACATGGTTGTACTTTCTTAAGTACAAGTCTGATGTATTTGATTCCTTTCGTGTCTTCAAGACATTTGTAGAGCAGCAGTCTAGTCTTTCTATTCGACGGATACGTACAGATAATGGGGGGGAGTATGTGAATCAGGCTTTCAGAGATTTTTGCACTGAGCATGGTTTACAACATCAGTTTTCTGTTCCCTACACCCCTAAGCATAATGGTATCGCTAAGCGAAAGAACAAAACTTTATGGGAGATGGATAATTGTATGATTTAGTCCAGGTCCATGGATTCATCTTTTTGGGCTGAGACAGTCAATTGTGCCAACTATATTCAGAATTAGATGCCTCACAAGGCGATTTGACATATGACTCCTGAGGAGGCTTGCTCTTATGACAAGCCTGATATTTCATCATTTCGAGTATTTGGTAGTGAGGCATGGGCTTTTATTCTTGATGCTCAGAGGAGAGCTATGGAGCAGAAGAGTCAACCCCTCATTTTTGTCAGCTACTGTGAGGATGTTAAGGCGTACAGGTTGTTTGATCCTAATTCTAGAGAGGTCCTGTTTCGACAGGATGTTCAGTTTGATGAGCGCCTTCCTCCAGTTGATACCCTGTCTCTAGTGTCCACTTCACTACCTATTCCACCCACTATAGCTCTTCAGGATTATTTTGAGGATTCTAATGAGGATATTGATGATCCCCCATCTCCACCTCCACTTGCTCCACCTCAGAGGCCCAAATGGGCTCGCTTTACTATTGAGGCAGCAGGATCTATGGCTGGTGATCCTTCAGACACTCGTTGCACTCGTTCTCATACTACAGGTTCTAGTCTTTTGACTCATGCTCTTTCAGAGGATCCTTAGAGATTTTTAGAGGCGACATGTCACCCTGAGTGGGATAGTGCCATGGAGGAGGAGTATTCTTCTTTGATGAGGAATAATACATGGGATCTCTATCCTCTTCCTAAGGGTAGAAAGATGGTTCTGTGCCGATGGTTGTATCACACCAAGTATGCTGCTGATGGTTCTATTGATAAGTACAAAGCACGTCTTGTTACGAAGGGTTTCTCACAGGTTGAGGGTATTGATTACTCTGAGAAATTTTCCTCTATAACCAAGATGAATTCTATTCACTTTGTATTATCACTTGTAGCTTCTAGAGGATGGCTCATTTTTCAAATGGATGTGAAGTGTGCCTTCTTACATGGTGACCTACAAGAAGAGATCTATATGGAGCAGCCTCAAGGATTTGTTCATGATTCTTCTTTGGTTTGCAAACTTCAGCGTTCATTATATGGTCTCAAACAAGACCCTCGGGCTTGGTATGAGAAGATGGACTCTTTTTTGCTCTCCACTGGTTTCACTCATTGTCATTCTGATCACACGGTCTATATTCAACATCTTGAGGGTGAGATCCTGATTCTTGTGCTATATGTTGATGATCTTCTCATCACAGGTAGCTCATCCTCTATGATTCAACATTCTTAGCTAGCCTTGATGGAGCAATTTGAGATGACAGATCTTGGCATTCTGCACTATTTCCTTGGTCTTCAGGTGATTCAGTCTTCAGAGGGGATCTTCATTTATCAGTAGAAGTATTCTTTTGATATGCTTCAGCACTTTGGCATGCTTGATTTCAAGCCTACCCCCACACCTTTTTAGTTAGGGGTTGTTTTGAATACTACTTGCCCCACTCCTTCAGTAGATTCTACACTTTACAGGCAGTTGGTTGGCAGTTTGTTGTACCTGACTCACACTCGTCCTGATCTTTCCTTTGCGGTTGGTCTTGTCTCTTGATTCTCACATGATCCTCATGAGAGTCATTGGCAAGCTGCCAAGCGTATTTTGAGGTACATTCAGGGCACCACTTCATATGGCATTCACTACACATTAGGGGATCCTCACATTGTTGGCTATACTGACTCAGATTGGGCTGGTGATGTCAATGATTGAAAGTCTAATTCTGGTTTTGTTTTTTGTCTTGGCTTTGGTCCTATCACATGGTCGTGTAAGAAGCAGACTACTCATGCATTATCATCTACAGAGGCTGAGTACCGAGCTGCTGTGCTTGCTAGTCAGGAGATTTTATGGCTTTGTCAGTTGATGACTGAGTTGGGTTTTCCTCTTGATAGTCCCACTATTCTTTGGTGTGACAATCAGAGTGTTATACACATTTCGTGCAACTCGGTGGAGCATCAGCGGATGAAGCACATTGAGCTTCATATGCATTTCATCAGACAGTTGATTCAGGATGGTTCTCTCATCTTGGAGTATGTTCCCACTGCCGAGTAGGTTGCAGACATCTTCACGAAACCTTTTGCATCTCCGCGCTATCTTTAGTTGCGCTCTATGCTTGGGGTGAAGGAAGTTGTCCTTGGGGGGTCTTTATGAGGCCTTCCTTCCTTCATGTTTCTTTCAGCATGTTGTTCTATCTCTTTTTGGAGAGGATTTTTTCCCACTGGGTTTTCTCCTTTTCTCCATTTCATAGAGATTTCATTGTACTTGGGTACCTGATCTGGCCTTGTTGCCGGGACCCATTGCTTTTGCTTTCAATAGCTTCTTCTAGGTTTTAGCTTCTCCCTATGTCTATCTTAAGGGGGGGTGTTAGAGTAATTGGACATTTACTTTATTAATTAAACAATATTTGTTTAATTACGTAAAGTTTCCTTTAAACTCTTTTCACTTAAGCTAACATTAGGTGCATAATAATTAATTACTTTATTAATTATTATTTTGTAAGCCTAGGGTTTTCCTTTTTAGGGTTTTCATCTATATGTAGTTGAAAACTATCTTTTGTATAATTAATTCATTTTTACATTTTCAGGTGAATACATTGCTCCACATTCTTGAGCATTTCCTTTGTTGCTTCTCTTTGCTTCTCCTTGTAACAGGTTATTTGCTTGCAAAGATCTTTTGGGCTTTTGTGGTGTTGTATCTTCTTAACTCCAACAGATACTTGCTGAATAAATTATTCCTAAGAAAGAACTTATATTCTCTTCAAATGGAGGATGATGGATTTATAGCCAATTATTTGAATGCCTTCAATATGCTTATTCTCTATTTAAGTTCTATTGGAGAGAAAATAGAGGAGGATTATTATATGAATCTATTATATTCTTTGCTTAATTTTTTGAACCACCTTGTAATAGAAATTGAGAGTATTACGATCTAGTTCAAGATGGATGAGGTGGTTGCATTAGTACTTTATAAAGAGAGATTTTTTTTTGAAATGGATAAGGAATCCCTTGTAGTTCATAGAAGATTTAAAGAAAAATGTAAGAAGAATGATGAAAATAAAGACAAGTCAAGATCCAAATCCTATGGAAGGTCTAAGTCTCTTGGTAATTCCAAGGCATTGTGTTGAAACTACAACAAACCTAGACATTTTTGAAAGGATTGTAAAGAGGAGAAGAAGAAGAATAAAAAGAAAATAATTTTTTTGTTGATTAAATGAATATGGTAGATCCTCTTAGGATGATGGTGATGCCTTTATTAGAGCCTTAGCTACATATGCATTTGTAGGTGCATGACTTATTGATTGTGGTGCATATTTTTGTATGGACTCACATTTGGGTTGATTCACTAAGTATACATAATTGACAATGGGAAGGTTTACCTAAGTGATGATTCTCACTTAAATATAGTTGGTTGTAGATGTTAATAAAAATTCCCTTTAGAATTATTTCAATCAAATTTCCACAAGGGTGATCCCACAATATTGGTTCACAATTTTTGGCCAAATTGGACATTGAACAATTTTTTTTTTTAAAACTAAATCTTCACTTTTAAGCACCTATAGCTGCTAAACCATAAGGAATTTGAAGATGATGTAAACTAGTGATTTGTTGCATTTTTTCTATAGATTGTAAATATATATATATATATATATATATATATATATATATATATATATATATATATATATTTGAATTGGATTGCATTTCTTTTTCCATCTCCTTCGAAAACTAGTTTTTAACAGTAAACACCATTTTTAAAGAGTGATGCTCACCGTAAACAACATAAATTTTTTTCTATGAAGGATAAAATTCTAATTTTTTCAAATTTAGATTTGTAACTATGATATATAGCACATTCATTTGGTTTCATAGTGTTTTATTGAATATTTTTTTCTTAATAAAGTTTTGAAGTCAAACCAACTACAATTTAGACATAGGCATACTGTAAACAACATAACTTTTTTGTATGTATCAAAATTAAATTTTTTTTACTAGACCAAGGACATCAATACCTAGCAAAAAAATATTTTTCAAATTCTTTTGATTATCTACTATTTCTCCACATGTGCAGAACAAAGAGCTTGATTTTTGGTGAAAAACCTACATTCATAAAAAATAAAAAATAAATATAATAATAAAATTAAATATGTTTAAAATTATACTTTTTGGGAAGCTTATAATAAGGACTACATACTTACAAAAAATAAATTTTAAATGAATTCATTTGATCCTCCAAAAGGTAAATCAAAAGTGGTTTTTATCATAATTTTGATAGGTGTAAAGGAGACTCTGTTAAAGGTATGGTTTAAAAAGTTAGCAAGGTTCTGTCCAAGGGGGTTTGATCAAACCCTCTTCAATTGGAATCCTTTTAATGGAAATTTTCAAGGCTTAAATCATTATATTTTCTAAAAATATGTGATTTCAACAAATATCAGGATGTCCCAAAAAGTGTAAACCACTATTGTGGGATCACCCACAAATTTTGAGCTTGGAAGCAAGTGGGAAGATAGTGAGTCATACATTAGAAAACTAAATTATGAGAATACAAAAATAGTCAAATTTGTTATTGTTGGAGTATGATACCACTGAGAGGGGGGGGGGGTGAATTAGTGGTATGACAAATTAAAAACCTTGAATTAACCTTTCAAGAATTTGACCTTATAATATGTGTGACTTGAACAATTTGACTATTAAGTGCAACATCATATATGTAGAGCAGTCAAGCTTGTTTCAACATCAAAAACTTCAATTTGACTTAATCAAGTTTGCACCAATTTATGCTCATGGTATTCTAGTGATACAATCATTGATTGATTGAATGCAACATCAGAATGATTAAATGAGAAATACTTGAGAAAACACAAAGATAAACAAAAGAGAGAAATCAACCCATAATAGTTGTTTTTCATGAGTGGAAAGCCATCTAGGGATAAAAAACCACTCGTAAAATTGACTCATTGGCTTAATAAAAAATTCCTCACTAGCAGAGCCTCACTAGCTACAAAAATGCCTCACTGGCTACCAAATGCCTCATTGGAAACATAAGCCTCACTGGCTACACAAAATTTTCAATCATGAAGAAAAAAACTATAGAGGGTTACTATGTCTCTTTGCAAACCATCACAACTCTTAACACTAATACATCCTATGTATCAAAGATTCATAAAACTAGAACCTTTAAAACATAAAATATATCAGTTACTCTTCACTTTTTTTGCATATAGTTTTTACAGAATAGATTTCTGCATTCTACTCAACAATTACTTATAGCATGATAATAACAATAAGTGCAATTCATATCCTCTGGTTATGTGATTTCAACATTATAATCAACCAATAAAATAATATTTCCAGAGATCATTTTATAAACTCTAAAGATGCTCATAATCGTGCTCATAACTGAAAGAGCCACCATACGGTGATAATTGCCACAATGATACTTGTCATTGAAAACTCTCAATGCAAGATGAACACCAATGTTAGTTAGGTTAAGACAACAAAACAAGATCGATATTGTGCCACAAAATCGGGTATACAAAACACCAAAGCAACAAACCCTAACCCACACTATCAATGCTCAAACAAATGTAACACATTCTAGCATATTATCAAAAACCAGTGCCATGTAAATGCTAAGGTTACCCAAACCAAAAAATATTTTCCTTTTTTTTAATAAAACATTAATCTTTTTAACATGTAACTGATTATGCAACTATAAGAACAACAACAACTAAGAAATAGATCACTTGGAAAAAATGATTTGTAAAATTTGTGTTGTTCCCTCCTTAAATTGTGGTGACATATAACTATCTAGCTTCGAGCTTCAGTCTCCCTACTGTTCGAGCTCGAGTCAAGATTTGTCAAATCAAAACCTCATGATTACTCAGTATATTCAAAAACGCCCATTAACATTCGAACCCTAAGTTCGAAACCTCATTAACCAAGCTGTAAAATTTACAAAATAACACAAAAAAATACTTTATGCCCGATATACTCATGTCATCAAAAGTTCTTGTTTTCCCTAAAAGGGCCGGTAACCCCTTTATTCACAATGCTATCGTTTACCTATTACAAGATGTCGATACTATATAGGAGTGAATTTTCACCCCTTATGCAAATTCCCATTTTACACAACCTCACTTTAGAAAACCAAATCCAAAGGTGAAATTCCACATAAGCCCATTGCCTTCATTCCACTTGGCGTCTATTTTGTGTGTCGACAAAGGAATAACTATCGAGGATGCCCACGTGACTCGCAAAAGTCCACATGGCACGCTTACATCCCTGGAAAATTCTCACGTTTGGAGCCTACAGAGGCGTTACACTTCCCATTGTAGGTTGATTTGTAACGCCCTCTTCGACCAACCAACCTGAATATGGTCGTTTCCTTCATTCTCTCCTTCAAATTCACTCTTCCTTCCTTCATTCTGACCTCTAAGCATTCAATTCAGCTCTCTACACAACATCCTCTTAGCATCCATCACTCTCAAGCAACACTTTGCACTCCATAACAACAATAAAAACACTCCATCAACTTTGTAGAGAAAGTGTGGAACAAACACCATTGCAATAGAGTCCTCTCATTTTCTCCCCCATTGGCTAGTGAGCTCTTGATGGAGGTGGTAATATTTCTACTCCTCTCCTCTATGATTTGGTTAGGTAGCATAACACTGTTTGTAGTGCTTTTGTGTTCTTTACTTCATTTCCTTCTTTATCATACTTTGTCTCTATTATCGTTATCTTGGTTGTCCATGGTGATGGGGACACCAAAATGGGGGTCTGACTGAGGTAGACCCCTATACAGCCCCCCAACAATTTTCCTCTCTCTTGTTTGTAGGTGGAAGTGTTCTTGGAGCTAATTGGTGAATCGAGTACCTTTGTGATATTATTCTTTCCATCCTCACTCTTGTATATTTACTTTATCATATTCATTCATATCTTTCCTACTTCATAGTGTTGTTTTGGACCTTCAAAAGTAACTACCTAGGCCGTTAGTCTATTTTATCATGTTCAACCTTGTCTCTTTAGTCCTTTGGTTGTATGGACGCCAACGCACCTATGAGATGTTAGCGCGCCACGCTGTCATCTTGGAGTCGCGCTTTCGTCCTCAGAAAGAGAGATCCTTGAGACACATTTTATACATGGCTAACACGGTCCCTTCAATCAACATCCCTTATATCTCCGAAGGATTTGAAACTATCAAATAAAACAGGATCCCTTTGGGTTTCAACTTCACCCCTCTTGTCACCTCTAGCAGTGGAGGTTTTGGTGGGATGAGTGGTGGAGGCTTTGTTAGTGGTGGTGGCTTCAGTAGTAGGGGAGGTGTTGGTGGAAATGGTTTCGGTGGAGGTCATGGTGGTGGTTTCGAAAACAAAAGTGGCTTTGATGGACTCCCTATAGACATAAAACATAAGGATATATATATATACCATATCAATAATGAATAATCCAATTACATACACATAATGAAGTTAAGTTACATCAAGTGAGATTATAAAAAATCTCGTCACATCATAGTGATAATACAATAAGGTCTCACATAATCATTTGGAATGTATACAATAAAGATGACGGTCATAATACATCGATCAATCATGTTCACAAGAACACTCAACATCCAACTCATCGAACAATGGAACATCAGGAACCTATCATAAGAACAATATCATCTCGTACTACATCACCTACAAGGGGACCCAATGGAGGATAGATCATGTTCCTCCCAACCATGTGGTACTCAAAATTCCACCCCTCGTACTAGGAGATAATATTAGGTCCACAAAGACAAAAAAACATGAATACAAAAAATTAACATCACGTCACTTGACACACACGTCACGACATAGCAATGTCAACCATAAAATCACAACAAATGCTTCTAGAGGCAACAACATAACAACAAATAACTCTACACAAGAGACCTCAAATATGCTTCAGGTAGGAGTGTCATCACATAGTTTAATATAGGATACCCTGATGAATCTTCCTAGACTACTGACCCTCATCTTGAGTTACCCTGGTAGTCTCTACCGATTCTCGGCCCCTATACAAACTCATGTGGAATCAAACTACCTTTCAAGAAGACAAAGTAGATGATCATTCCATTCCAGGCCTTCTCAACCTATCCTTAATCTATACAAGCACTAAGGTGATAGGAGATGCATACTAATTATCTTATTTATAAACGAACACCACCCAATCCCTAATACATTTAATTAGGTTTTCACTGAATTACAAACTCCTGATAGGTTACCTTGGTTACCTCTTAGGGTTCTGGCCCCTATCGAAAGCCACTCTTCCTATAAGCAAAATCAACTCACACAAGCATGGGCTAGCCACATGCACCAATCAAAATAAGGTATGATCACATTAAATCCATGTCATATAGCATCATACATTCATTCACCACACAGATAACTCATACAACATGCATGGAAAATTAACAACAAATCCTATACGAGAATTTCAAGACTCCATCAAATAAGTCTTTAAGAATATATTAGCCTCAAGAAGACATAAGTTCCGCAACACATGAAATTCCATCACATTAAGCATTACACACAATCCATCATTCACTTTGAAGATATTTTAACCACATTAGTCTAGAGAATACTTATATCCATCTCAATCATAGCCTTAACATTTTCAAACAAATAGTAATAACATCACCTTTGATTCCAAACTATAATTGTTCATATTTTAAATCAAAACATAAATATACTTTTAATTTAAAATTCTTACATCAATCTTTTCGTAAAATTCTTTAAATTCAAAATAGTTTAAATTCAAATATAATTAAAGATTCTCTATTCTTAATAAATAGAATTAATATGAAAGCTTCAAATTTTAATATAAATAGAGAACTCAAACAGGATTAAAATTAATTAAGGACTCTCAAATCTTAATAGAGGAAAACATAACGTGCAAGGCTAAAAGATCTCCAACATTCATTCAAAACACATAAGCTCCAAATCGGAAGGGACAAGCATAAGATTGCATCAAAGGAAAATAAGATTTCTAATGTTCACTTCACAAGATGATATAAACGTGAACCCAAATTCACTTTTCATTCCCAATTACATCCATTCACTTGTTTCACATAAACAATCTAAACAATAATAGAAGAGTAGATACAAGAGTTGGTATATGAGACACTCAATTCGAGTTACTAAATGATCATCATAAACAAGGTAATCTCCTTCCATTATCTACATATAATAAATAATCTCCTTAATACAATCATTTACTAAGTCCTTCAATATGTTCATCCACATAAACCAAATAATTATAAAACATAGATCAAATTTCTAAAATCCCAATACATTATTTCTAGCTATAATATGACAAGCACAAATATTTTCATACATATATAAACATCCATATATACAATTCAAACAATAACAAAAGAGTAGATACCAGAGTGGATTACCAATAAAAATCATGGAAGATATAGTGTTACATGATGTATCCATTTCTAATATCATGATATTCATCATAAACTAAAATTCCTTTAATCAATAATACTCCCTATTTCTTCTATTTACAAATGCAATCACTTAATAATAAAACAACATTACTTTTCTAATGTATTTAAATATACACCTATATATATATATTTAATACTTACTAGTTTTATTTTTATTAAAAAGTTGATTTATATATCAACACTCAATTTTACAGAGTATAGAGATATCCTTTTTTTTTTACTCTTACCTATTTATATACACTATATATATAACTGTATATTACATAATAGTCGTGGCTGTATACAACCACATTACCATATAATGAGAAATATATATATATTAAAAGTAAAACATCGAACGTAATATATATTATAAGCAACATATTGAATATTATATATTGATAGCCTTAGATAATTATTTCAAATGCATGGAATATTGTATGAAAATGCATGTATATCGTATAAAAATCCAGTTAACTCGTAGTTTGAACACCATTTTATGTTCAAATATATTTTGAATATCTTGAGATTTAGTCTGATAACTATCGAGTTTTAAATATATAAATATTGAGTGTCTTGGGAAGCACTTGCATGCATAGTATACAGGTTTCACACCCAACAACACATTTTAAACTCACCTATCCAACCGTTGTATACTGATCACTGGGACTTACAACAACTTAGCTAAGTCCAAAATTGGCATAAAACACATATGCACTAAATCATTGTACATTGATATCACCCAATATACATTAACATAGGCTTGAAAGGAGGATTGATTATATTTAATTTTCAATCCATCAATATATTTTATCTTCTGAAGTAGATTACAACTAAAGTGATTACCACACATTTACATGATGCAAGTAGGGTTATGTACACACATTTAAAGATACAAATACTCAAGAATTGAACATGCGAAAATCACAATGATTCAATCAACGACATGGTGAGGGAGACTCGAGCATCTTCCAAGGCAACCAACGATCAAGAGAAAGAGAGAAAGTGAGATGGTGCGAGTAAGAATTAATCAACATAGAATAAACACATCTCTCAAAATGCATGCATGGTTTCATTTCATGCAACCACCGCCAAGAGTGCTATATGCTAACGAGGTGGAGGGAATTCTTATATAAGGATAATTTTCAATGTGTCAGGCACTGATTTATGCCATCATTGAATTTTCCTACAACATTGATTTGATTAGAATTCCTTAAGTTCCAAGGGTTCAAAGTACATTGACCATGTGGTACAAATGATTAAATTCCATGATTGGTCTACCATAAGGAAGAGTCTAAAAAGGTAGAGGGGGCAACACTAGTGACTCAAGAGAAACTTCAGCTTCAAAAACTAAGCTTAATCGACCAATAGACTTGTGGATCTGGCTAGCATATGGTAGAAAAAGAAAGAAAAGATAACAAGAATACTGGGGGCCCACCATAAGGGATTTCGGTTCAGACTCAAAATGTAGATTTATTCCTCCAACAAGTGCACGATGGAATTTCCAAATAGAAGATTATTCATTAAAGCTCTAGAAAAGGTTAATGTCACTTAGAACGATGTCTCTTAATACAATCTCAGAGATGAATTTTAGATGCAACGCGACAAACAGAGTCTACATAAAGAACTCTTAACAAATCTAAAAGTAGTATCAGAGGTGAAGGAAAATAAATACAACAATGGTGTTTTGCTGATCACAAAACAAGCAATTACACAAAAGCCCCAAATTGCCTTAGAGAAGAAGAGGCAGGGCATCAATATATAGAGTTCCAGATCTACAAGTGAGTTATGGCACACAACCACAATGACCAATAACTCAACCATAATACTAAAGGCAACCATAATACTAAATGCAAAAACAACTAAGTCAAGAAATGCAACTACAATGTTTAATGAGCCCAATGGGCATTATAGATATGTCAAGAAAGGCTGCTGCACATGTTGAAGACTGATAATTGCTATCATTCTCCCCCATAATGACCATTGGGAAGAACTTGGAGTAGATCTCTAAGTGTCTCGAATTTTTCATGAGCTAGAGGCTTCGTGAAGATATCTGCTATCTGATCCTCTGTACTATAGTACATAATCTCGATCAATCCTTGTTGAATCAACTCTCTGATGAAGTGATGTTGAATCTCAATATGTTTGGTTCTGCTATGAAACATTGGATTCTTAGTCATTTGTATAGTACTCTTATTATCACAATACAACAAAGTAGGTCCATTCTGTATTTGGTGCAAATCCTCCAATAGTCGTCTCAACCATACTGCTTGGCATACTGCAAAGGTTGCAGCTTTATACTTTGCCTCTGCTGTAGAAAGTGATACGATAGGTTGTTTCTTGGACTTCCAAGAGAATACTGCAGAACCAAGACTAAAAGTATAACCTGAAGTAGAATTTTGATCATCTAAGGAACCTGCCCAATCTGAATCTGTATAGCCAACCAACTTACTATCCTTTGAATGCTGAAATTTGAGACCATAACTCAATGTCCCTTGAACATATCTAAGAATCCTCTTAGCTGCATTCCAATGTGTTTGCTTAGGTTCAGACATGAACCTAGATACCAAGCTCATTGCATATGTGATATCTGGTCGAGTAGTAGTTAAGTAGATCAAATTACCAATCAACTATCTATATATAGTGGGGTCCACTAAATCTAACACATCCAAGCTAGACAACTTAAGTCCAACTTCTATGGGTGTTGCAACTAGTTTGCAACTATTCATCTGAAATTCTGTAGGATGTCTGAAGCATATTTTTTCTGAGACATAAATATTTCATCATTGTTTTGCCATACTTCTATACCAAGAAAATAGTGCATTGGTCCCAAATCTGTCATCTCAAATTCAGCAACCATAGTTGCTCTAAACTCTGCAAATAAAGCTGGATTGTTCTTGGTGTAGATAAGATCATCAATGTAGAGAACTAACAAAAAAATATCCTTAGCCGAGATCCTAATATAAAGATTCAGATCTAATGGACTTCTTAAGAAACCTTTTTTTTGTAGGTATGAGTCTATCCTTGAATACCATGCTCTTGGTGCTTGCTTAAGACCATACAAGGCCTTCTTTAATCTATAAACATAATGCTCTTTAGAGGGTATTTCAAAACCTCTAGGTTGAGAAACATACACTTCCTCATCAATATATCCATTCAAAAAATCACTCTTTACATCCATTTGATAAACTATCCAACTCTGCTAAGCTGCCAAAGCCAAAACCAATCTGATAGTATCCATTCGTGCTACAGGTGCAAATGTTTCAGTGTAATCATACCTTCCTGTTGAGTGTATCCTTTGGCTACCAATCTAGCCTTATGCTTATCAATGCTTCCATCAGATTTATACTTAGTTTTATACACCCATCTTGTACCAACAATTTCCTTACCAGGAGGTAGGTTAACTAAATCCCATGTGTCTTTCCCTTCAATTGTTTCTATCTCACTATGCATTGCTTCAACCCACTCTTCTTTTTTTGAGCTTGTTCAAATGTTTGTGGTTCATTACTTTCCATTATTTGAGTCATCAAAGCATAATTCACTTTTTCTTGTGATCTTGTTGTCATTTTCTCAAAATTGGAATCCAACATAAGAGTTGATGGATGATTCTTTTCTGTCCTTCTTTGATAGTTTTGATACTTTCTTGCTCCTTGACTAGAAGACTCAGGTTCATTTTCATCTTCTTCTCCTTCTTCAACCTCATCAATAATTATCTCTTTTCCCTTTGTTTCATTATCTTTGCTATATTCTACTACTTCATTGAATACCACATCTCTACTTATAACAAGCTTCTTTCCTATTCGGTCATACAATCTATATGCTTTGTTTTCAGATCCATACCCAATAAAAATACATTTTAGGCCTTTATCATCTAACTTAGACCTTTTCTCTTTTGGTATATGTGCATAAGCAACACAACCAAATACTCTCAAGTGATTAACACTTGGCTTTTTCCCAGACCATGCTTGTTCAGGAGTCATTCCTTTAACTATTTTTGTAGGACTTCTATTTAGAAGATACACTGTTATGCATACTGCTTCTGCCCAATAACTTTTATCTAAGTTCTTCTCTTTCATCATGCTCCTTGCCATTTCAACAATTGTCCTATTCTTCCTTTCAACAACTCCATTTTGTTGTGGAGTGTAGGAAGTAGTGAACTCTCTCTTGATTCCATGATTTTTGCAAAAATCTAGAAACTGATTTGATTTGTACTCACCTCCATTGTATGACCTTATCACTTTGATGTACTTACCACTTTGTTTTTCAACCAACCTCTTGAATTCTACAAATTTGTCAAACACTTCTAATTTTGAAACCAAACAATATACCTAAGTTTTCCTTGAGTAATCATCAATGAAGGTTAGAAAATACTTTGATTTATTCAAAGAAGGTGTTTCCATAGGACCACAAAAATCCGTATGGATTATCTCAAGATGATGCTTAGCTCTACTAGATTTACCAATTGGAAAGCTAGCTTTGTGTTGTTTTCCAACAATACATTCTTCACACACTTCTTTTGTATTTTCAATGAAAGGTAGACCTTCAACCATTTTAAATCTCTTGAGTAAGATTAACCCACTAAAACTGAGGTGACCATATATTTGGTGCCAAATTTTACTTTCATTCATTTCACTAGACCTCAATGCTTGGTTTCCATGAGTGAAATGAAGAGGAAACATCTTATCACCTGTCATCCTTGCTCTTGCAATAACTGCATTCCTTTTTAACTCGTCTCTTATTATGCACTCATTCTTATCAAAAGTCACTTGATAATTTTGTTCTAGCATTTTTCCAACGGACAACAAATTATTTTTGAGGGCTGGAACCAATAGTGTTTCATTGATATGTTTAACTTCACCATATTCTGTTGTAAATGCAATTGTACCTTTACCTTTGCTTCCATGATATTGATTATCTCCTAGTACTACTGTACTTTGATGTTTTTCATCCAAATTGACAAATAAATGCTCGTTAGATGTTATATGTGAAGAACATCCAAAATCAATATACCATACATTATTTTCACTAGCATTTGCATTAAAACAAGAAATAAACAATTTTTTTTAAATTTTCAACAATACTATGAGCATTTCCTTTTCCTGTTTCACCTTGTTTAATCCAGCATTCTGATGCATAGTGTCCAAACTTATTGCAATGAAAGCATTGGACATTCTTTTTATCATAGTCTCCCCCATTGTTTCTATCTCTTCCTCTTCTAGTACCTTTGAAGTTGCTACTTCTTCCTCTGAAACTATTACCTCTTCCTCTAAAATTGCTAGATTCACCTTTGTCTTCATTTTTATTTTGATTCCTAAAAATGTGTTTCTTTTTCCTCTTATGCTAGCTTTAGAGGAAAATGCTTGTTCTAGACCTTCTTCATTACTTTTCATCCTTTCTTCAATAGTTAACAATATTCCACTTAGTTCATCTATGTGCATAGTTGTGAGATCTTTGGAAATCTCAATTGTAGAAACTACCCCATCAAATTTAGAAATCAAACTCCTTAAAATTTTCTCAATGACATGCTTGTCATCTACATCTTCCCCTAAAAATTTCATTTGACTCACTAGACCTTCTACCTTTGTTAGAAATTCATTCACAAATTCACTAGTAGTCATCTTTACATTTTCAAAAGTTTTCCTCATTGTTTGTAATTTTGCAGTTTGTGCACCTTGATATGCATTATTTAGTATTTGCCATGCTTGCTGAGAATGACTGGCACCACTTATCCTAGGAAAAATTGCTTGATTAATTGCACCTTGAACCAAAAATAAGGCTTCACTATCCTTCTTCACATTTGTTTTATATTCTCTCTTTTGTTGATCATTTAATGCATTAAAAGCATTTGTATCTAGTTCTACATACCCTACTTGTACAATTTCCCACAAATCTTTGGATTTGAGTAAGGTTTGCATCCTAGTACTCCAATATGTAAAGTTGTCTCCTTCAAATACAGGAATTAGCTTGTTTGACATAACATTTCCTGCCATATTTGCCATAAAAGTAATGTGCACAATAACTCAACGGCTCAACACAAAAAACCTAGAGAGATCTCTACAAATGGATACTCTCCCTGTCCTTTCAAATAGGACCCACACACAAATCTTTTTTTTTTAATATATTATATTGATTTTGCAAAATTAAGTGTCAGTTGCAACCGATAATGCACTTAATGACACAATATTGATTTAACACTTTGAAAAGATTTATTTTCAAAAAAATATTATCACTTTGAAAATATTTTTTTTACAAGTTTAAAAAACAAATTCCTAAAAACTTTGGCTTAAAGATGGAAATATGACTTTCACGTGCTCCTCATAGAAACTCTTAAAACTTTAATATTAAAGAATTAAAAAAGTGAGGCTTTTGACTGTGCGTGGATTTTAGAGAGAGAAGATTTTAGACGCAACTCTCTTTGGCACAACTTGCATGCCTCCTTAGCAGACCTCCTTCCAACAACTCTCTCCTGCGTGCTACACTGGGATAAATTCTATGCACTGTACGCCTCTTCACATAGGCAATACAAATTTCATACAACAATCTCTATTTTTTTTCTGTTATCTTTCAAACAACTGCCTCCTTGCAGCAAGAATCAACGACTCTATCCACAATTTGGAAGCCTTTGATTGTAGTCGTTAATGAGAAATTCCCTCCAGCAATCTTCCTTTATGCAGCTATTTGATCTCTTTTGGAATTCTTATGGATTTTTTTTTGAACTGGCTCTGATACCAAACTTTCTAAAATTTAGTGCTGAAAGGATTTCTAGACTTTCTGCATGGAAATCCAAAACAAGCAAAATTTAACAAGCAATTTTCTCCTCTCCAATCTGGAGCGCACTTCTTAACAGAAAAATTTCAACGCTGTCTTTCAAACAGCTTGGACACCTCCTTCAAACGGACCTCCTTTCGACTTGCAGACAACACAAAGCACTTCAAGCAGTTTCCTTTGGCTGGGCGAATATTCGAGAGACTGCAATCTTCAATCAACAATTTCTAAACTTTAGTCCACCGATCTTCTTTCATACATGAGCTAATGACTTCAACTCAACAAAAATAATCTACACTCTGATCTCTTCTGGATCTTCTTATGATGGCTGCTGGATTTCTTTTTAGCTGGCTCTGATACTAGATGAAGGCAAATAAATACAACAATGGTGATCTGCTGATCACAAAACAAGCAATTACACAAAAGCCCCAAATTGCCTTAGAGAAGAAGAGGCAGGGCATCAATATATAGAGTTCCAGATCTACAAGTGAGTTATGGAACACAACCACAATGACCAATAACTCAACCATAATACTAAAAATGCAAAAATAACTAAGTCAAGCAATGCAACTACAATGTTTAATGAGCCCAATGGGCATTACAAATATGTGAAGAAAGGCTGTTGCACATGTTGAAGACTTTGAAAACTGATAATTGCTGTCAAGAGGCCAAGATTAACAAACCAAAAGCTATTGCTTACTTTTCACCATGGTGGCAGATAAAAGATTATATCAAGCATATATGCCTAAATCGCAAGATAAGATAAATGCTAGACTTTGTATAAGCTATCTGCCATAAACACTCTACCAGGGTGAAATAAATGCAGAAGAAAAGACAAAGCACAGTCTCACAACTAGTTTCAAAACACACAAAGATCCATCAAATTTAATGGAAGAAGAATATTATTCAAAGCCCTTCAATTAACCAAGACGATGCTATGCTTTTAAAGTTTAACCCGAGATTCGAAGCCTATAAATGAAATCAGTATATAAAACAATAAAGGAAAACTCTTGAAAAATCTTCAGAAGATTTAACTATTATCAATAGCAGCATAAAATTAAGCAAACAATTTCTACCATAAGGAAGAACAAATACCATAAGCAACATTCAGAAACTACTATTCCAGAAAGTACAAATCAAAAGAAGAAAACTTGGAATATATTATCGAATCTGACGTAGAAAGAAGTGAGTCACAAGAAATCTGAAACTATAAAATTTTTGAGACATGCAAAACCCTTCAGGTTCCTGTCTTGTAAACTTCCAACCACAAACACAAAGAGGAAACGAAAAAGCTTTTTCCTCAAAAAATTGTCGTGAATTTTTTTCCAGAATTCCCAATCCAATTGCCGTCAACCACTTTCATAAAACAAAGATTTTTATTCATTTCAATTAACTCACAATCATAGAGCTTAACTGATAGTCAACATGCAAATAGAATTGAACAGGCAGTTATAATTAAGCAACTTCGCATGATAACACTTTCTAACTGCAAGTTCTAATTTTCAGATATTAATGCATAAACTATAGAAAAATAACTCTTAACATTATCTATTTTCATTTATTTAAGTTTGCACAATAAATTCAAAAATCACCTTTAATTAAATATCCTATTTAATTATTTTAATTTAATCAAACCTTTTTAAAACAATAATCAACCTTTAATTACCAAATTATCTAAACATATTTATTTTAATTTAACATTTAAATAACATTACACTAATTAAATAACTTATAAATTAAAACATTCAACTAATTAATGAATTTACAAACATGGCAAAATCACGAATGAAATGATGGAAACAAATGACGAACAACAACGAGTACTCATCCTATAAAGGAACGATGGCTAAAGTGAAAGGACCTGACATTATCTCTGAAACACCATTTTTACATTGGGTCATGACACACTCAGACCTGACAAAGCAGGTGGAGTCAATTCCCTTACCTACAAACTGCATAAAACAACACTATCAAACATATCTATATAAAATGACATTTACACCGTGAAAGAGAGTCGTAGCGTAGCAGGGTACTCATGGGTGAGTAATGCTACACTGTCTCCTTCACCAAGACTAACATGCAACAATACATCATAAACATCAGATACATCAACATAAACACACTAAAGCTCAGAAACAACATGAAACCATAACACATATAATATTCATCATAATATCGCCACACGAACATAATCAGATGATCAACAATGTCTCAAATGTATCATCAACAAAGTATAAAACTAACATAGTATCCGTATTGTAATTGAAATCAAGTAGCATAATATCCAAAATAACTAAAATCACTAGCAAATGAACATAAACAAACTAAAACAAACAACAACAACTGGAGGGACACTACACTATGCCCAACCTATCTTCCAACCCTTCTTTCAACATAGCCCACTATCAGTAGAAATCCTAAACACTCCTTTCCTGCAAGGGATGAAGATTCCTAAGTTCAAGAAATATGGAGGGGACCCACAAACGCATGTGTCTGCCTTTAATGCATTATGTACAAAATTCTTCCATCACAATGCATTGATGGAAAAAATATTCCCTAGATCTCTCAAGGATACAACACTCGAGTGGTACTTTTCCTTTCTTGATAATTCCATCTTCACATTTGATAAGCTTGTGAACCAGTTTCTACGACAGTTCCAAGCCAACATCAGACCTAAGATGACCTTCTCTGATCTTGTCTAGTGTAAGAAAGGAGATAATGAGAAGATTATTGTTTTTATAGCGCGATGTCAAGCACTCTTTTAACAAATATCATACTTGCTACCTGATACCGATGTGAAAAAGGTATTCACAGGGAACTTACAGAGGCCTTAGAAAGAGAATTTTTCCCTTATGAAATACCCTTCTTTCGTGCATTTGTGTGTAGCCCTATGGGAGTATCAGAAGACAGTGGTTTAGTTTGGGGAATCACCTTCCTCGTGCTCCCGTCCTGAAGGGAAGTCCTTTGTGTCGATCTCTGGAAAATGAAAAGCTGTTGCGAATGTAGTAGCTGTTGTAGATGACAATGGCCTCAAATGCAATCAAAAGTTGACAAATTTATCAGAATCTTATTCCTCCATCTTGCAAAATTTGTTGAAGGATAAGATCGTAACCTTGCCAAACCCTAAACTCATTAAGGAACCTTACCCTAGCTGGTATGACATGAATACCTATTGTCAATACCATCGAGTTAACAAACATGATACCGAACGTTGCATGGGCCTGCGTCATGAGATACAAGATTGCATCAAGGATGGTACTATTCATCTTGATGAAAGTAAATAAAATACAAACAAATCGATGGCGAAAGCTAAAGTGAATTGCAGATATACATGGACCCATTTCCATCATATTCTACTAACATGATTATCGATTCCTCTGATTTTGTTACTCAACTTGAAGCATATGTTAACATGGTTACTATTACTTCTTCTCCTTGTCTTGCGACTGGTTTTTCAGATTTAACATTCACTTCACAAGATTTACTGATGAACAATAAGCCTTCTCCCCTCTGCATTCCCACTTGCCTCAATGGCAACATTGTGATGGGGGTTTAAGTTGACCCCGCGAGCTATGTGAATGATATTACAAAATAAAAATTGTTACTGAATTCATTACAAAAGGAGAAGTATGAAGAAACAAAATCCACCATCCGTACACATGATGGTTTCTGTCTCAAAACATATGGCTCGATAACCTTGTCTATCCTAGTTGGACCTAGGATTGTTGACATGGTTTTCAATATTATTTTGGAGTTGGATCTGTTCAGGTTGAAGCTAGGCATACCTTGGCTAGCTTCAATGAATGGGATCGCCTCCGTAATTCATAAATGTCCTAGCCTATGGTGTCCCATGGGGGATATTCATTGGATCACTTTTGGCTTGCCCCAGTTAGTCCGCTTCCTCCAAGAACATACCTACTTTATAAGAATTACATAAAGTATAAGACTGGGGCCAAGGGACAACTGAAATTAACCCTTCCTATAGCACAACAACCAACTATCTCCTATTCCTGAAAGGGAAAGGAGAAGCTTTCCCCTTCTCAGGCTTCCTTGTCTGCTCCCCTTTCTTGGGAGGAGTATTGGACGAGTAAGCCTAGCCTTTATCCACTGAATCTGATGGTGCCTGCTTGGCATAGACCCAAGATCAGGATATCGAATCTTCCTACTAAACCACCTGTACCTTGATACTACTTGCATGGCATGAAGAAATCCCCCCATGGGGAATCCTCTATGTCCCAGCCTCCACGACCTCCTACCACTTCTGCTCCTAAAGTAGTGAACAAGAAAAGGCCCACTGCCAAGGTGTTAGAGCTGAATCCTCCTGTTGTTTCTGAACCTGCTCCTCCTGCTCCCATTCAAGAGTCTATCCCTCTATTGGAAAAAAATTTGGAGGACACTCCCATGGTTGAGTAGGAGCCTTCCGTTCCTTTGCAACCTCTGGCCTCTAGTTCAAAGAGTTGTAGAAACCGCCTTGCGTGCAAGTGCAAGCATCGACAAAAGGCTCTCTTGGCTGAGTAGGCTGCCTTATAAAGGAAGGAAGAGGAGATGAATTCCCATGTATCAAGACCTCCTACCATGTCATCCTCTCTCCTCCCCTCTACTTCCGTTCAAACCAGCTATGTATCACTTCCGACTTCCGCTACGAGTGCAAATGCACCTGACCCCAAAAAGGTGCAGGTGTTCATCGCTCCTTTGGTGGAGCCACCTTTCTTGACATCCATTCTAGATATCCCACCTTTCTCGAAGCCCATAGATATGACTAACACCTCGGTTGTATCTTCTACGGTTCTTTCCTCCTCTTCATCTACCCTTCTTGCCTCATCCGTGGAGAGTTCACCTCCCCCGATAAAGTAGAAGGTAGAGAGTGGTCCTTCCAATAATGGAGGATATAGGAGGAGCCCACCTTCTCTAAAAGGTGGCCTCGTGCCATATTTTTTTGTCCTGGTAATGAAAAGTTAGTCCGGCTTCTCTTGAGTTTGTCACTGCTCTTGAATTGCTTGGTGAGCTTAATGGTGAACCTCAGACGCAACCTCCTCCATCTGTCAAGGTGAAACATGGCACTTCTATTAAGTGCATGTTTAACTTGGTGGATGAAGTTTTGACCTTGTCAGTGATCTGCACGAAGTCGTTGACCTTAGCTCCATAAGAGTTGAGTGGAGGAGACCTTGCGGGTCCTTCTTCCTTAACCCTTATTGTAGGAGGGTCAAAAGCTCCTCCCCTTAACATTCCACCACTGCAGGTTCATCCTCCTTCCCCCCTATGATGATCTAGAGTGGGAAGCAAATGACCTCTTGGTCGATCAGTGTTAGGGGGAGGCCTCTTCTTTATCTTTAAATTAGATGTGTGTATGTGTTGTGATGTGTTTCCCCTATAATCGTGCTATGTGTTCCTCGATGACTCTCATCACCCCTGTTGGTGCTTGGATATAGGTGTTGTTTTTGTGTTGTAAACCTTCTTCCATGTTTGTGATTGAATTTTGGTAAATTGGGGACGACGCAAAGCGTTGGGGGCGTTTAGGTTTCCCTTCCATGTTGACCCAATTTTTTGTATTTTGCTTTGTCTTCTCATGCATTCTTCACATGGCCTAATATAGTAGGGGATTGATGACAATTAATTTATATAATGTTATTATACTTATATATATTTATGAGAAGTTTTGACCTGTGCCCTTTGTTCGTGTTCTCTTTCCTCTTTTTTTGCTTTTCCTTTAAATCTTTCCCTCTTCTTTTCTTGATTTGTCCCTCTCATGTGTGACAACGCCACCTCTACTTCAATTTTATCTTCATAAAATGCATTCTTCACCAACAAATATTTTCTCAAGAATCTTCACACACTTCCTTGTAAGAATTGCATTCTCAACTTGAAACCCTAATGGAACATGTTTCCTTCATCATGGGTTAGTAAATAAATAACTTGAGAACCTTCCTCCAAAGTGGGAACAACCTTGATCTTCCCCTTGTGTGGGGGCATATTCTTCCTTTCAAATTCCTTGATGAAGCGAACATCTTTCAAAAGGATTCCTTGATAATGAATCGATTTGAGAAAGAAAATACCATCTTTCGAACAATGCGTCCCTTGAGTGGACCCCTCCTCCTTTTGAAGGGTTCCTGAGGGACCCCTTTGAAAGTTTTCTATCTTTTTGATGGTCTGCGTGACTATTCGCTTACTTGGCTACATGGCCGCTTCTTGACATGTTCTATCTGTGGGTAAACATGTCGCTTTACGGGTGTCCCCGTGAAGCTGCTTTTTCACTCTGTGGAGTCCACTTTCTTAAGTTTCCTCCATGTGAGAGATCTTGGGGGTCGCTCCCCTACAGGTCTATAGGTCTGGAGGACGTTTTTCTTGGTTTCCTTCATATGAGAGATCTTGGAGGAGACCTTCCTCGCAGGTCTGTAAGGTGCTTTTCCCAGTTTCCTTCATGTGAGAGATCTTGGAGGATACCTTCCTTGTAGGTCTGTGGGCTTGTGAGGCACTTACTTCTTGGGGCTTCCTTCATGTGAGAGATCTTGGGGGTTACCTCCTTGCAGGTCCGCGGGCCTGTAAGACGCTTTCTTTCTTCAACTTCATAGTTCTATGGAGTTATGAAGTCCTTTCTTTTATCCTGCACTCTCAAGTTTTCCGAAGCACTCATTAGTATTCATGCTCGCTAAAGTGGGGGAAAAATGTATCGGAGTGAATTTTCACCCCTTACGCAAATTCCCCTTTTACACAACCTCACTTTAGAAAACTAAATCCAAAGGCGAAATTCAACATAAGCTCGTTGTCTTGGTTCCATTTGGCATCTATTTTGTGTGTCGACATAAGAATAACTATTGAGGATGCCTACATGACATGTAGACGTCCCCGCGGTGCACTTACATCCCTGGAAAATTCTCGCATCTAGAGCTTGCAGAGGTGTTACACATTAGAGGTCAATTTTTAACACCCTCTTCGACCAACCAACCCGAATATGGCTATTTCCTTCATTCTCTCCTTCAAATTCACTCTTCCTTCCTTCATTCTGACCTCTAAGCATTCAATTCATCTCTCAACAGAACATCCTCTTAGCATCCATCACTCTCAAGCAACACTTTGTACTCCATAGCAGCAACAACACTCCATCAACTCCGTAGAGTAAGTGTGAAACAAACACCACTGTAGCAGAGGCTTGAGTCCTCTCATTTTCTCCCCCATTGGTTAGTGAGCTCTTGGTGGAGGTGGTAAGCTTTCTACTCCTCTCCTCGACAATTTGGTTGGGTAGCATAACACTATTTTGTACAGTGCTTTTGTGTTCTTTACTTCATTTCCTTCTTTATCCTAATTTGTCTCTATTATCATTATCTTGGCTATCCGTGGAGGTGGGAACACCAAAACGGGGGTCTAACTGAGGCAGACCACTATACAGCCCCCCAAAAATTTTCCTCTCTCTTGTGTGCAGGTGGAAGTGTTCTTGGAGCTAACTAGTGAACGAGTACCTTTGTGAGATTATTCTTGCCATCCTCACTCTTTTATATTTACTTTATCATATTCGTGCATATCTTGCCTACTTCATAGTGTTGTTTTGGCCCTTCGAAAGTGACTAGCTAGGCCATTAGTCTATTTTCTCATGTTCAACCTTGTCTCTTTAGTCCTTTGGTCATACAAATGCCAACACACCTAAGAGACGCCAATGCGTCAAGGTGTCGTCCTGAAACTGCACTTTCATCGTCAGGCAGAGAGCTCCTTGAGACACAATGTTGACCCCTAAAACTGACTCGCCTAGCCCCATTTTGAGTTTTAGGTCTGCAGAGTGATCGAAGGACCTTATAATCCTTATTATTCTCATCTCGCATTTCCTAACACTCCTTTAAGTTTAGGTAAGTTAGGGAAGCCTTATGCGCTCGACCCTTCGTGACCTGGGGCCTTGATGTGGCTGGTCCCCCTCTCTTACAGATACCTGCTGATCAGGTCCATTACTTTAAATGAGACCAAATATGATATGTGATCTATCACATTGTAACACATGAAACCAAAACCTTAATAACCCTTTACTCAAAATGGTGTCCACTTTATGCATAGTGAATAACTATTATTGCCTTAGTTAACAATCAAGGCATGATATGCTTCTAGTTGATAATCAACACAATGGTGAATACCACACAATTATGTGCCCAACACAATAAACTCGAGATCCTTCTTAGAATGAATGAAACATTACTATCAAAGCATTGTATTATTTCTTTTGTTCATTGCAATGAAAAAATGAAGTTGTCTTCATATACCTTGTGCAAAATAACCATATTGTAAATCCATTATACCTTGTGTCACACGATTTGAAAATTATGTCAAATCATTATCAATGCTAACATGCTTGAATCAATCAACACAAATGACTTATTTCCAAAAATATGTCACATGAATGAGTGCCAAACCAAACTGACCATGTCTTCCATATGAAGAATACCTGAGTACATGACAATACTATAAATTCCACACAAAACCCTTGACATCAATGCCAAAACCAATGTCAAATGGGTCAACAGTTACATGGATCTCTTAATAAGTTAATACATTTGAGGCAAACTAGATATAGAAATTATTTTTGCTAAGTATAACACCATAAATAAATAAAAAAGCACATTTGAGTTAAATGAGAACCTAACCAAATTTATATTATATTGTTGATTGTTGAATAAATACATATATATTACCTTGAAATACAACTTTAGATTGATATAACTATCTACACAGGTTGTTCTTCCTATATGGAAATTTTAGGATCGCTATCTTATGGAGTTGAAGAAGGATCCCTAGTAATGAGTGTTGGTTTTCATTTCTATTTCATTTCTATCTTCATTATGTTGCTTGTGCTTGATACCATATTAACTTTATGGAAAGCGTTTTGTTAATTAATTTACATTTAAAAGTTTGATGTCATCAAACATTTAAATCTTTTGAATAATGTAGGTTTATAATTCATTTTAAGATTTGGGAGTTTAATATTACTAACATCTAAGTAAATTAGGTTCTATTTTGAGTTGTCGAGTATACCTTATTTTTGGAAGAAAACAAGTAGGATTAAGTTTTAACTCATCTAGTTTATTATATTTCTTAAATACTTATTATTTGAATATGTAATGTCAACACCTAAAGTATCATAAATGATTGTATGAATGTATTCTCTATTTTCCCAACATAATATAATAATATATTTGGTGAAGCAATACATTAATATTTGGTGTAGGAGGCTATATATTCCTAGAAAGAAAAATCACTTTCCCTCATAGTGGCAGATAAATTGAGGTCATCCATTTGAGGTTCATATTGTTTCTATTTACATATGTACACCTATTATTTAATATTTTAATTACCTTTGCCTTTGATTTTCTTCCATCACCCCAAAGTTTAATGCATTATATTTATCACTTCATTTACCATAAAATTGTAGATAAATATATATTTTATTTTATTTAAAAAATACATAGTATAATAGTTTCTTTAATGTTTTCTCAGAATATGTAGGGGTTATGAAGTGGATATGATGGTTGGAAATATAGTTGAAATGTCTTGATATCAAATCATCAATTTTAATGTTTTATAATGGTCTTGCATCAATTCATGAATTGCAATTTTTATTTATTTTTCTTTCTTTTCCAATTGTGCTCATATACTTATTAGTATGCTAGTAGTTAGCCTTATATACTTCTATAGCTCTCCTCTTTACCGGGATTGAGTTTACTTTATTTTTCTGTAACTTTTTTATTTATTTTAATAAATTTTTTAGTGGCTTTGTCACTTTTATAAAAACAAAATTGTGCTCATATACTTTTAATTTTGTCAAAAAAATTATTGATATGATATTTAATTAACTATAATATTATTTCTTAATATAGTCTTCTATAAGATATCACCATGATATTTATGCATTTTACATTAACTGTATAAAAAGAAATTGTGATTATAAGCAAATATTAAACATTTAAATACATTCAATGAGTGATTCAATACATCTAGCAATATGTATAATAAAAAAAATAGAAAAGACTATGATTTCTTTTAATTTTAAAAAATAATATATATTATAAATGTATCAAACAATTGTAACGTTTTTGGAAAGATACATGACTTAAAAAGAAAATTATAAATTAATGCTTATGATTAATATTTATTGTGTCATTCTTGAATATTTTAAAAAATCATTATTAATGTTAAAAAAAATAATATTCTTTCTAAATTATTTATTTCTTATAAAATCATCAAAAATTTCATAAATTATCATGTTCTTAAAATTCTTGAAAACTAATAATAACACTTAAAAATATTATTAAATCACTAATAAACATAAATACTTATAATTCTGTGACAAAAACAATTATATAAAATGACTTTTAAATAATATAAATATAAAATACTTGATTTAAAAACTATTAATGTTTGTTAACCATTTACTAACATTTTAAAATACTATTACTATAAATAATTAACCAACCAAACAGTTATGGAGAATAAAAAGAAACTTCAATGAGATGTCAGTAGTCATGTCTATAAATTTCTAATGTGTGGGACTCACTTACAATTTTGTTATTTTACTGAATCTCATCGTTCTCATGAAGGACCATCTAAACCATATCACGGGACCACCTTCTCTGTGTCTACTCCATGGTGTCAGATCTTATTAATACTGTTTAAACAATTTCTATTGTTTGGTCTTGGGAATCTCATCCTGTTGGAACTTAAACAATTTCTATTGTCCAACCTTGAGCTCTGCTTGGGACCATCTTCAAATATGCTGCCAGCTCAAGGAGTATGAACAGATATGGTGCCTCACCAACTCTGCATTGTTTTTATGTTGTCCTCTACTCATTTGCTTGCCATTGACATGTAATGTGGGTATAGGAATTTTGGTCTGATGGGCAATAATAAGAGGAGGGGAGTGGAGCAGAAGACAATTTAATCAGTTGACAATACTCTGGAACAAAGAATAAATAATGGCATGGATAAATTATTACTGTTTTGGAGTGATTTCAAGCATGGAGGAATTTGTGGTTTAGGACCAGACAAATCTGTTCTCTGATCTTGCATGTGCAGTGTAGATATTTGCATGGCCTACACACGACCAATAATATTGACGTTGATTGTTGTATGGCAGGCAGCATCGGTTGAAGATGTTATGGTTTAAAACATTCTAGAAGGAAATCCAAAGAGTTCATTGAGTCTCTGTGGTGATTTAGAGACAAAATAAAAGATTAATCTCATGGCAGTCCATGGCATGGAGTGCTTGTGAGCTCTGATATTCATTTCTGGCCGGGAATGGTGTAATAGAGAATAAATTTTCCTATGAAATGTTAAAGAATTCAGCAAAAATTAACTTACATTAATAAATGAGAGTTAATGGGTTAATCTATGTTAAAATTAAATGTTAAATGACAAAAGTAAATAAGGTACTTAATTTTGTAGTTGAAGAATGGGACAATAGGTAGGGTCTACAATGTCATATCATGAACACATGATGGGTAGGGCAATAGGTCCTAGTAGTAACATGAATCTAGAGCAATAGGTTCTAGTAGTAACATGAATCTAGAGTTATGAATAATGTGAAAGGGGAAGACATAATGCTATTAAGGATAGTGGATGTATGGAGTGTCAAGGAAAGAAGATGTGATGTTGGAGGTATGTAGGGGCGAGGTATTATTTTCCCAATGTTAAAAGTATATCCATGAAAGTATAATATGAAAAATGTATGATGCTCCCAATATAGGTATAAATGCTAAATGCATGGCAAGTGGAGTGCAAAAGGTGGGCGAAGAAATGATGTCTCTAATGTAAAAACATGACAATATAGACACAAATACTATGAAGAGGAAGGCTTGATACCACCACATATGGTGTAATAATTAGAAAAGTATGATGTGGTAATATGAGATCAATATATTACTCTAGGAATATGATAAGTCAATATAGAACCGACATGTAATCTCTTAAAAACATGGTATAGCACTATGGTACATAGTCAATAGTTCATGAAAAATTTCATATGCATGATAACAAAAAGAAAAACAATAAGCAAAGCATCTAGATTGTGTTAAAAAAAAGAAAGGTAACAAGGAAAGTAAACAAAGTTATAAGGAAAGGATCATAAAATCAAAGAAAAAGGTGAAGGCATGAAAAGGAAGAAATCAAGTAAGTTTGGAGAAAAAGGTGGAGGGTAAAAGTAAATAAGACATATGGATAAAAAGAGAGGGTACAAAAGAAATGGACACGTATGGTGTAAGGGTCAATGAAATTATATTCCCTCCAAGTGGGGAAGAATAACTATGGAAAATAAAAATAAAAGGTGAAAAGAGTTATGTAAGATCATGATGTGTCGAAGGATGGCAATGGTAAAAAAGGTGTTGGATATAAAAGTTCTAATATTTGGATGAAAAAAGTGATAAATTTATAGTTTAAATTTATATTGGGGAAGCCCAAAAATTTCCAAAAACTTGCAATATCATGTAGTTAGTGTTACCTTGAAATTTTTCATGGCTTCTCCCTCAAAGCTAATCTTTTAAAACTAAATTAAATATAATGAAGAAGGTTTAAGAATCTCATAATTGTGAAAATTATTTTAAATCCTTCATTGCAACTTCAATACTTAATTATTATTTTTCACACACATTATATTTGAATTTTCTATTAATATATTGAAAAAAATCATAACTTTCAATCCATGTGTCATTTTTCAATTTGAAAAGTTGCATCAACTTGTTACCAATAGGATTAAAAAAATTGAATTTCATATTTTTTTAACCAAGTTAGATTGACTTAATGTTTTTGGGAGGTTGCTCTAAAAACTATTAAACAATTTTTATTTACCAAAAGAATTCACCAAAGTATGTGTCACATCTTTCCATTTTTATTTACTTATTTAAAAGGTTCATTGAAGAATTTTTTTTGCTTCAAATTAGGTTGACCTTAATGACACCTACTTCTTATTTTTTTTCTAATTTTTTTAGTAGTGACTATTTGAAATATCTAAATTTCATGAACTTAAATTAAAATTATTAAAAAAAATCATTCCATAAACTATATTTACTTTCCTACAAATTCTAATATTACATTTTATTTCTTCCATATTTTGTTGCTAAGTCTCTCAATTTGTTATATTAAGTCATTTAAGTCCATTTTTTAGCATTTTATTCCCACTAAAAGGTATTGTTTGGCCTGTGATGATCTTGCACTCATCTAAAATCACGAGTATAAATAAATAAAATCAAGGGCAAAGTAAAATCTAAACTATAGGTTTGTATAGATATACACTATAATGATTCTCACAAATAATTGAAAATACTTCTTAGGTAAAATATTTTTTTTCAAATGTGTATACTCATGTTCATTAAGTAGGTCATCATTGTCCCAACAATAGTCAACAAAATTATTTTCATGTCTTTGCATTTTTCTCTTCTTTTCTTGTCTTTTAAATTACATATGTTTCTTCTTGACATTTCTTTGTGCTAGCTATAAACACATGATCAACATGCATAAAATTAGACACTTCCTTTCTTACCCATTCTTGTCTCTTAACTTGTGTTTGTTATGGAATGCTAGAATTTGGTGCACCACGACTTCTTTCTTTGGTTTTCATGGTCTTTTGTGCATGTAATTTAGGTATTTGTTAAAACTCAATAATATTTTTTCTTGCTTTGTTTATTGTTTGTTGTTCTTTCTTTTAATTTTCCCCCTATTTTAGCAACGATTTTTAATTATAGGATCATATATTTATGGATGATATACTTGATTTTTAATAGAGATCCTTGATTCAAATTCCTAGTTGTACTAGTGGAAATACAACCCACTTTGAATTCTTCTCTTATCCAAGTGAATATTTACATGTCCATTGTGCATGATTTCCTTCCTCTCATAAGGTACATCAATAGGTGTTAAAAAATGTGACTAATGTGAAGTGACTAATATCAGATAGTGGTTGATAATGAGCCTTTAAATTTTTTATCACCTTTACCTCAAGTACAAATTTGATATATTTATGTAAGAGAAAAGGTATAAATTTATATTATTCAACCATAGTTATCCAAGTAAGTCAATAAATCTATTATATGATGTTATAACGTGGCATAAAATGGGTAATTATTTAGGTTCTAATCTCAACTATAAGATGATGCATCCTAATGTGTTAATTGACATTCCATTTGTCATTTTTAATAAGATGATCCCATTTTTTTTTTATTGTTGATGTTTAATATGACTATTGAATAATTTTTCCTTCATACTTATATTATATTGGCACACAAGATCAATAATAATTTGGGTAGTTGAGTACTAGAGTTTTCCCAATATGTAAAGTAGACCATAGTAGTTCTTATGTGGGATATCCTCATATAAAACATAATCAAGAAAGTGATTAAAGGAGAGGAAGATCCAAAATTGGGTGCTTTAGCCTTCACAAAAGCATGGTCATGTGATATATGATATTTTCAACATGTTCGTCATCAACCTCATGTGAGTCATGTAACTCAAAATTATTTTAATGAAGTGGAAATGGATTTATGTAAATTTATAATTTACTATTAGAAAAATGGATTTTTATTGTCATTAATCCATTCAAAATTCATCATATCACTATTAATGAGATCTTAAACAATGTTTTTTAGACCAATGCAAGATTCAATATAATTACCTTTTACTCAATGAAAATTACAATATGCTTGGTCATTGTATGTTATAAGAAGAGTTTTTTTTGGAATCAAATGGAAATATGGGAGGAGTTATTATATTGGCACTCAAAAAGCTTCAAAAAACATTACCTAAAGATTCTTGAAGTTAATTGAAGTTCATAGAAGAATTTGGTTTAAATGAAAGAACAAATAAGTAGTAGCAATTGGATTCACCTTTTCATTCATGTGATTTCCCTTTAAAAATTATTATAGTTTTGAAACTTATAAGGGTAATAGTATTAAGATGATGATGATGATGATGATGAACCATACTTCAAAGAATTTTATGTTGAAAATTTAACCTTGAGATTATTCAAATTTTTACATGTGTCTCTAAATGATGAGAACCTACTTAAGTGCACATTTTTTATAATCTATCATCATCAAATTAATGGTTAATTTTATCACAAAAAGAATGAAATCAAATGGCATAATTGTTAATAGGTCCATTACTTTTTTGTGTTCATCTAGTAAGGTCATTAATAGTGATCTTTAATCCCATGTTGATATGAAATTTTTGTAATAATACGGTAAAAAGACCATCATTTTTTTTTTAATAGGAAATGAATAAAACCGTTGAGTAAAACAATTCTTAAAGTTTCATGGGAACAACTTAGCTAATATAATATCATCATAAGAAAAATCAATATATATGTTCTAAAAGATTGTAAATGGATACTCAATTGTCCTATTTAAAATTGAGAAGTAATAAACCTTGAAGATACTATAATATCAAGAGGTAATGGTGTGTGATGCAAATGATTATATTCAATATAATTCTTTATATTACGATTTATTTCTTACTTAATATTTTTTGTCTCTTGTATTATCACATCCATTGTAGCTTTTGAGACTACCATTGTGTTTGGAACATAAGAAGATAAGGTAAGGGATGAGTTCATGGCTATGGATTGATGGACATAGATATCTTTAAGAAACACTCTAGAAAATATGTAAAATCTTGGCTCAGTGCATTAATTTTTAATGGAAAATGTATGCATATTAATGGGAAAATATTTTTGTGGTGAATTTATGTCATATTTCAATTATTTTATTTTTTGTTGGTGAATTCTAGTTAGATATATAAAAAATAAAATTTATTTGGAACATTTCCAATTCACTTCAATGAAATAAAATAATTTACTAGATAAATTATTAATGGCAAAAAATATTCCATAACATGGATATATAAAATGTTTTAATAAAAATCTTAAGTTTTCATTTTTTAGAAAATTATCAACTTGAATTTAGTAACAAATAAAATCAACCAATTAATAAAAAATGATAATTGAATTTTATTCTTAGAGATAAATTGTACTAACACACCTTTTTGGAAATAAATATCAAAATTAACTACCAATTATCTGGTTTGTTTAGGTCACCTTTTGGGAAATAAATATCAAAATTAACTACCAATTATCTGGTTTGTTTAGGTCAAGAGTGGTTTTTTTATGGATATGTACACTGATTCATAGTGTTTTATAACATTGGTAGCATGGTGCAATCTACAAATAATAAAATTGATAATTTCGTAGATAGTATCATATAATAAATAGGTCACGGGAGTGCATGCATTTTTCATCAACACCACTTGTTATAGGTTCTAATAAGCATTAATACATTTTTAGTTTATTCCTCATTCTTGATCTATAAGTCTAGTCGTAGTCCCCTAGGATGGCTTAGCATCTCATGTACATGACACAATTATACAATCTTTATAATAGATCTATGATAATTTATTATTGGTAGTAGTAGCTTAATCTAGAGTGTTAATTACAAGTCATGTAGATATTTGTGAATCATGATAATTTATGTATTTATTTATTGAAATCACTATCATTAACAATAATTGGCTCAGGTAGATTAAAGTCTGGTCATGAAATTGGGAAAATCTTAAGAAGCTTAGTTTAAAGATAAGTAAATTTAGTTCTTGTAACTTGTGGATGTACTGCATTTTTAAACTTATGTTTTGAATAAAATAGGTGTAATTGATAATGGAGCCAAAGTTTAAAGTTGGATGATCTAGAGATCCACTTAGGAAGGATTTAGTCATAGCTAGTAGGTTTCTACTATTCTATCATGCTATACACTTATTTCCTTACTATTTATTAAGGAAAATTTGGGTGAGGATGGTCTAGGAATCATCAGAGACCCTAGATTGAAGGATAAAACATGAAATTTGTGTAAAGAAGCTAACTTCCATTGTTCCCTTTTTAGTGTATTTAATTAATCATACACTTTTGTATGGTATTAATATGTACTTGTATATTCATTATAATATAATCCATTGATATTCTTTGTAATCATATTATGGATATATTAATAATTCAAGAATAATACATTAATTAATGCACACTTATTTGGATGAACATATACCATTAAAAATGATTTTGGGTTGATGCATGAGGTTCCTAGGTGGGTGATAGAAAACAAGCAGACATGATAGGGTTCTATAGGCTTGAGCAGCTTGAGTCATGACTCGAGGGGATATATAAACATCTCCTCCTATATTATGTAGGCCTTGAGACTCCCTTCTTCCATGTTTGATAAGCAGTCACGACTAGAGGGGCTCTATAAACATCTCCTCCTATGTTGTGTGGGCCTTGAGACTCCCTTCTACTATGTTTGATAAAGTTTGTGGCTTTTTTAGGATTTGAGGCATGATTTTTCCTTCTATTTTTTATTTTTTTCTATTTCTTGGTGTCTACTAGAATACCATCCTTGGGGGTCTTAGTGACTGTTGGAAAATGTGCCTCAACTTGCTGGCTTGGAACCTTCAAACTTAGCATTTTTCCCTAGCTTAGTTACCATCAAACCCAAACTTCTGAAAGTGCATTTCGTTCTTTACTACGGTACCGCCAGGTGCAACTAAGAGGAGTGCGGGCTAGCAGTGTTACCCACCATCCCACGGTGGCCTTTCGTTGGATTGTGTGGTAGTGTGATTCACACCACCAGCCCATGACAATCTATATGTTAGCCTGCAATAGTGTGGTCAAGGGTTGGTTGCTTGTCATCACATGATGGTGATATGAGAGTCTCAATGGTATGGCGGTGACCAATACCTCGCAGTGGTCAGGTGGTGAAGCCCGCGGTGCAACAATGTCTTGTGGTGTTGTGGTGATCAATTACAATGGAAGATGAAAACCATAGTCCCGCGACAAGGCAACAAAGGTTGTGCATTTTGGTGGTTAAGACCGGGAATGGCTGAAACATGTGTAGATCGATAGTGATAGATAGGCAAGTAGGGTGGAGACACTTGGCTTGGTGTTATGATTTGATTTCACATCGTTGTTGTGAATCAACACGATCATTGTCTAAGCATTTTAAAATGTGAGTCTATTGGTAACTACCATGTGACAGTTGGTTTATGGGATGGTTTGGAATGTAGAATGATAGGTGTTCTTTGTGGAAAATGCTGAAATGAAATTATGAAATTAACCATAATTGGTGAGAGTTTTCAACAAGAGAACAAGGTTGATAATAGAGAGGGTTATGCTGCCTGAATTGATATTGTAATTTTTGATATCTAAGAAGCACAAACTGTAACTCTGTATGTGGACTTCATTCACTATAATACAAAGTGTTTTTGCTTGGTGTGGTGGGTTTTTCTCCTGTAAGGGTTTTCCCATGTTAAATACTAGTGTCTACTATGTGTTTGTTAATTCTATTTTGATATGTTATTTCTTTAATGTGCATCTCTAATGAGCTGTAATTTCAAATTGAACCATATGTCTGCATTATCTTCTTAGAATTAGCATTAGGAAAGTGTTTTTGCACCTCTTCTTTCCTTACAAAGGCTATCAGAGCCTGACCAGTTGTGTTATCCTTGTGGGTTGGATGGGTTTTTTGTGCTAATCTGAAGTGGGAGTCTTGTAGAGGAATTTGGTAATCTCAATTGTAGATTGAGATGATAGGCACATTAGGGAAGATAGAAATTGAAAAGTTCAATGGTGAAAATTTGAGTTGTGGAAACTCAAAATGGAAGACCTATTGGTGGATAGAGATCTTTGGATTGTTGTGTTTGGAACTAAACCTTCAGGCATGAAGCAAGAAGAATGGGACCTCACAGATAGAAAAGCTAAAGGGTTGATAAGACTCTATCTAGTAGACTCTATTCTCCTGAATGTTCATGAGGAGAAGTCTGCATCTTCTTTGTGGAAGAAACTTGGTGACATTTATCAGGGAAAGTCCTTGGTGAATAATTATTGAGGAAGAAGTTGTACTCTTTGAAAATGGAGGAAGAGGCATTTGTGGCTGATCATCTGAATACGTTCAATATGCTCATTTCTTAGTTAATATATGCAAGTGTGAAGATAGATGACGAGAATCACTGTATGATTTTGTTATGTTCTTTTCCCAACTAATGGATCATTTAGTGATGGCTATTGGGAGTATGGCAACCACTTTCAAGATGGAAGATGTGGTTGCTTCATTACTATTAGAAGAGATGTGAATGAAATATTTTGAGATGGCAAAGGAGGCCCTTGCTATTTGAGGAAGATCGAAGGAGAAAGACAAGTAGAAGGACAAGAAGTCAAGATAAAAATTTGTAGGGAGATCAAAGTCTCCTGGCAAGAAGTCCAAGGTGAAATGCTGGAATTGTGGGCAGCTTGGTCATGTTCGTAAGGATTGCAAAGAGGAGAAAAAGAAGAAGAAAAATAATTCTTCTCAGAGCGATGCAAATGCCTTCATTGCAGCCTTGGCAACTCAGGCATCAGATGATGTTTGGATGATTGACTTAGGGGCATCTTTTCACATGACATATCATAGAGATTGGTTTACGAAGTATGAAAAGTATGTTGGTGGAAAGGTGTATCTGGAAAGTGACTCATCTCTAGAAATTTTCGGCCATGGAAGAGTCGGAATTCAATTTCCTGATGGAAGGATCAAAGGAATTGATGACGTAATGCATATACTAGGTCTTGATCGAAATTTACTTTCTATTAGTAAGTTGAATGATGCTAGAGTGCAAGTTTCATTCTCGAATGGTGGCTGTAAGATGACTAGAGGCTCGATGGTGTTGGATAGGGGCGCTCGAATTGGAACTCTGTACAAGCTAGATGCACATGTTGTTCAAAGTAATAGTGTCTCTATAAAGTTAGAAAAGGATGCTTGTGTAGAGAAGGAAGATAAAGTTCATGTAGGTGCAAAATATTTGGAGGTGAAACTCCCTATAGAAAAGATCATGCTCTAGCATCAAAGGCTTCACCACATTGGTGAGAAAGGCTTGAAAGTTTTGAAAAATAAAGACCTGGTTAAGGGGCTTGAGGACTGTAACCTTGAGTTCGATTTTTGTGAACATTGTATATATGGAAAACAACATCGTGTTTCATTTTATTCTAGTCCTCATAAACCTTCTGGTGTTTTGGATTATATTCACTCTGATGTTTTTGGTCCAGTAAATGTTCCTTTTTTTATCAAAACCAAGATATTATGTCTCTCTTATTGATGATTATTCGAGAAGGGCAATTGTGTATTTTTTTAAAATTAAATCATAAGTGTTTAGTCGATTTAAAGAGTTTAAAAACTTGGTAGAAAATTAGACTAGTAGAAAAATTAAATGTTTGAGGATAGATAACGGTAGTGAGTTTTGTTCTATAGATTTTGAAAGGTACTGCAAAGACCATGGAATAAAAAGGCATAAAACAAGACCTTACACTTTGCAAAAAAATGAAGTTGCTAAAAGGTTGAACATGATGCTGATGGAAAAGGTGAGAAGCATGTTGAGCAATGCTGGTTTGGAGCAAAAGTTCTGGGTTGAGGCTGTGGCTACAACATGTTATTTAATAAATTGATCTCCCTCTTCAACACTTTTTGACAAAATGCTTATGGAAGCTTGGTCTGGTAAGAATCCCTCTTTAAGAAATGTGAGATTATTTGGCTGTGAGGCATATGCTTATGTGCCGAATGAGAAAAGATCTAAATTGGAAAATAAAGCTGTAAAATGTATCTTCATTGGCTACGACATTGGTGTGAAAGGATACAAGCTTTGGAATCTGGTGATTGAAAAGGTTGTATACAGTAGAAGTGTAATATTTCATGAGATGAAACCTTCTTCAGTGGATCTATAGTCAGAGAAGAAAGAAGAAAATAAATAAAAAGTAGTTGAATTTCCTCAAACTCCAAATAAAGAGGAACTACGAAGTGTACGCCTGAAATTGAGGAGAGTTCTAGCAACTTTGAGAGTTCTAAAGAAGAAGAACCACAACCTCAACCTCAGCCTGTGAGGAGGTCTACACGTGAAAAGAGACAACCTGAAAGGTATGGTTTTTTCATGTTAGATGAAAATTGTGCCTATGCTTTGATTACAAACACCAATGAGCCTAGGACTATGAAAGAGGCTATAGAAATTTTTGATTCCAATTCTTGGTTGGAAGCCATGAAAGAGGAAATGGTGTCATTAGAGAAGAATGCAATGTGGGATTTGGTACCCTTGCCTAAAGGTCGAAAGCCTATTTGCTATAACTAGGTATTTAAGAAGAAAATTGGTCTGGTGGTAGTGTGGAGAAGTATAAAGCTAGGTTGGTTGTGAAAGGTTATTCCCAGGTAGAGGGAATTGATTATGGAATTTTTTTCCCCCTATAGCTAAGCAGACATCTATCAGATTTATTTTGTCACTTGCGACAATGTATGACTTAGAGATTGAACAAATGGATGTGAAGACACCATTTCTTCATGGAGATCTTGAAGAAGAAATTTAAATGTCCCAACTGGAGCACTTTGTGGAAAATGGTAAAGAAAATATGGTTTGCAAGTTAAAGAAATCTCTGTATAGTTCAAAACAATCCCCTAGAATGTGGTACTAAAAGCTTGACACTTTTATTTTGTCACTAGGATTTGTAAGATCAAAATATGATGATTGTGTGTACGAAAAAACTAAAAATGACTGAGTGCTTATTATTTCCCTATATGTTGATGACATGTTGTTCATAGGAAATAGTAAGACTATGATTTATGATCTAAAATCTCAGTTGTTTGTAAAGTTCAAAATAAAAAATCTTGGTGCGGAAAGGTATATTCTGGGGATGGAAATTAAAAGGAATAGAGGAAGTAGAAAGCTTTGACTCAGCCAGAGTAAGTATATCAATATTGCCCTGGAGAGATTTGGTATGAATGATTACAAGCAGCTAGTTGTTCCAATGTTGCAGGGAATGAAGCTATCTATTTAAGATTTTCCAAAATCTCCTACCGAGATGGAGGACATGACCATAGTGCCTTATGCAAGTGCAGTTGGAAGTGTAATGTATGCAATGGTCTTTACTAGGCCAAAAATTGCCCAAGCAGTGGGAGTTCTTAGCCGTTTTATGGAAAATCCAGGTAGACCACACTAGGATGTTGTGAAAAGAGTTTTCAGATATTTAAAAGGTACTTCTCAGTATGCTTTATGCTATCATGGTAACTCAATTAGATCACAGAGATCCATCAAAATTTGAAGTTATGTGGATTCTGATTGGGTAGGGGACATTGACAGCAAAAGATCCACTAGTGGATACATCTTCATGTTATTTGGCGGTGCAGTGAGTTGGATGAGCAAGCGGTAGGCTGCAGTCGCTTTATCTACTACGAAAGTAGAATATATGGCAACAACACATGCTTGCAAAGAATCCATTTGACTTTGATGTTTGTATTTTGATATCGGGTTCAATGCAGGGAAAATTTCCAATTTTTGTGACAGTCAAAGTGTTATTTGTTTGGCGAAAAATCCAACTTTCCATGCCAGGATGAAACATATTGATGTGTAGAATCATTTTGTAAGGGATATGGTGGATGATGAAAAGGTCAGTCTTGAGAAGGTGGATACTCTGGAAAATTTTGCAGATGCATTAACGAAACTAGTGAGCACAAACAAGTACAAGTGGTGTATCAGTTCTATGGGCCTTGGGGCCTATGATTTTTAGTAATCTTCAAGTTTGGAAGAAGCCAATAATTCTTCATCAAGTGGGAGCATGTTGGAAAATGTGCCTCAACTTGTTGGATTAGAACCTTAGAAATTGGCATTTTTCCCTAGCTCAGTTACCATCAAACCCAGACTTTTGAAAGTTGTGCATTTTGGTCTTTACCATGGTACCGCTGGGTGCAGCTGAGAGGAGTGTGGGCTGGCAATGTTACCCACCATCCCATGGCAGCCTTTCGTTGGATTGTGCGGTAGTATGGTTGACACTGCCACCCCACAATAGTTTATATGTTACCCTGTAGTAGTGCGGTCAAGGGTTGGTTTCTTGCTGTCCCGTGATGGTGATATGAGAGTCTTAGTGGTATGGCGGTGACCAATACCCCGTAGTGGTCAGGTGGTGAAGCCCATGGTGCAATAGTGTCTTGTGATGGTCAGTTGCAATGGAAGATAAAAACCACAGTCTCGTGACAATGTAAAAAAGGTTGTGTGGTTTGGTGGTTAAGACTGGGAATGGCTGGAACGTGTGTAGACCGATAGTGATAGACAGTCGAGTAGGGTGCCGATACTTGGCTTGGTGTTATGAGTTGATTTCACATCATTGTTGTGAATCAACACGATCATTGGCCGAGCATTTTCAAATGCGAGTCTATTGGTAACTATCATGTGACATTTGGTTTATGAGATGAACTGGAATGTAGAACAATTGGTGTTCTCTATGGAAAAGGTTGAAATGAAATTATGAAATTGCAACCGTAATTGGTGAGAGTTTTTGACAAGAGAACAAGGTTGATCAGAGAGAGGGTTATGCTGCTTGAATTGATATTGTAATTTTTGATATTTGAGAAGCACAAATTGTAACTCTGTATGTGGACTTCGTTCACTGCAGGGAAAACTTTAGTGGCAAATCTTTGCCAATTGGCGAATAATTGAAATCAGGACCTCCATAAATGGCGAATAGTACAAGCTAAAAACGATGCTGAATCTCCAAGTTTTTACAAAAAAAAAATTGCGTCTCGATTAATTCGCCTATGTATTATATTTTAAATGATATGTCATTGGATATGATTCACCAGCAATTTATACTATAATCACAAATATCAATTATATTCACTAGTAATATTATATTCCTACCATTAATTTTGGGGAAATATTGCCACATTAATAAATTACCATTTAATTTCAAGGACATTTTAGCTTTGAATAAGGATTTTATTTATTGCCATAAAATCATTGCTTAGTTTTTAATCGGACGACAATAGGTTGATTCCGCGACCTAATACACACATGCCTTTTAAAAGGCTTGTTGAGGCTCGAAATTTGTTTTGGGCCTCAACAAGACTTTTACAAGGCATGTGCGTATTAGGGCACAAAATCAACCTGCAACCGTCCGATTAAAAAGCTAAATTGATAATCGATGGAAACATTTACACTTTTCATTTATTCTTACTTTTAAAGTGATATTTTTTATAAAACACTTAATCCGTGTGTTATCCACTGTCTTCGGACCCCGCAAGGGGGCATTTCCCCCTCGAACCCCACAAGGGGAATTTTCCCCGTTGACCCCCACAAGGGGCACTGCCCCTTGACCCCACCGGTGGCTGCCGCCCCCGGGCCCCTACTTCAATATTACAGAAAACAAAAAAAAATATGGGGGAATTGCGTTGACCAACTATGCAATTTTTTAAAGGAGAGATTCGCCATTGCCATTAATATTTTTAGTGAATATTCACTAGGATTCACCACTGTGATTATTATTTTTACCAATTATTCATTAAGATTCACCAGGATTTTACAAACTTTTTTAATAAGGTGCATAGATTCGCCAAAAAAATTAATATTTTTTTCAAATATAAGGAAAGATTCGCCAGGATTTTACACCTTGGCTGAGGGGGGGGTTTCTTAAAGTTATCCCTGGTTCACTGTAATACAATTTTTTTTTCTTGGTGTGGTTGATTTTTCTCCCATAAGGGTTTTCCCACGTTAAATACTGGTGTCTACTCTATGTTTGTTAATTATGTTATGATATGTTATTCCTTTAATGTGCATCTCTAATGAGCTATACTTCAAAATTGAACCATATGTCTTCATTCTCTTCTTAGAATTAGCATTAGGAAAGTGTTTTCACACCTCTGCTTTCCTTACAGGGACCCCAAAATTGTCTCTTTCAAGGATGTTCTTCAAGGAGATCCAAATTCCTCTTTTGATCATGTTGATATCATCCATTTTTTGTTGCATTCAATGCAAGGGTCCAAATTGATCTTTGTATTTGTGACGATGTCATACTTTTGTTTGTCTGTTGGTTTAAGCTCAAAGTTTATTTTCCCCTAGGGAGTTCAGGATTTTTGCCCCCAAGCTAGGGTGAGACGACCGTGATGCCAGGATATGTACATGAGGTTCCTTGATGACAAGTAGAATGATGGCAAAAGCGAATGGTCGAAACATGCCCAAATAGATGGAAAAGCTAATCTATCTCAAATAGTGTATGTTGCCAGGTTTTCACTATTTGTTTTTATTGCATTTTTTCAGATTTTCTTTTGGATTTTTTTGATTTTTCACTTTTTTTTGTATTTTTTGTCTTTTTCTAATTTTTTTGTATTTTTGATTTTTTTGCTACCACCAAGACACATGTTTGCTAGGTTTTCATTAGGGTGACCATTTTTTCAGGACATTTTCAGATTTTTTTGTATTTTTTCAGGACTTTTAATGTGCACTTGGATGATTTAGGTGTAGAACTTCTTGAGATGCAGACTGTTGATGGGCTCATCAAATAAATCCCCTTCAGGCATAGACAACTATTATGCCCCAGATATGAAGACTGATATTATGAAAAAGGGACCCAACCAGTTTGGTTCAAATTTTCCTTTCTTCTCTCTATCCTGTTGATTACGAGGATTTTCTTTCAGGACCAAGTCACCAACTTGGAATGTTTTGTGTTTTACTCTGTGATTATAACTTCTGGACATCCTTTGTTGATAGGATTTTAGGTGATCCACAGCTTGCTGATGACATTCATCCAATAGTTCCAAATCTTGTAACCTAGACACTTGATAATCTTCATCTGAAATGATCCCCTTCAATGACACACAAAGTGATGGTAGCTCAACCTCAATAGGTAAAATGGCCATTGATCCATAAACGAGAGCATATGGTGTGGCTCCTGTCGGTGTATAGATGGTGGTTCGGTATGCCCAAAAAGTAGGATTTAATTGAATGTGCCAATCACATCCAGCATCGTTGACAGTTTTCTTTAGGATCTTCAAAATGGTTTTGTTTGAGGCCTCTGCTTGGCCATTTCCTTGAGGGTTGTATGGTGTAGAAAACTAATGCTGGATATGAAACCTTCCACAAATTTCTTGGACGTCCTAGTTCTTGAAAGGTCTACCATTTTCAATAATAATGGATTGAGGAATGCCATACCTACATATGATGTAATTTAGGAAGAAGGATGTGATCTATTTTTTAGTGATTTTGGTTAGAGGAACAACTTCAATCCACTTTGTAAAATACTCTGTAGTTGTGATGATGAATTTGTGTCCATTTGTTGAAGGTGGATGAATTTTACCTACAAGATCTAGTCCCCATTGAAAAAAAGGCCATGTTGATGCAAATGGTTGTAGTTCTTGCACTGGTGCATGTATAATGTTTCCATGGATTTGACATTTTTGGCACTTCTTGACAAATTGAAAAGACTCTTTTTCCATATTCGGTTAGTAATACCCCAAATGTAGGAGTTTCATAGCGAGAGTTAGTCCTCTTGAATGTGTTCTACAGATACTGTCATGAACTTCATGTAAGGCCATTTCAAATTCGTTATGTTCTAGACAACAAAGGAGAGTACCATCAATACCTCATCGGTAGAGTACATCCGCTATCAAGGTGTGTCAGGCAGCTTGGCGGATAAAGTTACGCTTCTGGTTTCGAGAGAGATCTGGTGCAAGAGTGTTATCTCTTAAATAGGCATAGATCTTCCCATAAATAAAGGACTCTATGTCAACTAGATGGAAAATGACTTGGGATTCAAGGTTTTCATAGGTAGGGTTAAGCACTTGTTCCACCATGAAGTCATAACGGGTTTGTTTTTCAGGTATTTGCAAGAGAGAAGTGATTGTTTCCATTGCATCAACAAATTTGTTATCCTCTCTTGGAATCTACTCAAATTTTATGTCAACAATTTTTTTGAAATCATCCACCATTCTCTTATACGACATCAACTTGCCATCCTTTGTCTGATAATTATCGTTCACCTAGTTTATGACTAGTTAAGAATCTCCATAGACTTGCAATTCTATGATCTTCCATTTGACTGCCACCTTGATCCCAATGATGAGTGCTTCATACTCAACCATGTTATTCATGCAAGGAAACATGAGCCTATAAGATTTCAGGATGGTATGTCCTTGAGGTGTGACAAACAAAATTCTGGCACCTGATCCGTGTTGCGTGTAAGATCGATCAAAATATAACATCCATTGTTGTGATGATATGGTAAGGAGATATGCGTTAGGAAACTCAATTCTCATTGGATGGTCATCTTGTAGTGGTGCTTCAACTAACTGATCGACTATCACCCGACCCTTGATGGCTCTTCGGTCTACATATTGGATGTCAAACTCGCTCAAAATCATTACCCACTTGGCTAGTCTTCCTGTTAGGGAAGCTTTATTGAGTAAATACTTCAATGGATCAATTTTAGCTATGAGATTGATTGTATGAGTTAACATGTAATGCAATAGTTGTTGAGTAGAAAATACTACTGCTAGACAAGCTTTTTTGATGAAGGTGTAGTTAATTTCATAGCCGTTCAATATTCTGTTGATATAATAAATAGCCCTTTCTTTTCTCATAGAATCTTCCTATGCTAATAGAGTGCCCAAAGATACTTCAATTTTTTCTATGTAGAGTAATATTGATTTTCCTTCTGTAGGTGGCACCAATATGGGTGGAGACATTAGATATTGCTTAAGTTGATTGAAATTTGCTTCACATTTTTCATCCCATTTGAAGGAGACATTTTTATGTAGCAAATGATTAAAAGGATGAGTTTTATCCACCAGTTGTGCAATGAACCTCCTGATAGATTAGAATCTTCCCTATAGAGATCTCAACTGGATGATATTCTTTGGTGGTGGCATTTCCATGATTGCTTTGATTTTGGCAGGATCCGCTTTAATGCCTTTTTCTAACACTATGTACCCCAATTGTTTTGCTGATGTCACACCAAACACACACTTCTTTGGGTTTAATATTACATTGAATTTTTCCAGTCGAGTGAAGACTTTGTCTAAGATTTCTAGGTGTCCCTCTCTGGTGAATGATTTTTCCAAACGGTCATCTACATAATCCTCCATAAAGGTATGCATCATGTCAAGGAAGATTGTGGTCATTGCCCGCTAATATGTAGCTCCTGCATTTTTCAAACCAAAAGGCATAATGTTCTAGCAGAAGGTACCCCATGGACATGTGAGTGTTGTTTTCTCTTGATCTTTTAGTGCTATTTTTATTTGATTGTATCCTGAAAATCCATCCATGAGTGATAACATGGCATGTCATATTGTCAAGTCCATAATGAAGTCAATGTTGGGCAAAGGAAAATCATCCTTTGGGCATGCTTTGTTGAGATCTTTGAAATCAATACATATCCTGATGCTTCCATCTAGTTTAGAAATTGGTACAATGTTAGAAATCCACTCAGCATGATCAATTGATCGAATGAATTCGACATCTAACAAATTCTTCAATTCTTCTTTTACCAACATGGTAATATGTGGATGCATTTTCCTGAGTTTCTATTTGACAGGTTTCACTCTAGGTGGTAGAGATAAGGATGCATTATCAAATATGGATCTATACTTGGCATGCTTGTGTAGGACCAAGCAAATTTGACTTGTCTCTCTTCAAAGAAATTGAAAAAGCTTGGCTTTTCCTGATTTGTCATGGACGCTGCTAGATGTAGGGTTTTCACTATTTCTGCTATGCCAATATTGAAGGACTGTGTAGGTTCAACCAGTACTGATGATCTTTCATGATAGTGTTTGGGAAGGGTTTCAAATCTCCCATATTTCGGTGCCTTAGAGAGGTTTTCACCATCAGATGCGCTCTTTTTTTTTAACTTTTTCTCGATCTAATATTGCCATTAAATGGTTTTCACCATTAGATCTATTTTTCATAATTTTGATTTTGCAGCTGGGAGATTTGACACCCTCCTAGTTGGAAGCTTCATTATGAGATTCGATGGTGGAATAGGTTTTGGGATTATTAGAGAAAAGGAAGTTAACAATGGCATCATCGTTTGCAAAAATAGGGACGTTGAGAGGCTCAGTTTTCTCCCAGTCAATGAGTTCAGGATGTACTAATGGTAAAGAGTCATCGAACTGATTTGAGTCAAAGGCGATAAGTGTTAGGATGACAATGTCATCAAGGTTTTTGATAGCAATGTCGAGGTCTATGATGTTTCTCTCCTTTGAATTGTCTATGTCACTCGATGTTTGTTCGTCCTCACTTGAGCCATTGATACATTGTGATTCAAATTCAAGAGATCTATGCCCTGAGCTTTGTCCCTCCATCCATATGGGCGTATACCTTTGTACCACATCAACTTCCTTATCTTGATAATATTCCTCAGACAATGAATCCCACTCATATTTATTTGAGTCAGTTTCATAGTCATTACTAGCTTGTAGTTGTAGGATTAGCTCAACAAACTTCTCTTTTATGTCTTCCTTTGTTTCTTCTTTATAGCCTAGCCCTGTCTTATCTTTTGCATGGAGTGTGAGAGGCTGGATTGGTTCTACAATGCCGTCTTTTCTTTTGCTGATAGGTCCTTGTCCTTCATACCCCATCTTCTCTAAGATTGTTTTTCCTTTACCATATTGCTTTGTTTGGATATTGGAAGTTGATGCTTGTGATTGTTCTTCATCTTTGTACAACCAATTTAGAATTTCCTTATCCTCATATTCATCAGCTTGACTGCTAGCTCTTATAAATCTATCATCAAAGAGTGTGATTGGTTGTGAAGATGTTTGTCTTGATGTTGATGGCTGCCCATAAGATCTTGGTGAAGGTAGTAGCTGTGAAAGGCACAATGATTTATCAAATGAATATTCCCCCATGCCTTTGTCTTTTAACTAGATCTTTTCAACCTATTTTGGTAAGGAATTTAGTTATATTTCATGATTTGATGGAGTAGGATTACCAATGTCTTTATTTTTTGACTGAACCTTCTCTTCAAGTTGATTTGACGAAGAATTTGATTGACCTTCATTACTTGATGAAGTAGAGCCATTGATACCTTTATCTTTTGATTGGTCTTTTTTCTCAACCCACTTTGACACATAATTTAGTTGTCTTTCATTGTTTGATGAACTAGGAGTGTGAGTTTCTCTGTTATGTGGCACAAAAGAATCTTGGACTATTTTGAGTGTGTTGCATTATTGTGGATTATTGGAATCAGCTGAAATGGTGATTTCTTATCCATTGAAAGGAAATTTTAAGCATTGGTGATACATTGATGTACTGCTTGCATTTTCATGAACCCAAGGACGTCACAAGAGTATATTGTATGTAAAATCCTTATCTAACACCTGCCAGATTATATCTTTCACAATCGGCCCCACTTTAATGGGTAATACAATCAATCCATGGGATGATCTCTCTTCATCATCATAGGACTTGTGAGAGAGGGGGACCACCCTCTACAAGACCCCAGGTCACGAAAGGTCAAGAGTGGAAAGGCTGCCCTAACCCACCTCAGTTTAAAGGGAAGTTAGGATGACGAGGATGAAGATGATGAGGATTATGAACCCTTCGATCACTCTGCAATCCGAATGTAGGAAGGGGACCAGGTGAGTCAAACCTTTAGAATCAGACCTGTGTCTCATGTAGCTCTCTATCTGAGGATGACAACCCGACACACTAGCATCTCACAGGTGCGTTGGCATCCGTACGTCCAGATAATTGAAAAGACAAGATTCTGACTCGGAAAGGGAGACTACTAGCCTAGCCTAGGAATGTTTAAAATGGTAGAATGAGATTAAGATAAATGAAATACAAGTATGAATGTGATAAAGGAAACCCATTACCACCAAGGTGATAGAGACAATCTCGTAGAATACTCTCCTCGCTAGCTTGCTCTGAGCTCTCTTTACCTACACACACAAAAGTGAGAAGTTGTTGGGGTTGTATAGGGGCCTACCTCAGTTAGACCCCCGTCTTGGTGTTTCCACCTCCATGGACAACCAAGTTTGTATTAGTATATAGAAATGATAAAGGAAAGAACTACAAGCCACGTACGCAAGAAACACTACAAAACAGTAAAGGCTTACTCAATCAAAAGAAAAAGGAGAGAAGAGAGGAGCTTTACCGACTCCGTCCAAAGCGCTCAAGGCTTGTGGGGGAGTGAACGAGAGGGAATCAAGTCTCTGTTTCCATGGTGTATGTCTTGTACTCGCCTTGTTGCAGTGATGAAGTGTTGAGTTACTGCAATGGAGTGAAGGATGCTGCTACAAAGCTTGGAATGAATACAAAATGGTGGAGAAATGCTCAAGTGATCTTGCAAACTTCTCTCAAACCTCTGCTTCTTTCTGCTTGAAAAAAGCCAAGGATAGAAGAGTGAAGAATATGAAGGGATGGATGAAAAAAAACCATATTTGGGTCAGCCAACCGAAGAGGGGCATTACTCTTCAACTTCCAATCGAAAATGTAACGCCTATGCAGTCTCAACCACATGAATCTTCCAGGGATGTAAGCGCATCGTGTGGACGTCTGCATGCTGTGTGGGCATCCTCAATAGAAACGCCCCCACCGACATGAAAAATAGGTGCCAAGTGGATGCAAGTAGCGGGCTTAAGTGGAATTAAGCCTCCATCTTTGATTTTCTAAAGTTTTAAGGGTCAAAATGAGATTTGCGTTCGGGGTGAAAATTCATGTTGATACATTTTTCCCCCACTTTAGCGAGCATGAGTACTTATGAGTGCTTTGGTAAAGAAGAGTAGTAAGAAAGTAGCTAAGTAAGAAGTGTATACCTGAACTGACGAGGAAGTAGAGCAGGGTCTTGTGAACCCAAAAGTGCAAGAAAGGACTTCATAGTTCTACGAAACTACAAAGATGAAGTATGAAAATACCTTACATGTGCATAGTCTTGCAAGGGTGGTATCCTTCAAGAACTCTCACATGAAGGAGACCAGGAAAGCACCTTACAGACCTACAAACCTGCAGACCTGCAAAGAAGGTATCCCCCAAGAACTCTCACATGGAGGAAACTGAGCAAAGGAGATTTCGTAGAGCCAGAGATGGTGACATGTTTACTCGCAGATAGAACACATCAGGAAGTGGCCGTGCAGGCTAGTGAACAGATAGTCACGCAGACCATTGCTAAGTTGTGAGACTTTCAAAGGGGTCTCTCAGGAACCCTTCAAAAGGAAGGAGGATCCACTCAAGGGATGCACTGTTTGAAAGGTAGGGTCTAGTCAGGCTGTCCCCAAGCTAGACACGAAGATGTACAAATGGTCTAGTCAGGCTACCCTCGGGCTAGACGTCAAGATGCAAAACAGGTCTAGTCGGGCTGCCCCCAAGCTAGACACCATAGAAAATGTTTAAAACTTTGCGAAGGGGTCCCTTGGGAACCCAACATGAAGAGGAGGGGTCCACTCAAGGGACACACTGTTCAAAAGATTAATGTCTTCCTTCTCAAATCGATTCATCACCAAGGAATTCTAAAGGAAGGAGATGTGCTCATATGAGGGGAAGACTAAGACCATTCCCGCTTCAGAGAAGGATTCTATGTCCTTTCTTTATGAACCCTTGAAGGAGGAAACACGTTCCATTAGGGTTCTAAGCTGAGAATGCAATTCTATCAAGGAAGTGTGTGAAGGGTCTTTGAGAGAAGATTTGTTTGGCAATGAATGCATTTTCCAAAGACCATGTGATGTAGAAGATGCATTGTCACATATGAAAGGGACAACTAAAGCAAAGATGAGAGAAAGATAAAGAAAAAAATCACACATAGAGGGCACAGGGGGATCTGGTTATGCGGGGTCAGATCTTCCTTTATTTATATATATTAGGTAACTATGGTAAGAGGTGAATGATCATCAATCCTAAACCAGATCAGGAAGAATGCATGAAAGAAAAAGTAAAATAAAAAATTGGGTCAACATGGAAGGAGGCCTAAATGCTCCCGACGCTTTGCATCGTCCCCAATTTATCAAAAGTCAATCACAAACATGGAAGAATGATGATACATATAGAGGAAGGTTTACAACATACACACCACGCCTATATCCATGCACCAATAGGGGTGATGGGGGTCATCTAGGCACATACAACATGATCACAAAGAACATATGTCACAACACGCACACATCTAATCTAAAGATGAAGAAGAGGGTCTCCCCCTAACATTGGTCAACCAAGAGGTCATCAACTTGCCACTCTAGATCATCGAAGGAAGGAAGATGAACCTGCAACGGTGTAATGTTAAGGGGAGGAACTTTTGATCCTCCCGCAACAAGGGCCAAGGCAGAGGGACTTGTAAGGTCTCCATCGCTCAACTCTTGTGGGTTCAGGGTCAATGACCTAGTGAAGATTGCTCACAAGGTCAGAACTTCATCTACTAAGTTAAACATGCACTTAATAGGAGTGCCATGTTTCACCTCAGTAGATGGTGGAGTTTGCACCCGAGGTTCACCGCTAGGCTCACCGAGTGACTCGAGAGCGGTGACAAATTAGGGGAAGATGGAGTTGGTTCTGTGACTAGGAAAAAACAAGTCAATTTGGGGCCACCTTTCGGAGAAGGTGGACTCTTCTTACGTCCTCCATTATTGGAGGGACCACATTCTACCTTCTTCATCGAAGGAGGTGAACTCCCCACAGATGAAGCAAGAATCAAGGGAGAAGAGGAAAGAACTGCAGTGGACACAACTGACGTGTTCACCATGTACACGAGATTTGGAAAGGTAGAACATCTAGAATGGAAGTCAACAGGGGCGGCTCCGCAGAAGGAGCGATAAACACTTGCACCCTTCTAGGTGCAGGTGTGCTCACAACGAGAGTCGAAAGAGGTACGGAACTAGGTCGAACAAGGACAAAAGGAGGGAGAGAGGAAGACACTGCAGGAGGTGCTATCTTCTCCTCCTCTTTCTTCTGTAAGGAGGTTTGCTCGGCTACGAGAGCCTTTCTCTGGCGCTTACACTCGCACGCAAGGTGGTTTCTACGGATCTTCGTACCGAAAGCTAGAACTTGTGAAGGAACATAAGGATCTTGCTCAACCATGGGAGTGTCCTCCACAGAGGTCTCCAGTGGAAGGGCAGTCTCCTAAATGGGAGCAAGAGGAATGAGTTCAAAAATGGCGGGAGGAGTTACCTCTAACACCTTAGAGGTGGGCCCTTTTCCGTTCTGGGGAACACGAATAGGTCGAGGGGAAAACTCTCTCCGCGAGCCTTTCTTTCTGCCGTATAAATAATACTAGGGCCTTGGAAATCCATTAGGGAGATCCGATATCCTAATCTTGGGATTTCACCAAGGAGGCATCATTAGACTCAACAGATAGAGTCCAGGCTTGTTCATCTAGTACTCTTCCCAAGAGGGAGGAGCAAATGAGTTAGCTTGAGAGGGAGCGAGCTTCCCCTTTCCCTTTTGGGAAGAGGAGGCAGCTAGCTGCTCAGCTATAAGAAGGGTCAACTTTGGCTGTCCCTTAACTCCAGTCTTGTACTTCACATAGTTCTTATAAAGTAGGTCCGTTCTTTGTGGGAGTGGACCGATGAGATTAGGCTAGAAGTGATCCAATGAATACCCTCCATGGGATACCACAGGATGATATCCAATGTCATGCACCACATGTATGACACCTTCGTGGGAAAACTTAAGACACTTATGAACCATGGAGGCAATCTTTTTCATGGAAGCTAGCCAGGGTATGCCTAGCTTCACTCTACATAGGTCCAACTCAGGAATAACATCGAAGACCGTGTCTATGCTCCTGGGTCCAACTAGGAAAGACAACATTATCAATCCATAAGATTTAAGAGAAAGTCCATCATGTGTGTGGATGATGGATTTTGTTTTTTTGTATTCTTCCCTTTGTAGGGAATTCAAGAGTAATGTCTCCTCCGTTACGACATTCACTCTACTTGCAGGGTCGCCTAGGACCCTTGTCACAATATTGCCATTGAGGTAAGTGGGAATATATAACGGAGGAGGTTTTCTATTTTCTAGAATGTTGTGCGAGGTAAATGTAACATCCGGCGAGCTGGTAGCAAGATGAGGAGAGGGAGTAACAATAACTACGTTAACATACGCCTCTGGGTGAGAAGTATAATTGGTGGGATCAATAATCATGTTGGCAGAATGTGATAGAAATAGATCTGTGAATATATGCAAATCACTATTAGCTTTCACCACTGATTTGTTCATATTGTGTTTACTCCCATCAAGACAAATAGTACCGTCTTCGATGCGGTCTTGTATCTCATGACGCAGGCACATGCAACGTTTAGTATCGTGTCCATTAACTTGATGGTATTTAAAATACATGTTCTCTTCATACTAGCTAGGGTATGGTTCTCTAATCGGTTTAGGAGTAGGCAAGGCAAGGATCTTATCCTTCACCAACTTCTGCAAGATGGAAGAATAAGATTTTGATAACTTTATAAAATTTCGGTCACGTTTGAGGCCGTTGTTGTCCATTGTGGCTACTACGTTAGCGACGTATTTTCATCTTCCTGAGATCGACACGATGGATCTTCCCTCAGAATGGGAGTGCGAGGAGGAACCCTCAAATTGAACCACCATTTGCTGGTATTCTCGTAGAGCTACACACAAATGTGCAAAAGAGGGATACTTCATGAGGGAAAACTTCTCTTGCTAATGTCTCTGTAAATTCCCTATGAAGACCTTTCACACATATGAGTCGAGTAATGGGTATGATATTTGTGAGAAGAGCGCTTGATATCATGCTATAAGGTCTATAACCTTTTCATTGTCCCCTTGTTTGCATTGAACAAGGTCTGAGAAGGTCATCTTTGGTCCGATATTGGCTTGGAACTAACACAAGAACTAGTTCACAAGCTAATCAAATGTGAAGATGGAATTATCGGGCAAAGAACAATACCAATCTAGTGTTGTATCTTTGAGAGATCTGGGAAATAGTTTAGCCATTAATGCATCATGATGGAAGAAATATGTACACAGGGTGTTAAAGGCAAACACATGTGTTTGCGGGTCCCCTTTACCACCGTATTTCACAAATTTGGGGATCTCCATCCCTAGCAGGAATGGGGTATTTAGAATAGCCACTGACAACAGGTTGTGTTGAGAGAAATTTTGAAAGATAGGTTGAGCTGAGGCCCGGGATAGTTTCGCCAACTGATTCTACATCTTCCCCATATTCTGAAGAAGACTATTCAGGATAGGGTCATTAGAAGACAAAGAACCACTGGAACCACTGCCAGAGCCGTAGCTAGAGCCGCCACCAATGCCACCACCATCGGTGGGGCCTCCACCGGCGTCACCACCATGACCACCGCCAGAGTCACCACCGATTTCACCACCACCAGTGTTACTTCCATTGGATTCACTGCCAAAGCCGAAGCCACCACCATGACTTCCACCAACATCGCCTCCACCAATGCCACCTCCAATTTCAAAGTTCCCACCGCCAAAGCCTCCGCCCATCATTCCACCTAATCCTCCACCACCAGAGGCGGAAAAAGGTGTGAAGTGGAAACCCAAAGGGTTTTTGTTTACTTTGACAGTGTCTAAGATTTTAGAAGTAGAGGGTATGTTGATTGAGGGGACCATGTTGGCCATGTACACGGATGTAGGAGGCATCAACATCTCTAGCTGCCTCTCGCTTTGCTCGAAGAGGCCACCTCATATCATGCGACCAAGACTTGAGGGGGCACATGATTTAGCCAGATCGACGAAACTAGCCAAGAGTTCTATGCCTATCCGGTCCTTTTCCACCATGTATCTTATTTCATCGATCACCTTAGCAGCCCTAGCCAACTTTGGGTTGCCTTCCAGGTGATTTTATAATGCACCTAACCCCTTACCGAGGTTAACAACATACTCAGAAGGGACACAGATGACCTCATGCTCATCTATGAATGAGGAGGTTGGTGACGCAGGAGGATTAGGGATGCGATCAGTTTCATCAAGAAATCTAGATTTTCCTCGCGCTATGTGCTCTTGTGTAGACAAACCAACCATGGATTCAAAGAGAAGGCCGATAGTGAAACTAGAGGAGACCTTCATATTTTTCATTGGAAGGTGTCACATAATTCTTCTAACAATATGTCCAGAGGTCATGGACTGGGTTGTGAAACTCATAAAATTTCATGACTCACAAGGGTACGATGACCAAGGGATATAAGAGAAAAAGTTATGAACACTGACAAAGGGATAGACGTTGGTTCACGTCGAGTTCACCAAAAATGTGAGAGAGGGGGACCACCCACTACAAGACCCCAAGTCACAAAAGGTCAAGAGCGGAAAGGCTGCCCTAACCCACTTCAGTTTAAAGGGAAGTTAGGATGATGAGGATTATGAACCCTTTGATCACTCTGCAATCCGAATGTAGGAAGGGGACCAGGTGAGTCAACCCTTTAGAATCAGACCCATGTCTCAGGAAAATCTCCATCTAAGGATGAAAGCATAGTTCCAGGATGACATTGTGGCACGCTGGCATCTCACAGGTGCATTGGTTTCCATACAACCAGAGAACCGAAAAGATAAGATTTTGACTCGGAAAGGGAGACTACTAGCCTAGCCTAGGAATGTTTAAAATGGTAGAATGAGATTAAGATAAATGAAATACAAGTACAAATGCGATAAAGGAAATGTATTACCACTAAGGTGACAAAGATGATCTCATAGAATACTCTCCTCGCCAGCTTGCTCCGAGCTCTCTTTACTTGTACACACAAAAGGGAGAAGTTGTTGGGGTTGTATAGGGGCCTGCCTCAGTCAAACCACCATCTTGGTGTTTCCACCTCCATGGGCAACCAAGTTTGGAATAGTATAGAGAAATGATAAAGGAAATAACTACAAGCCGCGTATGCAAGAAACACTACAAAATAGTAAAGGCTTACTCAATCAAAAGAAAAAGGAGAGAAGAGAGGAGCTTTACCACCTCCATCCAAAGTGCTCAAGGCTTGTGGAGGAGCGAATGAGAGGGAATCAAGCCTTTTTTTCCATGGTGTATGTCTTGTACTCACCTTGTTGGAGTGATGGAGTGTTGAGTTGCTGCAATGGAGTGAAGGATGCTGCTACAAAGCTTGGAATGAATGCAAAATGGTGGAGAAATTCTCAAGTGATCTTGCAAACTTCTCTCAAACCTCTGCTTCTTTCTGCTTGAAAAAATTCAAGGATGGAAAAGTGAAGGATATGAAGGGATGGATGAAAAATGACCATATTCGGGTTGGCCAGCCAAAGAGGAGCATTACTCTTCGACTTCCAATAAAAAATGTAACGCCTCTGTAGTCTAAGCCATAGGAATCTGCCAAGGACGTAAGCACGCTGTGTAGATGTTTGTGTGATGAGCGAGCATCCCTGACAGAAACCCCCCCATCGACACGCAAAACAAGCGCCAAGTGGATGCAAGTAGTGGGCTTAAGTGGAATTAAGCCTCCGCCTTTGATTTTCTAAAGTGTTAAGGGTCAAAATGAGATTTTCATTAGGGGTGCAAATTCATGTTGATACAAGCCTTTATAGTGATTTTTCTTCTAGCATCAATGGTATTCTCAAAATATCCAAGTGCACAGACAATTTTTAAAGTACAGATATTTAAACCAACTCCTCCATCTATTAGAACATGTTTAACCTTGTGTTTGTGAATTAGAACCTCAATGTGGAGGGAAACATTATGTGGATGGGTAAGTGATACATCATCATGTTCAGAAAATGATAGGCAATGAGGTAAGGTCAAGTCTCCCACCATAGCTTGGAACTGACAAACTTCCAGATTATTTTGTATTGTGGTGGCTATGAGAGCTTGTTCTAGAATCTCCTTGTGAGCTGGAGAGATTTTCAACAGTTCCAATATGGATATTTGAGATGGGATTTTCTATAATTGATCGACTATGTTGTATTGAGTTGCAGGGGCAACAACCATCTTAGATGTAGATCCTTTCAATATCACTTTGGATTTCTCTCTTGTGGCTACATTAATTGGTTGATGGTCTTGTTTTTCTCTAATTTTGATGACATTTATCTAATTATCATTTGCAACAAAGTTCATGATCAAATTTAATGGTATGATGTCATTGATTTGATTTGATTTGGTGTTAATGTCATGAAGATGAGTTTTAGCTATAACGGTGCTTTGTTCATGCTCAATTGTGATGTCATTAACTTGATTCTCAACTGCAATAATGTCTTTTTGGCCCTTGATTTCAATATCCTTGGTTTGATTTTCAACTATTTTAATATGATGAATGATGGAATCATAAACATAGTTCACATTTTTTCCTTTGGTGTTTGATGAAGAGGACTCCCCCTTTTCGTAATTTGGCAAAGGATTTCTAAAAAATCCATGATCAACATTTGTTTGGGGTCCTTCTACAAATATTTCTTTTCTATCAATCAGATCTTGTACCAAATGCTTCAGTTGTATGCAATCATTTGTCTTGTTTCCTTTGTTTTTGGGATATTCACAATAATGTGCATCATTCCACCATGAAGGTTTTACTCTTGGTTCCCAATCTCTTTCTTCTGGCAATGCTATAACCTTGGCTGCAAGAAGTTCCTTCAATGTTGATTCTAATGATTGTCCCAAAGGTGTGAACCTTCTTCAATTTGAGGATGTTCGATATGGTAATGGTTTAGATTCAACATTGTTTGGATTGTTGCTTTGATTGGGGTTTTTGTGGTTGTTTTGATTGCTGGTTGGATTATTGTTTTGATTGGTTTTGGTGGCAACTGTTGTCAAGTTAAATACTAGTTTTGCATTTTGTGTTTTAGCTGAAGCATCATTATGACCAAAATTCTTGTTTCTTTTCTAAAACTTTGGTTTATCATTGTTGTTGTAATTATTAGAGGAGTTTGATGAGTTATTTTCATTGTAAATTTTCAAGATTCCTCTCTTGACCAAAACTTCTTCGATTTTGATTCCATTTTCAATCAATTTCTCAAAGGTAAGTGGACATTGTAATTCAAGTCTATAGCTCATATCATTGTTTAAATTGTCAATGAAGATCTCCATCTTTTCCTTTTCAGGTATGGCATGAGGATATCTTGCAAACAATCTTCTCCATATTTGCAAAAATATGAGGAATGATTCACCCTTTTTCTGTTTTGTATTGCAAAGGTCTTTCATGGTAATTTCATATTGGATATTATAAGAGTATTGGGTGATGAATTTTTTAACCAACTCTTCAAAGGATCTTATTCTGGGTGGAAGTTGTGAAAACCATTGCATATATTGTCTGCCCAAGCTTCGTGGGAATATTCTCATCAAGTAAGTCTCTTCGTGTGCAAATTCAAGGCTCATGGTTCGTAATTCCCTTACATGATCTATAGGATCTATTTTACCATTATATTTATCATACTTTGGGAATTCACAATTATTAGGAAAGGGGATCATGTTCACTTCTTGATTAAAAGGATATGGGAAGATGTCTTGTATAAAGTATCTTTTTGTGGTTCCTCTTTGCATATCAAGAAGTTGTTGCAGATTTTGTATTTGATTGGTTAAGGAAGCCACAAGATCTGTGTTTGGTGGATTAGTTTCAGTCCTTTTGGGTGCTCATTTCAATTGATTAACGTCAAATTCATCAGGTAATTTGACACCTTGTTTAGCCAGCATTAAAAGGTATTTTTCTCCATCTTTTTCTAAAACTTTCTCCATGAATTTGTGGAAACCAAGATCTTGTTGTGCAATTTGGATGTCTTCCTTAATTATTTCCTCACCTTCAGGCGTGTGTAATCTATGAAATGGATTTTCTTCAGCTTCAGCAATGGTGTTTTGAGATTCAAGTTCTTTTTCTTTGAGTTTATGCCTTTTTGATCTTGTTTGAATAGGCATACAAGTTTTATAAATTAACTAAACTTTGATCTTTGTTTGGAGGAGTGCCAAGGATAATAACTATGTCAATCTATTTGACAAATTATATTGATGAGACTAAGTCAAATCTGGTTATACAACTTTGTTTCGTGATGAAGGATGACAAATCCCGATGAGGAAACTTTGCTTAATAATCAGAGGTATGATGGATGTAGGCACTTTAGGATGATAGATCTCAGCTTAATTAAGACAATTTCACTTGTATAGATCAATTTCAACAAGCTTAAAAAACTGTTGTGGCTAAGGAATGGTTCTGTTTTGAAAAGGATCCTGAACTATGAGTTTAAATTTTGGACAGATAGTGAATTTAGCTCTCTGGTTTTTTGGATTAACTACATGCACTAAAAGATTGTAGGAATGCACTAAAAGATGGTTTGGATGTGCCGAACTGCCCCTCAGATGCGCTAGAGAATGGACTATATGCGCTAGAATAGAGACTAAATGTGCCAGAGTGGGGAATGTATGCGCTAAAAGATGACTCAGATGCACCAAACAATAGATAATATGTGCTAAAAATAGCAAGGGATGTGCTAGAATGCCTCTAAGTGAGACTTCAGCTAGATTTTTTGTAGGTCAAATACGCTAAAAGTATGAGCAAATGCACTATAACATGAATCGAATGTGCTAGAAAAAGCCATAGATGCGCTAAAAAAGAGACTATATGTACTGGAAAATGACTTAGATGCACCAGAAAAATTAGTATATGCGCTAGAACAGGGAATGTATGTGCTAATCTGGAAAATGTTCTTTGTTTTGATAGTCTGATTGATTTTTCTTATTTTTCAGGGAGAGAAATGATTGTTTGAATGAATGTTCTTCTGAATCAGTGGTTGTACATTTCTGTGTGAGATGCTTTGTTTCAAATTTTATTTTAAAACATACATGTAAGACACATCAAACAAGTACAACTCCTAAGGATGTGTAGGACAATATTCATTGGATTCCCACTTGGATTTTACTCCAGCTGTGCTTAATTTTAGTAGATGATTAGAAGCTTGACCACACTCACTCCCCTCCACGACACTCACTTCTTAGGTTAGTCAAGCTTTAGTTCTCATGAATCTTCCATGATGAATTTTTCATCTCTACTAAAAGCCATAAGAATATGGGACGACTTTAGAGGTTAGACCTCTTACACCAGCAAATAGAAATGGGATTTTGGATTACTATAACAAAAAGGTTCTAGTATAGGCATTCCATTCATGGGGGATCATCCATACGGCAAGAGACTAGTGTTTCCCTTGTTGTCGAAACAATCCTCATGATACTTGAACTTTTCTCAAGTACCCACACTTATATATCGGGTGGAAGTCACTTGGCTTTAGCGTGTTCTCGGTTGGGTCGTTCCCTGGGGTGATTACTTTTTCCCACTAGACAGGCCCTCTAAGGATAAAATTGTAATAAAATGAAAGAATGGGTCTGGCTTTTTGGTCACCCATTTAAGGGGAGAGCATATTACTACCACTCTACAAGAATAGCAGGTCACATGGTGTTCATTTACCTCTTAATTGAACTAGGTTCCTGATTTAATCAAAATAAATAACACTAAATCCAGCCCCTATAAAACAACTCTTAGTAGTTTCAGATTATTTGTCTTTGATAACGTTCTTATAGTTTCAACAAAGTCTCTGATAGCATTTAAAATACCTGCAAAATAGAGAGATATAGAATAGTTCTCAGAATTGTGGATTTTTGCAAAATAAACCAGATGCACCATAGCAGAGACTTAATGAGCTAGAAGATCACATAGATTCGCTATAAAAACTATTGTATGCACTAGAAAATCTACTTAATGCACTAAAACAAATATTGAATATGCTAAAAGACCCCCTGTATGCACTGAAAGATAGTCCTGATGCGCTAAACAAAAAGTTGTATGTGCCAAAATAGGGCCTAGATGCATAATAAGATGTTTCATATGTGTTGGGAAAACTCATGATCATGTTAAAAGAATTCACGTTAAAACCTGTGAACACACTTTCCAGAAAACATTAATAAAAATGGGGCTAGGCCCCATGGTGGGCGCTAAAATATATCATGTGGTGAATTATGTAATGTGAGTAAATGAATAACAAAACCACACAATCAATGAAACGTGTTACATTAGAGAAATCGAAATAACAAATAAACTGATAAATCTATTCCTTAAAATCGTTCCATTGTTTCCTATCTCTAAGGATTCCTTGAATCATAATGGCTCTTAGATTTTACTTGCACTATGAATTTCAGAATGACCACCTAGAGAATGGATGCTATAAAAATGCAAGAATCCTGGTTCCTACATGATTTGATGAGCTATGTGATTTATGCCATGATGCTATGATAAAGATGTTGTTGTGATAGAAATGAAGATTATGCTATGGTGCAAATGCTATGATATAACTACAGTAAGGATAACTATTATGATAATTAAAGTGCATCTACTAAACTAAGCCATGATTCTAAACTAATATGATACCCCAATTCTAAATGCTAAATGCTATAAGTACTTCAATATAATTTCTGCAGAGTAAGTTTGCTCAAAGATGGGATATGAAATGCTGGAGAATGATGTTGTATTTATAGTATTTCCAAGGAATATTGTGATGTGGCAGGATTCAATGGTCATGATTTCAGCTGGAAAGATGAACGGTGGAGGATGAAGAAGTTAGAGGGAATCATGGAGAGTGTTCCCTTTAATAGAACACTTTGCCAAGTGTTCAAGAGAATAAATGAGATGGAGAAGCCAAGTGTCCAAAGTTTGTTTCAAATTTGTTGATGATAATTCCATTTAAAAATTAGTTTTATTTAAATTCATGAGACACTTGATGAGGTGGATGACGAGGTGGAAGGAGGTTAGAGAGCTATGTAGAAATGTGACAAAATTGAATTTAGAAATTCAAATTTAATGAAAGAGAATTAATCAAATAAAAAAAATTAGTTAGATTTTTTTATTTAATTAAATCATGAAGAAAATTATTTTAGAAATAATTTAAGAAAGTGAACTATATAAATAATTTTTTCAATTTATTTATAAGTAGATGAATTAAGAGGGTTTTATAATTAAATACCTTGTATTTAATTAATCGATTATCCTGACCGATTTTAGGTGTATACACATCCATATCTAATCTTCTAATCCAAGTCCTAATACACATAAACATCCAAAATTTAATAAACCTTATTCTTCTAAATCGTATAGTAACCATACACTAATCCACTTGCTAAATCATACCTATCCTTCTTCCACTCCAATCATCATATCCAAAATTTGAGCTTAATAAAAAATATCATCTTTAATGAATCAATCCTCCATCTTTTCCAACTATATATTCTAAATCATCCTACTTCAACCTCTTCTAATCCATTTTCATTCATCCCAATCCCATAAAAAATAATGGCCTCTTTCTATATCTCTCCATTAACCATTGATGATGATGAGGACAGTCTTAGCTAGAATATGATCCCTATGATGATAATGGGAGCCTTGTGGACCAAGATGAAATATTCTCATCCTTATCCAACAATATACCTCCCCTATCCACCATAATTATGTCCCAAAAGTCCACTATATACACTCCCAATCCTAATACATCCTAAATTACATCCTCACCCATTGCTTAAACTAAGAAAAACATGCCTTGGTTAGGTACCTCTTAAGTTTTAGAACCAAAATTGCATCCTCCCAATCTCTGTAAAATACCAATTCATATCCTATTTCCTATTCCTTACCCTTCATTTAACAAGGAAAAAAAAAACCCATCCAAATTTTCCCATAAACCCCACCACATCCCAAATCGCCATCTCCAACCCGTTTTCAAGACCCTTATGAAGCTCTCACTTATTATTCCATTAGTTCATCTCCCTCATCCTTACAATCCAACTCCAATCCCATAAATCTCCCACTATGCCAATCCCTTTCTCTAAAGAATGATACCATAAATCCCCTCTAAATCAAGATCAAATCACACCTTCCGCTCCATGTCATGATTCAATTCCATATCAAGATCCAATAATCCCTTTCAATCCATCACATGATCCCCTTCCATCTGAAGATCAAATAATGCCTTCCATTCTATCTCATGATCTCCTCCCAATCAAGATAAAAAAACTCCTTCCATCTCAAGATCCAAACATCCCTCATTATGCCCCTCATGATCCTAATCCTTCTCAAGGTCCCATCACCCCTATCCAAGATATCCACGAACCCCATACTTATCAACTTGTCCTCATCTTTATTCAATATAGATTTTTTCAAGAACCTATAGTTACTTTCACCTTATTTCCACCTCAAAATGGACTCATGTCTTTATTTAAAATAACAAGTTTCTCATTGGAATATTTTTTTTATAAAAAAATACACTATGAATACAAATGGTTAGGCCTTCATGAGAAAGGAATCTTACAACTCATTCAAATCAAAGCATATAGAGTTCTTATGACCCTAGTTACAAAGATCATGCTCAAGATGTTGGTACTTCTATTCCTCCCTAATTTCATGTCCCTCCATCTAAATACAAACATAACCATCTCTTACATTTCAAATCTATTTAGCCCCTTATGTTCCAAATCACATTCCTTCCTCTTCTAAATAGATTTTTGGGCCTTATATATCAAAACTAAATCCTTCACTTTTTCCATCCATAACCACCATCACCTTTATCTCAACAACTCCTAAGTCCAACACTCCATCACCTCAAATCCCTAATCAAGATTAAAAAAAAGTCACATATTTTAATTATTAATAACATCCTCTCTCCATCACCCCATTCATAAGATCTTCACATCATCCATCTTCATCCACCGATACCATTGTTTTTAGAATAAATTTGGATTCCGAATCTAAAATATATAAAGAAAAAAATCCACACAAATAAAAAGATCATAATGTCTCATAAAAAGGCATGCTAAAGTGAAGAAAAATATGATCCAAAAGAAATATAAATTCAAGAATCCACAAAGGCCCACAAAAAAAGAAAAAGATAAAAACTAAGTGGATTCCCAAGAAAATAAAAGAAGAAATGAATCCCAAAGTGCAATCAAAATTTTCGTCCAAATATTTCTCAAAAATATTCATCCACTTATAAGTTATCCAATCTCCCATTTAAGCATTTATCATCTTCTAGATTTATTTTGGGCTTGTATTTCCAAAATCCATTATTATAAGTCCCCCATCATCTCCTCCATCCATTTTAAGTCCCTATGTCCAAAATACATCTCAAATTCTTCATCTAAATCTCAAAACTCTAAATACACTTCTACTCCGCAACCCCACCACCCCTCAAGATGTGTGCCAATTTTGGTCTCGAAAACATTCTTATCCACTCATTCATAAGAATTACAACACCCTATCCATTATCCAAAATATATTTTCCATCATTCCATCCAATCATTTGAATAGATACTAATTCCTTTCATCTCCCCATTTATTTTATCCAATTTTCTATTATTTTACCAATGTCTATGAGCATACTTCCAATTTCCTTGGTCCATTATAACACTTATTCAAAGGATAACATCCATATAAATAGATGATTTATTCCTTCCTCCATCTCCATATCACCCATCCACTATATTATAAATACAAGTTTATCCACATCCTTATGCTCATCCCTCTTCATCCATACTATTCCAAAAAATAAAAAAAGTAAAGAGAAATAATCCATCTAATAATGAAAACCACTTCTTATGGTGCCTTAGGAAAGTACCATGATGAAAACATAAAAAAATTGTGTTATGTTTAATCCCACATCCTCTTGTACTCTAAAGTTTGTTGAAATATTCATCCATTCTATCCTACCCACCACATCTTATCCACATACTCCAATATACTTTATCCCATATCCCACATCCTATCTAATTTATCCATTTCCCCCTTTTATCTTGATAAGGATAGGGGTAAAATATTCATGCATTCTTTGAAAAATATAAAAATTACTTCCTCTACTATCCACCTCCTCCCCCTTACACACCATATTTCCATTTCATGTATCCTATCCAACCTTTCATCCTCAAGGGCAACAAATTTGGTGTGGGGAATTCCAATCCCTTGTAACTTAGTCCTTGGAGCTCCATTCTTCTACCCTCCATCTACTATCATCCTATATTATATCACATTTCATCTACTCAATCCCTTATCTAATGCTACATACAACATCCTTCCATATTTCCATCATTTTCCCAAGCCTTGGTTCTCCCTTATCACTGGTTCCTATCTATTCCCTTATCCAAACCATCATATCCACTATAAACCCTTCTCCCTAATACTCCATACAATCCAATCAAAATTTTATATTTTCACTTGTGCCTTTCATAAGACACCCTATTTCTTACACATAGTGTTCTCATATATGTGTGAGAACACCTAGCTCTTACACCTATGACACATGTCATTTTCATGCACATCCACCTTGTGAAACTTGTCACAAGGATAAGCTCTCAATCCATTCCTTCATCTTCTTCAAATCTTAGCCCTCCATTAAATAATGCATATTCGCCATTGATTTTCCTCATGAAAATAATATAAATTGAATGTTTCACATTCCATTTAGGCATCTCTTAATATCCTAAATACATGTCCCATTTCCTAATCATCCACTTCTATGGTATCATTATGTTGTCCATTCTCCTAATCATCTTCTATTGCCATGCCATTATGTTGTCATTTTATTGAACTATCGAGCTATTATTTTACTAAGCAACCACATTCCACCCATCATCACATCACAAAGATCACATCAAGTGGAGCTATTAGGTGCACTCCATTTTTTTCTCAATCGGAGGAGAAAGAGGATAAACAAGGTAAAAGGTTCTATTTGCATTCATTTGAATTATTCATTTATCCTTTTTTTTCTTCTTACTTCACTTGCCTAACAATATCCCATCACATACATATCCCTACAAACTTCCACCCATACATATCCCTTTATATTTATATTTTTACTCTCCTTTTTCCTTAGTTTTGACAACTAGGGGAAATCACCCTCTTCATGTTAGTGTTGCTTCTCAAATGGCTTATGTGTATGTATCCACTTGAGGAATTACCTTCCTCCCCTTATCCACCACCACATTACTTCCATTTTAACCATTACACCATCTCCTCATGACCTATTTGGAACTATCTATCATCTATCCTAATACTTATCCCACCTAGTGCACTTGTACCCCACATCTTGAGCTATTAATGTTATCCCATATGCTAAGATTTTAATACTATCCCTAATACATGAGCTTTGACACAACCCAATTAAATACAATGTAATCCCATCCTTTAAATACCTTGAACCACCTATAGGCATTACCACATTTTCCTTAATCCTCTTCTTTGCTACCACCACTACCTTAATGGGGTATATCATTCCTACATTAGGTAGCATATGTTATCTATCCTATCTTGGCATTACGATCTAATGTTGTATGTTAATTACTAGTTTTTCTTTAGTTGTGATTTATCTTTTTCTCCAAATATTATGCCTACCCATGACCACCTTCATTTTTCTATATCATGGAATACCTTGAATGATGAACATTTGGGGAATTGTCCTTTATTTTTGAGTTGTATCTTTGTTATTTATCCCCTCATGTGACCCTCTAAGGTTATAAAATAACTTGTGTGTGGGGGGCCATCCTTATTATTTCTTGTTTTTCTTTTGGATTATCCACTAAGTCTATCAATAGACTTGCATATATAGGGATTCCCCCTTATGTATGATGTTTATTACTTCACATGACCCACCAAGGCCATTAAATTGTGTATGAGAGGGCCTCCTAATGCTTAAAGGTTTTTCCCTCATATGACCCATCGAGTTCATCCTACACCTTGTGTGTATAAGGGCATCCTCTTTTTTTTGTCACCCCAACACTCTATCACCAAGAATATTTTTATTCATCATATCATTACCTACAATAAACAAACCATCACCTTGGTCTTTATATCCTAGTACACATCATATATTTCTATATAAAATTAAGATTACTCTCAACATACCAGCATAACTACTCTTTCCCACCCATCTCATTGATTTTCTGATACCCTATCCTATCATTCCTATCCTCCTACTCTACCAGGACACAAAACTTGCCTCTCTTATCTCCATAATTATTATGTATTACCTATGTAGCTAATTATAGATGGCATATTTCATTAGCATTGTATTGATCCCACCTAAGCCAATCCATATCCTAATCTTAGGTTCCACAAACCTCCCTACAATACCAATACAAAAATCTAAGAACCAAACACATCTATACATCCATCTTACATCCAATTAAAAATAAATATTATAAAATAATAACACATGTATCCATACATCTATCAACTGTCCATCATAATCAATCTTGTAACATATCATAATACATCATTCATAATACATATTACATATATACATCCATAAATCATACACACTCATAAATATCATCCACCCATCCATAAATTGAAAATCTTAATCCATCCTACAAAAATTAATGATAACTATCAATCATCTAACATATACATACATATATATATATATACATACATATTCAACTGTGTATAGATCATCACAAAACATATATCACTAAATCCATAAAGCATAAATCATATACTTGTGTAAAAAATGGTACAATGTTCCATAATTAGAGTACAAAATTATTCATGAAGCTTATAGAAATATATAAAAATATATGAATAATCTATATACAAGCATGGTACAAATCCCACTATGTGGCTAGCTCTAGCTAGCACTATCATCCAGACCCCTAGGTGGCAATGGTGGTTTTCCCATTGATAGTGATGTGGTCCTTCCTAATCGCCTAATAATTATTTTAATCCATCAAATCAAATGAACCTTAATATTTGAAACTTAAGGTACCATCCTTCAACAATGTCATATCCTCACCTCCAATCTCCATTCTTTCTAGTGACTAGGGAAAATTGCCACCAAAGCATCTCCCTCTCCACTTTTTATACTTCTCTGGCATGATGCCACTTCTTCTAGTAATGGAGCTACATCATAGAGGAAAAAAGTGTAGACACATCAAATTCACCTCTAACCAATTTCTTATAAATTAATTAAATGAGAAATTATTTAATTAAATATCCCATAGTTAACCATTATCCTACCTTTTGTAATTAATTAATTAAATCATTGATTATTCCAATTCTCATCCTCTCCTAAGGATAATTAATTAAACCAACTTAATTAAATAACCATAGTTCCCAATTATTCCAACTTAATTAATTAAATAATTAATTGATGATAAATTTATTAATTAATACTAATTAACCCCTCTTAATATTTCTTCTATTTATAAATCCACATCATACTCACTCTTTGTATTTTTAATCATACATATTTAATCCATTTACATAGATCTTAGTCTTGACCATTCTCCTCTTGTCATGTTTCCTCACTTATCCCCATGATCCCACATGTGTGAGCATGATAAGTCATCCCACTCTTTAGGCACACATGTGTGCACATGTTAACTTGGAGACATGTTAATAATCTACCCTACCCTATGAAATTTGACTCATCTCCACTTCTTTTCTCACACATGTCCAATCATATCTCCCACACATGTCACCTTTCTCACACATGTGTGAGCATTCTTATCCTTTCACATGCTATTTCCCCTCTCCTCACTTAATTCTACACCTTGATAAAATCTCATCCTTTGGTATTACACCATCTTACCTATTTGAACACTTGTAATAATGATATGAATTCAATCCATGTGACTTCAATATTAGTGCCCCATTCAAATTTACATCTTATCTCTCCATTCTCTTGAAAGAATATTTAATGAGATGCCTTTGTTCCCATATAAGAATTCACTTTCATGCTAATGTTATGCTACCCATTTCAAAATCAACCATCTTAGATGCTTACATCATTTTTCCTATTTGAGTAGAAAACTTACAAATAACATACATAATAACTTGGATCACATCTCAATATCATAGATTTTTTATGTAATTTACACTATCTTGTTTTAATTTCATTTTTATATGTTGGAGTGTTGCCATCTATTTTAGTTTTTTAAATTTTTGTTATTGTACTAACTCTTTGTTATGAAAATAATTTAGGGATACATATTTTTACATTCTTGATGAGACCCACATAACTTTTACTCATCATTTTTGTGTGTTTTTAGTTGTTTTGTGTTTGTAGGTCCTAGTTTAGAATTTTTTCTCTATTTCAAGGGTTTTATACTATGCTTAGACATATGTGCTCTGTCTTTTGATGGTTTAGTGTTATATTTATTTTAATTTTATTTTCAATATTTTTTGTTTCTAACTCTCTTTTTTTTAATAAGGAATCACTTTTACAAGCCATTATAATGCTCATTTGGCTAACCTTTCGCCTTTTGCATAATTAACACATTTTATTGTAGATTTTTTTTTGAATTCCATGGCTTCAACATGTTACAATTTTTTTCCTTTTTGTCTCATTTGTTCCACATATTATTATAGCATATGCACTTTTTATAATTTAAAAAATATTTTTATCATTTTTTACTTATTTAACTTCTAATTTTTTGTTAACAATCATTCTTGTAGGAGGTTATGCTATTAAAATTTTATTTTAGCCTATGTTTGAAGGTATAAAGATAGGTTTAAATAATTTTTAACCATCATTTGATCATTTTATGCAATGATTGTGTTTTGTTAGATATGATTTTAATGTAGCGTATGGACTACATAACTTGGCAATTATGCTCTTAGGTATAATTTTTCCATTTTTTCTCATTACAACATATTTGTACCTTGTTTCAACAAAATTTTGTATGTTGTATCAATTTCACTTTTAGGCATAATTTTTTTTATTATTTCTATCCTTCGACATATCCATTTGTAATTAAGTGTATGTTCCTTATGTTCCAATGGTTCTAAATTTTTTTATTTCATCTTTTTTTTGATAATTTTACTATCTAACCCCTTGTTTGTGTGGAATGAATCACTAGTCTAAGATATACCTTCCAAACTACTAATTTTATCTAGTTTTGTAGGACATCTGTCAAAGACTTGATTATATGCCTTTTTATTTATGGGTGCTTTATATATATACATATATTTCTCACATTGGAAATTGGGGCTAAAAGTTAATTTCACATTTTTATGGAGACTAATTTGATAAATTTGGAATTAATTTTATAGGACCCATTGATCCACCATCCAATTGGAAAGAGTATATACTAATCAACATGGATTAACTAAAAAAGTGGGAAGAGGTGAAAACTTTAACACATGCAATAAATGAAAAAGTTAAAAATTCCACATTTGAGAAGATCTTCACTCACTATGGAGTGCCAACATTAATATTTTGTAATCAAGGCCTATGGTTTACATATGGTTTTATAGAAACCCTTTTTTATGAGTATGACATCCAACATATGATAGTGATTTGAGGTGATAGATAAGGAGTTAGAAGTAATTGTTACTAAAAAATTATCTTTGTATTACTATGATTGGGTCACACACCTTCTTGAAGTAGTGTCGGCCTACCAAACTACATGAAAGACTAAAACTAGGATCACACCCTATGAAGTAGTCTATGGTAAGAAGGTTGTCCTTCCTATTAAATTTGAACATAAAAATTGAAGGTCTTCTCTTGAACTTGGTATAAAATTATTTGAATAACAAAAATAAATGACCACTGACACTCTACTAAATGCATTGGATGAATTAAGAAAGGAATCAATTCAGCACATAAAATTCATCCAAAAATAGTGGATATAGTGGCATTATAGATTTATTAAAATGAAGGAATTTTAACAAGGTGATTGGGAATTGCTATATAATTCAAAGTACAAAGATCACAAAGTAAAGTTGTAGACAACATGGCTTTGTCTATTAGAGTTAGAAAATAATATTTCTAAATGGAGAAGTGAAGCTAAATACCATTGATCTAGTCATATTTTTTTTTATAGTTAATGGTTATTATCTCAAGATATATAATAGGCCCCTCAATAAGGAAACCTTTATTTGACATATTGTGAAGGATAAAGATGTAACACTGATAAATAACACTCTTTGTCACTAGTTACCAATTATGGAAAACCAATAGAAGTAATGGTTGATCCTATCCACTTAGAAACTACCTCACCTTAAGTATAATTTCATTTCCCTTCTATGATTAGTAAAAATAAGTAATAAACCAACAATAAAAATCTCAATAATTGTTAGTTGTAAAACCACTTTCTAGTCAAAATCATCTTTGTTGCATGTATATTCAAATAAATTTCAATAATTATAAGGGACCTTGATACTTTTTGCAATATTTTTGTGAGTTACTACTAATGTTCTCTTTTTGTACCATTGTTGCAAATCAACCCACAACCACTCCATACTATCTAAAATAAAGAAAGAGGGAAACCTTTAGGGAGACTTGACTCTTTAGGGTTTGGAAACTTTTTCTTATTTCATGTGGGGGTGTTTGTTTGTTTGTGATTGTGAGAGGGGTTGATAGATTTTGGTTGAGATACAGGAATGAATTACAACCTGGGAGGTGATTCAACCTACCCTTGACCAAACTTGGACTAGACTTGGGAATGAAATGCAATGATTCGACTAGGCTAAGTATGCAAATAACTATTCTAATGCAAAAATAAAAGATCTAGAAAGTCACAAACATATTTGGACTACAAAAATGGACTGAGAAGAATATTGTTCACCCGTGATATGAATTTAGGGCTTAAAGTGAAAGACCAAGTCGCCCAAGGAGCCTATGTCCATATAGATGAACTTCACATCTAATTTCATAGTCCTCTAGAGATAGATTATAGGATTTTGTTTCTTTGTGTTGCACTATTGGATAGCTCTCAAATACTGAAATAACTAAGTTTCCATGAGTTATCAAGGTGTAGGGTTTGATTAAAACAATAAAAAATTTACCTTCAAACTTCTCCCAATCTTCTTCAAACCTGAAACCTAAACATTCAAATTGAGAGGAAGGGTTGTGCCATTTAGGGGGTTGCCTTAGTCAAACCCCATGTTAGTGTTTCCACTTACAAAATGTCAATGTCAATAAAATAAAGCCTATCCTTTTGAGGGATATGACTAAATGATAAAAAGGAATGTTGAATCAACAATGGACTGCAACTCACCACTCACAAATGGATTTCTTGAAGGACTGAAGTCATACAAATCTCCTCAAGGATTGAATGTTGTTAGCTTGATTTTCTTGGATACCTACAAGGGTTAGTCTTCATAAATAATATGATAACATAAACATGAAAAAAACTCACACACACTTTGACATGATGCTTTGATATTGAATTGTTGCAATAAATATCTAAAATTCTGCTCTTGACTTGCTTGATAATTCTCTTGACAATAATTTCTCCAATGATTGCTATATTTTTCTTATTAGATTTCAAATGATGAAATAACTATGTATTTATATACAATTATTCTAATTTCCCTCAAATTAAATCCTAATCGACGACATTGGATATTTTAAATTCAAATAATAAAATGCCACCTCCAACATATTCAATTTTGGAGCAAGATAGGGGGACATAGGTGCCCTAGGCATCAATGTCCCAACTCTATTTTGTATGATTTAAGGTGTCGGGGGAAAATATTAAATAAATGCATTGGTTTTCTACTTGCAATTTTTCAAAAAATGTTTAAATGGGCCACATAATGCATAATTTAGGAAATTAAGTGTACCATTAGGTCCAATTACTTAAGGGGGAGAAAAATGGTTGTAGGACATAATAATTTGACCAAAATAACCTTGAATAGAATAACTCGATCACAATAACCCAAGGAAAAAATAACCCAGGGTCATAATAACCCAAGCCAAAATAACCCGTGGTCAGAATAACCCATGGACAAAATATACCCATAAGATATAGAGAAAGGAAAACAAAATTTATAAACTACATGTATGTTGCTAAAAAAATTTAGGCACATGAAGAGATAACAATGCAAATTGGAGCAAAAATTTGGCATAAGAATTGGAAAAACATCTAAATTCTAATGTTCTAATTGATTTTATGTCATTTCTATTTTACTAGCTTGATCTAAAATGACCACGGGTTATTCTGTCCATGGGTTATTTTGACCACGGGTTATTCTGTCCATGGGATATTATGACCTTGGGTTATTTTGTCCTTGGGTTATTATGACAGGGTTATTGTGTCCATGGTTATTTTGGTCGGGTTATTATGTCTGGATACTGAGAAAAACATAGTGTGAAATTGTCAAGGGTGACAATTTATGACACTATAATATCCTCACTATAGGCCTTTTGTGCATTGCTACTAGTGTTCTATTTATGTATTACTAATATAGGTGAACCTGCAAGCACTACATAGTTTACCAACTCCTAATGGATATTTTTTATAACATTAACATGTCTTGTAGTAGGTATTATTATTACAACACTACTACAAGCTAACCTATAGCCATTGTGATGATAACTTACTTAACAAATATACCACTCCATCATTAATGTCTTATATAGGAATTCATCAACACCTACCAATAGTTTACTTGTTCTATTTGGTCGATAATGGCTCCTATTTTGTGTCACCATTAGTCTCAACTACATATACATTGCACTACAATAAATTCACTTCATATCTTTAGTAGCAACATCATTATCTTCAGATTCACTATATACCATTACATCACCAATTACACCTTGACATTAGTTATTTTATACATATCACATTCATATATTATTCGATCACATCAAGAAAATTTAATAATAAAGTTCTTCTACTAAGATCACATGTTAATATTATAAATAATTGATTTTTATGTGTCATTTAATTACAGTTAAAAATGCATTAGTACTTTCTTTGAATCACTCATTATCTTATATACTAAGCCTTTCTCTTCCATACCCCATCCCCATCACACCCCTACTTGCAACCACTTTTTCTTGGTCTAATTTTGCAAACAAGTGAATTTCCTATAGGAAACAGTTGGCATGCCTTCCTTAACAAACCAACATATCAATTTTTAATGTGAATGATTGGATAATAATGAAATAAAAATTTCCTAAAACCACCACCTTAGTTTTGTTGTAATCACACACATATGAGCTCTTAGTCTGTATAACCTCAATTTTCACCATTTTTAAAAAAATGATGACTATTTTTAATTTGTCCTACTATATTATTATGATCATTTTGACAAATTTTTTTTCGAGAGTTATTAGTATCATAAGGAAAGAAAGATACCGATAATTTTAAGAAAATTTCCACCTTGCTTCATCTCTCTATAACATAATGGGTAGATATATCATTCACAAAGAGCCCAAAAAGCACACAATAATACAAAATGACTAGGCATGCCTGCCTATCTTCCAACAGATAAGATAATTGAATTATTTTTAGAGGTTAGATGTATTTAATGAAGGAATATATCATAAATTTATAAGGAAATTGGTTAATTATGTGATAGTATTGAATGAAATCAGAGTAAGAATCTCCAAATAAATTACTATAGAAGTCTTAGAGTGACCTACAACCAAAGACCTATGGCTAGAAATATATAATACAATAGTGAACATGAAGGAATTTTCATAGCTAGGAGAATAATTTGAGAAATCTTCACAAGGAACTAGGAGCCTTTTACTACCTATATTATAGACCTTTGAATTGGTAATACATATCATTAGGTACATTACTTCTGAAGATAGATAGTCTTTACTATATAAAGTGCACTTCAAAATTTTAAGCCACCTTTAGCATAATAGGTTGATAAATTTTTGAAATTTATTTCTTAATTTTCTTAGAAGAATGGCCAAGGAATACCTAACAGGTAGACAAAATTCTCTATAACATAACTGATTAATTCAATTAATTATTAAAAACATTTGAATGATCAATTTCCTAAATTTTCATGGGATGAATTTATTATAATGAATGATATTAGGGATTGATAAAATATATGGAAAACCCCTCATGGTATATGATTGAGGGGATGCCAACCTTGAGAGAAACAAAAATACGTTAGGGCAAGGAAAAGGTTGATACTATATAAATATTTAGATGAATAAGGGTGAAATATGTGGGAAGAGCATACATCGACACATACTATCAACGAAATATAATTCTCCATGCATGTAGCCACATAATTTTTCCATGAAACCTCATAATTATTGTATGCATCCATGCAACATCATCCCATATGAATGTAGTGATACTAGTGACTCTAGACACCATATCCTCCTCTAAACTAGCTAAAAAGAAACAAAAGTTCACATTAGTTCCAAAATATCAAAAAATGATGTGTTCACACCATCTTAAGTAAGATGAAATAACACTAGGCACCTCTAAATTATCTTCCAAAGTTGTACTTATTGAGAGTGATACATCTTATAAGTGAGGATATTTTTTTTCAAAGGATAGGTGAAGACTCAAACACATCTAGTAAATTTAGATTTTATCTATATATAGAGTTACCCCTTATTCTAACCTTGTAACCCAAGAATATAAAGAAGAAGTGACCCTATAATAGTGGTGGAAACTAAAGCGATGTAGTTTAACATGTGAAAAAAAATAAAAAATAGAAGACTCTAGGAATATGAGAATCAAATAATTAATCTAGATATATTAGATCAAATGGTATAAGAACCAATAGAACATGCAAAATCTGATTCAGTGTAGTATATAGTCAAAGAAGCACCATCTATAGACCAACTTGTAGCCCTTTTCATAGGTATTGTAGATAATGATCCCCAAAATATTTTTAAATATAATTATTTCATGAAATTTGAAATAACACCAACTCAAAATAATGGAACCAACATTTGAACATTATTATAGAAAAGGGATAAGGCCATTAGATCTATGAAGAGCGCATGGTCTCAAGAGAAGAGAGAGTTGGAAGAAAAATTTAATGAGGAATTGAAAAATAAGGAAGTGAAAATAAATATACTAAAGGAAAAGGTTAAGAAAATAAGTGACCTTATTATGGAAATAATGGATTGTTTCCCTACTTCTAGGTCATATATAATTTGTTTAAGGAATAATTGCTCCATTTTAAATTTATGCAAATTTATTATTAGATATCGCTACATATTTTTGAGCTTATCAAGAAAGAACCACTAAGCTATAGTGTTATTTATGTAAATTATATCTTCATGACCTAGCTATACAATATAGTTTAGAATATAATTCCATTCCATATGTTAGAGATGTACAATTGAAAGAAATTATGTCTTGTAGGAAATGACAAAAAGAGAGGGGAATAGATGCAAAAATATACAAATTGTGAAAAATCCATTCATCTATTGAATTAGAGGAAAAGATAAAAGTATAAAATAAATTATGGAACAATGGGTACACTTGATAAAAATTATTGTACTAGTTGAGAAGATCTAACATGATTAGGTTGATGAGCAACATATGTACTTTAAATTAGCACTTTAAATTGGGAAGTAGTCATTTGATTTTAGAAAATTGAGACGGTAGGAGATTACACATAACATATAGAGAAAATAATCACAATGTATTTAATTATAGAGGAGTTGTGTGTAGGGAGACAAGGTACATCAAATTGTCTAGATAGAACACCCTTGGTTGGCTTCCACTATCCTTCCATCCAGTTTTCTTATGGTTTCCTATCCCCAACTAGTGAGGCAAACATTTTTTTTGTTGAAATGAAATAGATGAATATTTTAGATGAGCTAGGATTAAAGGATAAAAAAAAATTCTACCTCAAGAGGTGTAAAAGGTCTATATAGCCATTTGATTTTATATTACATTGTTCAAGATGTATAATTAGAGGCCTTAGTTGCTTATGAAAAAGAAAAACCTCAAGCTAGGAGGTGTGATGAGCTATAGAATTACCTTATTTAATGCTCCTTTTACCTATTTTCAATTATATTTTCAAAGATACTTACATACTTTAAACAATTTTTTTAATTGATAGTTTGATAAATCACTAAGTTTAAATGTAAGTTTTTCAATTGAATGTTATATATTAAAGTAGTTAGTTTTATAATAATATCTAATTTTATATCTTACTTATGGTAATGGGAATTCTCATGATTTGAAGTGCAATAAAATATTTTAATAGAGTTAACTATTATATATGAAAAATAATGTCTACAACATGCACCAATAGTTGTAAAATTCTCGTAGCCATGGCTATAGTGTGCCTACAACCATGACTATATTGTTTATTCATCCATGTGAAAATAATTTAATTTCAAACATGATAGCATCTTCCATGAAATTGTGACAATAGTATTCATACAACTAGAAAAGCATTACAATTGTAAGAATGAAGAATTTCTAAATAAGTGGTACAAAATTAAATCTTTGACATGATAGATGGAGTTTACATAGAATTGAATAAATCAATCCACTCATCTTTGTTTTCCTTAACAAACCTCTTATGATTATAGCGTACTATTCTAAATGGAATGTTCTTCCTACCAACCTAAGATTTAGTTTCCTAGTTTTATTATTATTTCTAAAATAATATGTCCTACTTCTATATGACCATGGGTGATTAGATATATGTAGTAGTATTTATTTAATAGAATAAAGAAAATAAATGTACAAAATTCTAGGAATACCAATAATAGAAATAGAGATAAATGTGCAATCTAAATTATACAATAGTTAGTATATTTAATAATATGCCATAGATTCTACAAGTTATTAGAATTTTGAGTTTTATATTCTATGATTTCTTTCATCATAATCATGTCATGAGTATTGAAAGCATTCTAATATAGGGATAAGTGCACAAAGTTGGGGGGCCAAAAAGTGGCCACTCCACTTTTTGGTCCCAAAATAGAGAAAACATGCTTGCGTTATAGGTTGGTAGTGATTGAGCCTAGGTTTGATCATTACCAATCCAAAACATGAGTACATGTTATAAAACACTCATATTATGGTTTGGCAATCACAAAACGTGAGAACATTATAACACACTCATGTTATATGATTGCACAAAACATGAGCATGTTATGACACACTCACATTATGTGATTCTCTCTCTCCCTCCTCTCTCTTAATCTCTCCGCCTTCCTCCTTCCCTCTCTACTTCTCTTTATCTCACATCTCTCTCTCCCTCCCTCTATCCTTTGCTCTCTCTCCCTTCCTCCCACCCACCTTCCCTCTCTACTTATCTCTATATAACCTATCCCTCTTGGAAGAGAGAGAGAGAGAGAGAGAGAGAGAGAGAGAGAGAGAGAGAGAGAGAGAGAGAGAGAGAGAGAGAGAGAGAGAGAGAGAGAGAGAATGGTGAGTTATAGAGGAGAGAGTGAGAGAGAAAGAGGGGGAGATAGGGAAAGAGGTAGAGAGGGAGACATAGGTGAGATAAAGAGAGACAAAGAGAAACAAAGAGTGATGGAGGGAGAGGTATGTAGAGAAGGAAAGGGGA
>CM021103.1:250354278-250550649 GCA_007115665.2 Sequoiadendron giganteum
CTAATGAAATGCCCTTAGGGAAAGACACAAATAGAGAAAACACCCCCTTAACATTAAGGACTCCCTTTTTTGTTTAAGGATCTCTTTCCAAAAAAATTATTTTGGTGAACCTAACTTTCTTACATCATGAGTAGGGTTTCTTTGAATCATTTGTTTCTTAATCTCAGACACACTTAAGATTAGGATTGCACACACATTTCATGTTTCAGATCTATTTCTTTCATCAAGGTTTAATTACCAAACTTGGGGTTTGATCGAGGCAAACCCCTATCCACCAACAAACAACAATATTGTTTTGCATTTTTTGCATAGATCCGGATCCGAGAGAAAAGGTACAAAGTTATAGGGAAGAATTGTAGGTTTCAAACTTCAATCTTAGATTCAAAGTTTTTCAAAAAAGTTTGCAAGAACCCATTTCCCCTAGGGCGAATGAGTCCCTGTTCAGCCTACAGAAATAACAACTTTTGAAAGGTGCACAACATTTATTCCTCTTAGATTTTTTAGAAACTTTGTTGGTTCCTTTAGTTTTATACTTAATCTTCAAGATCCAAGTTATAGATTACATTTTGGAGTTGATTTGTTATTTTTAATCTCTCTCCCCAAAGTACTATTTGACCTAGACTCCCATCCTTGCAAAAAGGGGAAATTTGTAGATTCACACTTTGACTTGATTCACCTAAAGGTTGTAAGTAATTTCATTATGTGGATTTCATTTCCTAATGAAATTAGAGAAGTATGACCCCTTTTCCCTCTTTGGATCCACTTTTCCATTTTGGAAAACCCTAGGAACCCTTTATTTTTCTATGTTTCATTTTGGTGAACCCAACCTTGTACAACAACATTCTAAAAATTGGAGTCCTTTCAACCCTAGATCTAAGTTTTGCATTATATTGCATTAGGTTTTCATTAGTTACATTACATTTAGGGTTCTTTAATCTTACATTAGTGAACATTTCATTTAGAGTTAAATTTGCATGTTTGCATCACTTAAAATCATCAAAAATAATTTTTTTTTGCATTAGATATGAATTTATTTTGCATATTAATTTCATTAGGATCATCATTCAATTATTTAATTTCAATTTTAGATTCATATTGCATCTTAAAATTAGTCACATAGCTCATCATTTGACCTTAGTTAAAATTGCATTTAGAGACATAAATCTGGAAAAATCTATTACAATTTTTTTTTGTTACAGATCAAAAACTAAAAACACATAGGATTTAAACTCATAATCAAAACAATAAAATTTAAAAAAACCTAACCTGGGATCCTTTCGCCCTAGTGTGAATGAGTCCCTGTACAAACATTTTTAACAAATTTTTGAGTGCTTTTTGGTGTCTGTTTTGCATTTTTGTTTCTGTTTTCAGATCTAAGAATTAAATATCTGAAACAGTTTATTGGTGCATTCAAAATTTTGCTCATTTAGTTAGATTGTCTAACATTTTGAAAATCATCTCCTTGCATATTTTAGTTAATATTAGTGTTAGATTTATGTGCTTTTCTTTCATTTTCAGCATTATTGCATTAGTATATAGATTATTTTACATTTTACAATCACTAAAAAACAAAAACAAAAACCAAAAACATCAAAAGAAACAAACAAAACCCTTGGAGAAAGCATAGTTATTTGATTATGTCAAATATATTTTTCCAAGTTAACATATCCCTCAAGCCCTTTAGTAGTGATGACTTTGATATGTTATATGAAGCCCTTGAGGATTTCATCTCACAACGTTCATCCACTAAGGCTTGTCACGACAAACCAAAACAAAGAGACATTAACACAATCACACCTGAACTTATCCTTTACCCACCCTCACATCAATCTCAAGTTCAAAACAAACATGTGCTTATCTTAGAACCACCTAAAAAGAAACCATTTAAACTAGGAGATATCTTGAACTTTACAAGGCAACTTGATAATGACAATGTTTCACAACAATCGGGTTACAATAACGTTGCTCATACATATAACACAAGTAACAATAGGAAATGACAAACCACTCCTGTTTCATTACCATTGCCTCAACCTATCTTGCCTAGTGCTCCTCGATTTCCTTTGCATAGTGGAAAGGAGTATTATCTTGTTGAACAACTTAAGAATACTCCCTCTAAGATATCCTTATGGGATCTTATTAAAGCCTCACCTAATTACCATACTATGCTTCAAATAGCCTTACAAAAAGTTATGATTCATCCCAATACAAATCCAAATGATGTGATATCCCTAGTTCAAGGAATGAATGCAATTAATCTAGATATTATTTTTCACCAAAGTGAGTTACCCTCCTTGGAAGTTCAAAAACAATATGAAGCTTTCATGATCATAGCCATTATCAATAGGGAAGGAATAAAGAGAACCCTTGTTGACAATGGCTCAGCCCTGAATGTGTGTAGTGTGAACCTTTTGGATAAGATTATAATTTATAAGAGTAACATTGAACCCAACTCGTTATCCATTCATGGATTTGATAACATAAGAAAGCAACCATTTGGCATGATCACATTACCTATTACTATTGGAAAGGCTATGTTGCAAACTACTATCCATATTATGCCTCATGATCTTTCATTCAATCTTCTTTTAGGTAGACCATGGATTCATGAAATGAATGTTGTGCATTTGAATCTTCATCGTTTAATGAAGTATGTTTACAACAATAAAATTTACACAGTCAAGGCCGACCCTGAACTTGAAAGTTGTTTACACACTGAAAAAGATAAACAAAGTCCTATGAAAATATTGATACCAAATTCAATAGTTGAAATCATGCAAGAAGAAGAAAAAGAGGAGAATATTGAAGAAGTCACAAAGTTATTAGAAGACGATTGGGGTTACTTAGATCTCACACAAACATTCATTGGAGATTATAATATGACAACAAAAAAATCTAAAAACGAAAAAGAATCAATAGTAATGTCAACACAAAACTAGGAAGAACCCTCACAAGAATCTACTTCATCCACTTTAGAAGAAGAAGATAGAATTTATACAACAAAATTTGATGAAATGGACTATGAACAACTATCGAATCTGAAAGAGATGGAAATTTTTTATGGAAGAGGTTATGAGCTCTTGAAACAACTCGGTTCTAGTAGAAAAGGATGTGGTAGAAAAGAACAAGGCATTTGTGTTTCTATAGTGCCTAACATGAAATAAACAAAAAGTGGTCTTGGATATTGTCCTTCTAAGATAACAAAAGCAACGAAAAGACCATCACTCAACATCAACATCATCATGTGTAGTTCCTCTAAGAAAAATCTCACTTTGAATTGATTGATACAACATGCGAGGAATCATTGGAATAATTTGAAGATGATGAAGCTTTGAAAGAATTTTTAGGAGTTTATGAAAAATCATTTACTCCCCCTAAGAAACAAGGAGTCACTTGTGTTATGGTTAGTGTTAAACAAGTGAATAAAGAAAAGGAAATCAATGATATTGACGATGATAAACATAATTTTAAAATTTTGAGACAAAATGCACTTCCTATGGGAGATATAGTCAACATACCGATGGACACATCTAATGAAGAAAAAATGATTCAAATAGGAAAGTGTCTTGATGAGGATGAACAAGAAGATCATGCAACCTTATTACATGAATTTCATGAACTCTTTGCTTGGACTTATTCAAATATGTTGAGTATTGATGCTAAGATAGTGACACACAACATAGTTCTTGAAGAAGATGTTAAACTAGTAAGACAAAAGATACGTAAGATGAATCCTAAGATAACTTTATTGGTGAAGGCCGAGGAAGCTAGCTTTATATGACCTATTGACTATTCTCCATGGATCTCAAACATTGTTGCAGTCACAAAACCTAATAATTGTATTAGGATGTGTACTGATTTTTGTGACCTTAATAAAGCATATATAAAAGATGACTTTCCCCTTCCTAATATTGACATGATAGTAGATTTGACTGTGGGACATGTTTTGTTAACGTTCATTGACAGATTCTTGGGATATAATCAGATCTTTATCAACCCTCAATATCAATACACGACAATATTTACAACAATTTGGGGAGAATTTTGTTGGGTGGTTATTCCTTTTGTATTAAATAACATAGGTGCAAGATATCAAAGAGCTATGACATTGATATTCCATGATTACATACATAAAATTTTAGAAGATTATGTTGATGATATTCTGGTTGAATCTCTAACTCAACAAGACAATGTTAACATCCTTTAGAAAATCTTTGAAAGAATGAGAAAGTGTAACATGAGATTTAATTTGAAGAAGTGTGTCTTGGTGTGGATAGTGGAAAGCTCTTAGGTTTTATAGTATCTCACAGAGGCATTGAGGTGGATATGAAGAAAATTGATGCTATCGTTAACATGTCACCTCCTAAAAACATTTCTTAGTTGTGTACTCTACAAGGGAGAATTCAAGCTATCCATTGTTTTGTAGCATCCTTATCAAACTGAACATTAGCCTTTACACAACTCCTTAAGAAAGAAGTTGAGTTTAAGTGGAATAAGGATTGTAAACAAGCCTTTGAGAGTTTGAAATATTATCTCACTACTCCACTTGTTTTACAACCCGTTATACAAGAAAGACCATTTATGCTTTATACAACAACATCAGCTCATGCTCTAGCAACATTGTTGGCTCAACAAGACAACATTGGTAAAGAACATCTAGTTTATTACATTAGCCTAACTTTGATCGATTACGAAACACGATATACAATGATATATATATTTTTTTGCTCTTGATTCACTGCTAGTAAATTGAGAAATTACTTATTAAATGTGGAAATTAAGGTGGTGACAAAATTTGATCCTTTAAAACATCTTTTTGCTAAACCTGGTCTATCGAGACGTTTAGCTAAATGGGTTATGTTGTTAACTAAGTTTGATCTTAAATTTGTCTGTCAAAAGGAAATCAAGGGACAAGCCTTGACCAACCATTTAGCTAATGATCCTTCTCCCTTAGCATTACGTAATACAAACTCATTCCCTGATGAAAATGTGTTGACTATTGAAAAATAAAAATAAACATGGGAATTGTATTTTGATGGTTCTAAGTGTCGAACTGGCTCCAAAGTTGGGGTTATAATAATCCCTCCTTCACGCAAGCCTATTCCCTTATCTTTTCATCTAAAATTCCTATGTACAAATAACACCATAGAGTATGAAGCTTTAATCACTGGTATACGTGGAGTGTTAGTCTTAGGTGTTCAACATATTTCTATATTTGATGATTCTAAATTAGTCATTAAACAAATAAATGGTTCATAACAAGAAAAAACATGATAAACTCATTTGATACAAAGACCTTACGATGATATTATTAGACAAATTTGAATCATATAGCATTGACAACATACCACGAAAGGATAATCGACATGTAGATGCAATGGAAAGTGTTGCTTCCCTTGTATCTCCTAAATATCCTTTTATCTATTTCACATTTACAATCCAAATGATCCTAAAATCATAAATAGATGAAAAATTTAAAGAAGTATTGATAACTGATGTTGAAAAAACTAGTGAATAGTACACAACAATATTTAATTACTTAAAAGAAGGTACCTTTCCTGAGCCTACAACTAAGAACACTAGAGCTCATCTTCAAAAACTCGCATCTAAATACACAATCCTTGTAGATGTGTTATATAGATGATCATTTGACGATCTTTTACTTAGATGCCTTAAATAATTAGAAATCCCTATAGCACTTGAAGAAGCTCATGCAGGTGCTTGTGGAGGACATTTTGGAGGAAGATCGTTAGTGCATAAGTTAATTTGCATCGGATATTATTGAAGACATATGGAACAAGATTGTTTTTCTCACGTTAAGAAATGCCATAAATGTCATGAACATAATAATTTGATTCATGCTCCCAAATCTGAGCTTTGTGCCCAAGTTCTGATTTGGCCATTCTCAGTTTTGGGTTTGGATCTTATTGGAAAAATATCACCACCCTCTTCCACTGTGCATACCTTTATAATACTGCAATAGATTATTTCACAAAGTGGGTAGAAGCTATCTCTCTTTGCTCCATGACCGTTGATGCAATATATCTTTTCATATTGGAACACATTATTGATCAGTTTGGTCTTCCTTCCACATTAGTTTCAGACAATGGAACCCCATTTAAGAGCAATGACGTGAAGAGATTCTTTGAAACATTTCATATTCAACATCATTTTTTGACACCATATTACCCACAATCAAATGGTCAAGCGGAATCAATTAACAAGACTCTTGAAAAAATCTTAAGGAAAATGATAAGTAAGCATAATAAAGACTGGCACACTCAGTTAACTTATGTGTTGTGGGCCTATCGTACAAGTATTAGAGCATCTACAAGAAACACTCCCTACAACCTTGTTTATGGTGCCAAAGAAATAATGCCCTTAGAGTTAGAAATTCCTTCATCGTGAATTTCTCTCAAGGGGCTTATCGATGATAATACCTACAAAGAGCAATGATTGCATCATCTTGAAATGCTTGATGAACAATGCATCAATGCTCTTGAGAATCTCTAAGCTTATTCCAAACGAATGAAACACAATTATAATGATCATGTCATCCCTCGTGCATTTAATAAAGGTGACTTGGTGTTATATGAGAATTAACATAATGTAAATGCTCCTTCGAATGAAAAAGGAAAATTCAGCCCAAATTGGCTAGGACCTTATGTAATTGAAGAAAATTACGGGTTTGGTGCCTATACATTAATGGAAATGGATGGTACACCTCTAATAGAACCTATCAATGGCACACTTTTGCGTTAGTACTACACCTAACATTTTCTTTGAATAGTATGTTATTAAAGTAATGTTGTTAGATTAAGTAGATAGTGTTATGTTTTTATCTCGCATTTCTTCTTTCTTCAACAAATGATCTTGGTGTGTCTTAGAGTCTAAGGTCATTATTCAAGTTAGTTTGAATTGTTACTTTAGTTTGCATACTATTTAAATTCATCTTGTGTGTTGTGTTAGATTAGATCCTTTATATACATTTAATTATTTGAAATAAAATCATAAGTGCATTTAATGTAACATAACATACTCAATCATAATGTAGTATCTAATGTAAACTTAAGAGTTTTAATTAGATCACATAAACATTAGATCATGGAGACATTTATTAAATACTCTATTTAATAAATCACATCGACATCTAATTCAACTCACAAGAAAAAAACATAAAGTGCTCATATATTATGTATAAAGAGTTCAAGTACATAATCAAAAATACAATGCTAGTAGGGTTTATGACTTCTAGACCCCTTGGAGCCTAGTGTTGGCGCTCATCAAGATACAATAGAATGTGACTGCAATTTTCTTATGGACGCCTATATGCAGGCTTGTACCTCTCCACTTGCTCTCACCTCCCATATAAGTTCCTCGATGTGCTCCTGATCGATGTGCTCTCTATCTGCCTACACCTTGGAAAGATCCTCTCGTAGCCTCGAGATGTCTACTTGTAGGGTGTGCTGATGGTGTTTTCTACATGGCAACAACTTAGACATAATAAAAGTTATCCTATCTCTCTTGAAAGGTTGATCTCTATGGGAAAAGAGATAACCCCAAGATCTCTAATGTTAGGTCTTGACAATGCAAATAAACCAACTCAGAGATAATGTGAAAATGCTGGTAATCACAAAGGGACCTTACTACAAGCAAATACTAAACTCAAATTTATCAGATCTAACAATATGTTGATACTTCAAAGCCTAAATCTAACCCAAATAATAAAAGAAATAACAAAAGATAAAGGTTTCAGAGATAATTCAAAGACTAATTCTAACCCTAAGATTGACAATGCAGATGATAAGATGCTCAAAATGGACCAATCCCTCAGAAAATAATTCTTGTTTAACCCAGATAAATCTGCAATCTTACATAAATAGTGCAATCTTCTAAGGTGTTAAAGATTTTTAGATCATGCATATTCATTAAAGACAACCCTATTGCAATTGAAATGAAAAAACATTCATAATTGACGCAGTTTTAAGTCCAGGCTAACTTTGCAAAGCAGCTAACAATCAACTAACTACAAAAGTATGGACTAGAGATTGCTGCAAACACTTCAAGCATAAAACCCTAAACATCATCAAATTATCTAACATCAAATAAACTTAAGAAATTTTAAAGATAGAACATCAAGAACCATGCTAAATAAAACTCAACACAAGAAAGGCACCAAATCACAATGTCTTTGCTTGTATTAAATCATCCAAAGTGGCAACAATTCCAGTCTTTTGTTACAACACTTGCTTGAAAAGATAAGCTAAAATCTAACTCTAATTATTGCTCTTACAATTCGCTCTAATGTAAAATTCGTCTAACTTCTTCTAACCCCTTACAAATGAGGCATAATGCCAAAATTAGAGAGAACCCCCCAAGATATGTCGGCCCAAATAGGCTTTACAATAATAAATGGCTACACAATAGGTCGGCCAAGAGAAATTCAAAAAATATGAAATGTGCAATATGCACCAATTTCATCCAAGTCGATCTGGGGTCTCCAACAAAACTCGGTCCAATGCATGCGAAGGAAGAGGAGAAAATAATGGGGAAGCACAAATTCTGATGTAGCATTGCATTAACTACTTCCCCCTTTGTCCTTAGCATGCTCCACCTTATCCTGCACTAACAACAATACCCTGTCCAAGTCGGCAATAGGTGGTATAGGCAAAAGCCTAACTCTCCTCTCAAGGCACTTGTTATCATCTCTTGACTACCTCACTATATTATCCCAATCTACCTTATTTTCTTGATACCTATCCATAACTACAATGTAATTCATTGCATCATCCAATTGATGTTTAGTGATAGGGCCCTCATTGATGGGAGAATATACATCTCGCCACCATTTTCTTAATTGCTCCAGGCTAAGATGCTTTGGAGCAAATTTATTTCTCCCTATCATCACTTCAAAGAAAGAGATACACTTATTGTAGATCTCAGTCAAAGTGTCTTCAATCTCCCTTCCTTGTTTATATATCTTCTTCAAAGCCTTCTGCCTTATTTGCAGAATTTCAAACCATTCCCAAGGCTCTGCAATTCTTGAGGAAGGAAGAATTCCCTCACTTATCAACTTTTCTTCAGTGTACTCCATGATAGTCTTTGTCTTTTGCAGCAAGAGATCTACATCTTCCTTATCCCGAGCCAACACACCTTTAGCCAATCTAATGACCTCATTGCATCTCCTCCAATCGAAAGGATGTATTTGATAGCATTATCTCCCTTGGTTTGCACCCCCTGCAACCAATCGGCTATAGCATGTGTGGTGCTCTTCATTATTTCCAACTCTGATATTGTTTCCTGAGGTAGGAAGCCTACATCAGATGAGGAAGAACTAATGGATTGCAAGGGTTTCATCAACTCCTGCAAATATCTCTTAAGTTTCTCATTTTCTTTCTCTAACTCTAATTTAGTCTGTACCTCTTTCCTCAATCTGCCAAGGATTACAACACTGGAGCCTTCATGCTCCATGGAAGCATACCCTAGATTGATAGTCTACACACTATAATCCTTTCCAGTCACCTCATCCCTATCCTTGTTAGGAGTAGGGGTAGGAATGTGGACTACCACATTATTCAAATCATCCCTCTCAATCCTAGAAATGATCCTGGCTTTCTTATTTGTCTTTCCCTTTCCAATATTTTCCAGAAGTTCATCCCAATTGGGAGGAGTATCATCCACCACAATTTTCCTACTCTTCAATTCTTTATCCAACCAACCCGGAACAATGGATTCTGATTGTACTTTGTCCTATCTAGCTTCTTCCTATTGAACGTTGGGCACACTCTCCTCCCTTCTTGGTTCCTCGGGGATCTCCCTAACTGAATCCTCCTTTTCTTTACTGTGCTCCTCCCCTTTGTCTTGTACTGGTGAGGGAATCCTGGCTGGTATCTCCTCCTTTTGAGGAGATTTATCCTCATGGACCCCTGCAGGTGAGTCCCCATAAGTCACCAAAGGAGACTGCACGACCTTCTCTATCTCAACCTCAACATTGTAGAGATCACCCTCCTAGAATTCCTCTTCTCCATGATCTTGGGAATCTTCAACATCTTTTGGTTCATCCGGCATATTGCCAGTCTCATGAGAAGGAGGGATGTCTTCCTGTTCGGTGATAGGAGCAGTCATGGGAATATTTCCTTTCGGTGCATCATCCTTGGGAGAAGGAGTCCTAGATCTCCTGGTGTATACTTGTGTCTTTTCTCCCGAGCTCTCTACTTCTACCATAGGTGTGTCAACCTTTTCATCTACCTTAGAATTTCCCTTCCCCTTTTGTGACAACCTCACAATTCTCCTTCTCTTTGGTGAGGGGACACTGGTCTCTTCTTTTTCTTGCTCACCTCCTTCAGCCTTCTTCCTCCTCGAGACATGTTTCCTTTTCTTGGCTATTGGCTTTCTTTGTTTCTCTGCCTCTCCTACCTCCTCTACATGAACATCCTTAATCTTAATTTTGAAAGGAGATCCCACCTTAGTTTTTCCTTTAGGATCATGTTCAGGTGACTCCTCAGATGCAGAGTGAGACTCCAAGTCTCCCATGAGATCATAGGTGCATTGCACACCCTCACTTTCCAATTCCAACATCTTATGCTTGAGCCAGAGCTTGGTATACTTGATTAACAGAGTCATAACTTGTTCTAGCTCTGTCTTCTCTTCCTCCAGCCAATCAACCTCTTTAATCAGTTTATCCTTCATAGCCTCAAAGTTATGGCCTTGGATTAAATTCCCATCCTCCTCAACCTGATCAGGAACAACCCTTATGTTGTATAACCATACCAAGCTGACTGGTAACCTGGAGAACTTCTTCTTTCTAACCTCAAATTTGTCACCTACGTTGGCCCAGTAGTCCTCTAGGTCATCCTTGTGACTGTATTCCTTGCTAGCCTTCTTCTGTGCTTCATTGATTGAGTTGAATCTAGATCTCTTGGAATGGAAGGAGAGACCAAGAGTGCTCATTTCTTCCTTGGAAGCATGGGCTGAGTTGATAGAAGGGCATACTTCACTAGTGCCTATCCTCAAAGGGAAGTCATTACCAAATCCGGTCTTGTGCTTTTCCCTCTTCACAATTACATCAAAGTCACATATCTATCTTGTGACCTCTAGGAGTACAATATGATCAGTAGGGTACCTTGGGAGTCTATACAGAACCCTCTGATAGCCATTAATTCTTATGTATGAGAATGTGGGAAACTAGATAAACCAAGCTCCAAAACTCTTGATTAATTCCTTGGCTTTATCTGAAATCTGAACATGCTCTGCACCTTGGAGTAGCCTAGTGATGTACATGGTGAATGCATCATTCACCCTTCTGTAGCTCGAGTTACCCAGGTGTAGCTATGGGTAAACCTCATAAATTACATCTTGTGCAAATACACCCTTTGTGCTTAGTTCCTTGTATGGGTGGAACCTAGCTAGATCATAGAACAGGTAAGAGGTCGTTGTGAAACTCTTAGTCTGCGAACATTACACATCTATTCATGAATCATGGCACTTATAATGCTTGCCCAGTGGTAGTATATACCTTGTTCCATCCTAGCAATAACATGAAGCATACAATTCTTGAACATTCCTGCACTATTCAATCCTACCACCCTACTGAGAAGGGTGATAACAACATAATACTCCTTACATTTGAGTCTGACCAACTGCTTGGGCAACTTGGAGAAGTGGGACTTAGGTTTTTCCAACCAGGAATTAATGACCTATTGGGATTTGATGGTATCCTCCTCGTAGAACTTATTTGCCACATCCATGTCAAAAGCTACCACATGAGACCTGTCAGGCATGTCAAAGGTATGGGCTATAAACACACAATTTAGATTTGCCATAATTCTCCCTCGGGGACCGACTATCTTTTGTGTACCTCTGTCATAGTGCTTAGCACATTCAAGCAACAAATCATAACACTGCACTGTAGGAGGAAATCCAACTACATGTGCTAATCCTGATTCCAATGTCCTCTTGGCCTGCAGAGAGGGATTATGTGTTGCCATTCTTGTCTTGAACTCTTCATGCTCCCACAATCCAACATTGGTATCAGTTACCCCTAACCAGATGGAAGTAAGCTTGCTCTCCAAATTTTTTCTCTTGATATCCATCTTGATCCTTTCTGCCTCAAAGATGGAAGACCCCTCTGCACCTAGATCCACTACCTTACCCTTGGTTCCACTTGTCATTTCCTTACCTAATTCAGCCTGCATTCGACAAAAAACCATAGTAAAGATCACATGAAACACAAATTAATCAACCACGGATATAAGTTCACCTTCAATACAAGTCCCATGATAAGAAAAATGCTCAAAACCCTCATAAAAAACAATCATTCCAAAGTTCGGGTTTTCAGCCCTTCCACAGAATACAGGCCAGACAGGAATTTTGGGAAATTCCTAGCCATGCGGATTCTAGCGAAACAAGCACACAAGCATCCAAAAATCATTCAATCAACTGATAATCACTAATAAATAGCATGAAACATCTTAAAATAAGTCCAAGTTGACTATCAAATGTATAAACATTAAGCAAACTTCATGCAATTCCTCAATTCTCCATTTTCAACAAAATCTCGAGAAAATCCATCAAGGACGGAAATCCGTGAGAATAGAAATAATTCACAAACTCCAAGAAAATGAAGGGATCAAGAAATTTTGGGAAAATCTCGAAGGAATAGATTTTAGCGAAGCTAATGCATTTTTCACAATTTAAGCCCAGTTTCAGGAAAATGACAAGGTGACGGAAAAATTGGGGAAATTCAGAGGTAGCGGAAATCTGCAAGGCAGGTATAACTCTAGATCAATGCACATCTCGGGAAGACAGAAAGAAAATGGAAAGTCGGGGAATTTTGGCAGATAAGGAATTCCACAAAGAATCTGAAAACCTGAATACATACATCTTCTCCCGACCTCACTCAGATTGATCGAACGATCAAAAATTTGAGGAACTGGAGCTTGAAACCAACTCGATTCAAACCCCCCTATAGATCGTCCTTGACTCTGAAACTCACCCTAAGGTAAATCGAGAAGGACTGGCGATGCCCTAGGCACAAAACCCTAAAATTCCACCATGGGAGCGCAGGGTAAACCCAGGCTCAACTCATTTATTTGCAAAGGTTTACCGAAAGCTCGTCCTGACCCACACAAGCAAGCCATATCAAGATGAAATCAAAATTCAAGCTCAGAGACTCACTTGGGATCAACATTCGAAGAAAATGAGAAAACCCTCAGCTCTGAAATACATAATGCCAAAATAGGCAGGAACTCAAACCCCAGGCATACCCAAAATGCCAAAGAAGCATGTGCATTCAATCAAGAAAAAATAAGGCAATGCGAACAACATGAAAGGGGACCAAATGAAAACCAGAAACCCAAGCATAAATTGCAGAACCCGACAATACCAACATTTGACTCACAGCATGCATGCACACATCATAAAGTAATTCATTTGAATCATCAAAAGAGGGAAAGCGCCATGTACATACCATGAGGATAGAGAAATTCGAAACAACAAAAGCTAGAAAGAAACTCGAAAGTCCGAGCAGAGTGTAAATGGTTTATGAAAAATCCAACTGCAACAATCAACCACAATCCCAATCGCACAATCCAGCAATAGTACTCAAGATCAAGCACTCCAGGTCAAAATGAAGCAAATGATAAAACCTTAATGACACAAAACTCCCAAAAGTCAACTTAATACCCATCACAAAAATCACACAATTAATGTAGTCAAGACGGGTCAAACCAAAATCTGGGAATTCGACATGGTTTCAAAAGGAAACCAGGAAATTCCGCCAGGAGTGGATTTTCCCAAGAACAGTGAAAAACTTGGAATGAGTCCAAAACTTAAGGTTTTCAATACATATCGTAGATGGAATATTCTGGCAAGCAAGATAAACATCAAAGCACATGCCCAAGCAAGCAAAAGCTCAAAATACAAAGGGCCAAAAAGACCAAGAGCAAAAGCAAAAAAAAAAGCAAAAGAAGGTCCCTACTTTCAGTGGGGTGTGTGCAAAAAGTGCACAACAGGGTGTCCTCTGTCCTACTGTCAATCGTACCTCAAGATGCTCAAAGTGCTAAAAGCTCTGCTAGAGCTCGGTCATCACGTCTAGTGCCACTCTCATATGTGATGCTCAATATCACTATTGGCTCAAAGAGGTATGCATGTTGCCTCATAGAAGATTGGGGCATGTACTCTGAAGGTATATCATCCTCTGTACACAATGGAGGCACCATCTTTGTGGTCACTTGCTGGTAGAGTTCACACCATTCTCATGTGGACCTTACAAGATGGAAATCATAAAAGGATATCAATACACATCATGACATATATACAAATCATATACATAAAGATAAAAGCATAATGAAACCATAAAATATCACATCATCACCTAGATCCCCAGTCTGCCAGCCGGGGTATAATTGTGCAACAACCGTCCCCCTCTATGTACCTGAGGTGTGGATAGCTCACTATCGCTGTTCTCCTCACGCTTGTGATTGCAGATCTTTGATGCAGTTTTGCACATGCTCTAGTGACCCAAATAGGAGGTGAATCTCTCCTCTCGAGACTAGCTAGGGCCTCCTCTATCTTGTTAGTATCATCACTCATAGATTGGGTATCCTCCTCCTCCTCATCTAGAAATATATTTGGTATTGTGTCATCATCATCTATATCTTTTTCGACCTCCTCATCATCCCTATCATCTTTGTGCCCAGGAAGAGGTCTTGCATGGCTTGTAGGGTGATGTATAGGAAAGACATGTGATGGTCATGCTCCAACCCACCACTAGTTGTAGGCTCATGGGGTTCCTACATTGTCAGCATCAGAGACTAAGGGCATGCCATGGTCCTCATCCTCTGAGTCACTAATGTTAAAATCCTCAGTAGTTATAAGATGACAAATGTCTCTAGGTCTAGAGGCACTCCGTGTTGATCGTAGGTGTGAATTCTCTTCCTATACCTGCTCAAACATGAACAAACAAGTGATCATTAGTCAAGAAACAAGTAGGAATAAAACATTCCCTATGAAATTCATATAAGCATAAGAACATGAAAAAAAAGTAGAATATCAAATAAACTACTAATGAAATACTATTCTAATAATCAAACCAGCATCCCATAGGAGGATTAGTGCTCCTTTGATGTGGAAAGCAGCCCTTTCCTAGCCCCTTGATAAGCTTGATGATGAATTTGTGATGAACAAAGTATGAAATTGGCTATAATCTTGCTAAAATGGATGAAAAGGATGAAATACTATGAAATAAAATGGCTATAGTAATAATGCATAAAGTTGTGGATCCTCATTTTGAGAACGATGCCTCTATTTATAGAAGCCAAGGATTGAAGAGTGAAGAATGGGGAGAATGTGGGATTAAAAGATGGACCAATAGTATGGTGCCACTTGTCAACATGCTAATGAATCTTGGAGGAGATGTGCTCACACATGTGTGAGCACATTTTTGGAGATGGGATGTGTAAGATTCCATTTAAAGCCAAGATGGCTTGTGTAAGAGGAGGTGTAAGAGCTATTTAAAGCCAAGGTGGCTTGTGTAAGAGCTCTTTAATGCCAAGTGGCTCAAGAAAGAGGACAAAAGTCCTTTGGGAGGGAAAAGTCAAATGGGTAGAATATTCTAAGAATATGTCATTTTGAAAGAAAATAAGGTAATTAGTAAATCAAATAAATTGATTTACATATGCAACTTGGTTAGTTGACCAAGGTTGACTTACCCAAGGGTGGAGTTAAAAACTAGAGGAATGGGGGATTAGTGTTAGGAATTAATTAATTTAGGATTAATTAACTTAGATGAAATTAGTTGATTTGTGACATTTGATTTAAATGTTTGGGTTTACTTAAATCAAATGAGAGGATATTAGAACATTAGGACTTTAATTAAATAAAATTGATTTATTTAATTAAGAGAAGAACATTAAGATTTTAATTAAATAAAATCAATTTATTTAATTAACGGAAGAACATTAGAATTTTAATTAAATAAAATTGATTTATTTAATTAAAGGAAGAACATTAGGATTGGAGATGATGAAATAATTTGATAGTGTATTATCTGATTTTAGGAGGAATTTTAATGAATTCAATTAATTGACTAAAGATTATTCAATTAATTTGTTACTGTAGAAATGATTAAGGAAGAATTGGTGTTAGTTAATCAAGATCAAGTGCATGATATCAATCAGGATATTTTGAGTGTCTACATTTTGCCCCTATTTGAAGAAATGTACTTGTTGCATTGGATCAAAGAATAACACTGGTGAGATCAAAAGTAAAAAAAATTCTAATTTTTCGAATGCCCCACTGCTACCCCGGCAAGAAGAATTACGTTGGTATACTACCCCCTCGAGAGATCGGACAAAAAATTAGATTTTGGGGGGATTTCTCGAAAAAAGACGACAAGTTGCTCGAACAGTCCGAAAAAGGCTCCAGGATGTTGAAAATATGCCAAAACACAAAAAAAAGATGTGAAATGAGCCTTGATTGGGCAAAAACAATACTGAGGATACAAAAACCTAGTGTGATGGCTAAATTGGGGCAAAAAACCCTAATTTTCATGCTTACATAGGCTTGGAGGGGTCACTTTCCATTCATTTGTGCATTCACACTTTTAGAAATTCTAGTCATTTGAGCTCTGAACCTTCTACAAAATGGCACAACGAGTCCTTCCTCGACACATTTCCAAGCGAGTTTGTGTGTTCCAAAGACCCCCAGGTGTAGGACCACCGGTATGTGACCTAAACCCAACTTTGAATTTTGATTTTTTAGTGTATTTATTACGCGTCAAAGAGTCAAAGTTCCCAACATCGCTATATAGCGGTGCAAAAATAGTCAGTCGGCGATGCTGAAAGTTCAAACAACATCGCTAGTTTAAATAGTGATGTAGTTCATGATTTGAATTTAGGGTTTAAATTTCCAAATAGCGACGCTATACCCGATTTGAGATTAGGGTTTGTCATAGTTAAAAGTTCAAAGAGCAACACTTATGTAAATGGCAATGCTATGGTCAATTTAGCATTTCCAAAGAGTCTAGCATCGCTATTTGGAGTTTTACAAATGGCGACGCTTTTGCAAACAATGATGCATTTGTTGTTCTGGGGTTGAACACTCCAAACGGGGTTATATCTTTTTATGAATGTTGACGTTGTGCACTTCATGTGCACAGAGGCAATCTATCCTATGTTCTCATGTGAGCATCGACCCTCAGTTTTGAGTGAATTGGGTAATATATCTGAGTTGCGACAAGAGCACTTGGGGGAGATTGGTCTCTAGTATATATCTTATGCGCCCATTGTCCAGACCCACCTAGCGATGATGACTGCACTATGTGAGAGATGGCACAATGAGACCTTATCCTTTCACCTTCTAACTGGTGAGGCAATCATGACACTAGAGGATGTATGACAGATCCTATGATTTCCGATACATGGCGATCATGTGATTTATGATATAGATGTCGGCGTCGATGCATGTCATGATTTTATGGGGTTTGAGGACCTTATACTAATTGAGGATCAGATTGATTTGGAGAGTTTTACAGAGGTCGGGTGCCACTTTTTGGGTTGATCATTGCTGCTATTGTATCCAGGTTAGTGGCTCTAGATCGATGGGGCAAATTTTTTAGTCCAAGATGAGGTTTGGGATGGGAGAGGATGTTGAGGAAGAGGACCTTGTTTATCTGGGGACCAGTGATGTTGGCCTCATTATACTAGGATTTAAATGATTTTGCATAATGTGATGGTCGGGCGATTGGCACTGGGGTGACACTGTTACATATTTGGGCTTGGGAGCATATTGTCATGCTTCGACCGATTGTCACATTGGTTGATATTGAGCTTGATGATCCTGTGGTTTGGAGATATGGTAGCAGGATTAATCTGTGACACATTGGACAACTTGGTCTTCCCTACTGGTGTCGCATCATAGATGATCTAATAGTATTCATCTAGCAGCCATGATTATTGTAGACACATAAAAAAGTCCTAGACTTACTAATACCATTTTTCTATTGTCATAAGTCTTCTATTGATTAGATAATTTTAATTATTTAATTAATTCAATGCCATCCTTTATTTTTCTATTTGATTAATTAAATAAATTTTATTTAATTATGTCACTAATATCCTTGTCTTCTATAATTTTTTTTTTATAAGTAAGTGCTATCAGTGGGGATAGCACCCCTTTTCATTAATTTCAAAATGGAAATATTTGCCTATACCTTACATTTCTGATTACATTTTAGAACTATGCTTTTATATAGCTATTTATGACTGCCAATGATCTCCCCAATACCATAGCATGGTTCATCCTTCGTTTGTTAAACCAGTCTCATCTTGCACAAACCTTGTAAAGGAACTCAGATCATTATTGATAATGCCTGCCCGATAAATGTCCCAAGCATTACCTAGGAAATTAATCCTTGCTCTGGCCTGGTTCTAGGAGCTGCTAGTGCCTTCCTCCCCATCTTCTACCTCCTCTTCTGTCTCCTCCTCTTTTGCCCCTCTTTCTCTGAACATGTATTTCAGGGGGCTCACCAGTTCTTCCATAGGCAGCTCTAGAATTGCATAGGCCATTACTTGTGTGTTCAATACTGTTACGAAGCCTCCCAGCTTCTCCACTATTATTTCTCTGGCACCCAAAACATCTATCAGTGGACTTAGGACAGTCTCGTAGATTCTTCCATCGCACCAATGCTTTCTTTCCTGCAGGATCTCTTTGATTATTTGCTCGATCGCACCAAGGACTGGCGTGGATCCCACTGAAAATAACCTTTGGAACTGAACCCTTATCAGCTCTTTGATGCACCCACAACTTATTCCAAATATGTGCACCATTTTCTTCCTATGTGTTTGGCGCTACTGCTCATACTTGGATATTTCATTCTTTTGAATTTCCTTTATAGGGTTTATCCACATTCCTTCGCACCCTACACAACCCACAATCTCCTTATGAAATCCCTGTTCAAATCTATTTACGTCCTCTTTCCTATCCACCTATCCCTGCTCATCTTTTCTAAAGATTCAAAAATCTTTCTTTAACTCGATCTGTCGGTGTCCAACACCTCGGGAAGTCCCGACCATTGACCCATACAGTTGTCTACTTTAATTAGCACTCCTTGGTAGACTCCATAATTTTCTAGTAAGTCCGCAGCCTTATTGTCTTCCCTAAATATATGTGATAGAGAATAATCGCCCAGTCTCCCAAGTAATGATTTGACCACACCAATCTAGTTATCCAGTTTCCAATTTGGTGCTTTCCTCGAGGTGATCGCCTGTATGCAGATTTGGGAATCTCCTTCTATTTCTACAAAGTCGATTCCTTTCTGAATACAAAATTTCAATCCCAATGCGAGCGCCTCCATCTTAGCCATGTTGTTCTTGCTATTGCCTAAGTTTTTATATGTGGCCCACACACCTTGTCCTTCTTCATTTCTGATTATACATCCTGCACCTGCCTTTCCGGGGTTGCCCTTGGCAGCCCCACCAAAATTTAGTTTCCATTTTAAGCGCACTGGTTGTTTCCACTGGAATTCCTTTCTATTTACCTTCTTCCCTCCCATTATTGGATTTATAGGTATCCTTAATTCCGGCCAGGCTTTTTTAATTTCCCCGTCCCAACGTGTGAATTTTGTTTGAGACCGAATAACATTCCTACTATTTGCTGTTTCCACTATTGCGTCCTATATTTTTGCAATTAGGCTGCTTCTTTCAAGGGATTGGTTTTTGAATATACGCTTGTTCCTTTCCTTCCATACATGCCATATGACCAAGGAAGGCGTCAGTTTCCATAGATTTTTCTAATAACCATTTTGGTTTAAAATCGACCAGTTGTTCATGGCTTCACCAAGTTTTTCCTGCCTTGGTCCTTGGATCCCAAATGCCTCATAAAGCCAATCCTAGCATGTTGCCACCATTAGACACGTGAGGAGTAAATGGTCTACAATTTCCTCCTCTTTTTTACATAATACACACCTAGACGGGCCCACAATCCCTAGTCTCTTCAATCTGTCGCCTATCAAACACCGATTGTGTATTACTACCCAAAGGAATTCCCCAGCTTTGGGTAATATTTGTCGTTTCCAGCATAATGTTGACATCCATTGTTTATTCTTTCTCTAAGAATTTTGTATACGATACCCCATTTTAGCCATGTATTCCCCTAACACAACTCCACACCAAATTATTTCATCCTCTTTTTTCGTTTAACTGTATCGGTCTGTTTTTTAGCTCTAGTTCCAAAACTTTACGTAGGCGCTGAGGTAGAAGAGGGGTAGGTATATCCTTCCACTAGAACTGTTCCCCAATCACACTCATGTTATGCTGTACATAATCTTTCACTAGATCCCCAGCTTCGGCCTTAAGCCTTTCCACATATTATTCTAAATCAAAGATTTCTAACAAGCTCTTATGCCCGTTCCATGAATCTTTCCATAATGATGCCTTCTTTCCATTGCCAATTCGCCATGACAGATGGTTTGTTATTAGAGGTCTGCACTTTGTGATGTATTTCCATACTGTCGAGCCTCTTCCTGGATTGGCTATCATCATGATTCTACTTGGTTCACTGTTATCCATATATTTACTTTGCATAATTTGGCACCAAAGTTTGTCCAGTTGCTTGTAAAGCTTCCATACTAGTTTGGCACCTATTGCTAAGTTCTACTGCCTGATCTTCCTCAGTCCTGCCCCACCATCCTATCAATGGTATTTTTATGTCTATTTTGGATCCTTCCCATAAGAATTTCTTCAATACCTTTTCCATTTTAAATTCAGACTTCCTTGGCGCTTCGTATGTGGACATAGTATAGATTGGGATAGCAGATAGGACTATATTCACTATTGTGATTCGCCTTGCTAATGATAACTAGTTATTCTTCGAAGACATTGCCTTATTTCAACATTTGTTGGTTGTCTCCTCCCAATGTTTAGTTTTACACGATCCTTCAAATATTTTTCATCCTATAAATTTTGTAGGAAAACTTCCCATTTGGTACCCTAATATGGAAATAATTGCTCATCTTAATGGAAGCCTTGTGTTAAAGAAATAAAATCTTGATTTATCCTTATTCTTTTTTTGACCTTATTGTGCTTCGTATTCATCCAGGATGTTTTTTTAATGTTTTTAGCCTCCTTTATACTTGCTTCTCCTAGCAAGGTTGTATCATCTGCAAATTGGGAGTGAGTAATTGATTCAACATTTCGCACCACCTGCACTCCTTTCCATTCCAATCACTGGAAATTTTTTTTGATGGCACAACTTAAGGATTTAGCCATTATCACAAAGAGAAAAGGAAAAATAGGATCCCCTTGTCTAGAAGACCATTGGCAGCTTGGAAGAAACCTTGCAATGTGCTATTTATTGACACCGAAAATCTCACTGAAGAGATATAATAGTTTATCAAATCACACCAATGAGAGTTGAACCCCAGTTTTTCCATTACCTTCTTTAGAAATTCCCATGATACTTTATCGTAAGCCTTGCATACATCTAACTTTATAAACATCCCTGCTTCCCTGTTTGTTGTGAGGGTATGTACAACCTCTGAGAGAAGTATTATGCAATCTGTGATTTCTCTACCTGGCACGAATCCACATTGTTCAGGTGACACAACTTTTCCCACCACTAATTTTAGTCTGTTTGCTAATACTTTAGCAATTACTTTATAAATTGTGTTGCATAGCGAAATCGGCCTGAAATCATTAAAAGATTTACATTCCTATTTTTTTGGGATCAGGGCTATCACCGTGTTATTCAAATATTTTACAAAATGCTTATTCTTTCGAAAGTCTTCTACTAACTTCCAAATATCATCCCTAACAAAGCCCCAACATGTCTGGAAAAATCTGGCAGTAAACCCATCAGGTCCAGGTGCCTTGTCCAGGTGAAGCTGGAATAATGCAACTCTTACCTCCTCTTTTGTTACTTCCTTACATAGTATTCTATTATCATCTTCCATTACTTTTTTGCTGATTGTTTCCAATATGCTTCTGTTTTCCGACAACAAACTTTGGTTTCCCAGGAGTTTCTCAAAGTACTCTATCACCGCTGAGCCAACTTCTGCTAAGCCACGTGATGACTGTCCTCCTCTCAACTGAATTTCTTCAATTTTTTTAGCTGCTCTTCTGGCCAATACTGATGCATGGAAAAAATTGGATTTGGAATCTCCCTCCCGCAACCAGACTTCTTTGACTTATCTCTCCAATAAATTTCTCTTCTTTTGAGGAGTTCAACTAGTTTTCCATTAAGTTCTTTTTCTCTGATAAACTCTTCATTCCTCATTCCATCCTTGATAATTTCCTCATTTAATGACTCTAATTCAGTTTCTACCTTGGCTTTTTCTGCAAATATATTAAAAAAAAATTCTTTATTCCATGACTTCAGCCTCTGTTTTATGTGTTGGAGTTTTTTGACAATCTTAAAACTCATCGAACCCACCACCCTTGTCTCTCTCTACCACTTTTCTAGTAATTCAACTAGTCCTTCATCACACCACCACATATTCTAAAATTTAAAACATGCCCTTACTGATTCCAACTGATCAGAATAGTTATCTCTACAGGGAAGTGATCCGAAGTTGAGTTTGGTAATATGTTCGTTTGTGTTTGTAGGCCCGAGTCACTCCAGCTCCTGGTGATTAGAAATCTATCTAGGTGTTCAACAATTTCCATGAAATCCTTCTGTCTATTTGTCCACGTGAAGGCTCCTTTTTCCATCGAACAATCCACAACCCCTGCCTCAGCTACAAAGTTCCTAAAGTCAATGGATGTCTGAGATATTGTTTGAATTCCACCACTTTTTTCTGATGGATCCAAAATAGCGTTGAAATCCCTGCCTATGATTAATTTTTCTTTGAGGAAGGGCCGCGAGAATTCCAAAATCTTCCTCCACAATGTTGACTTTTCCTCTATTTTTGTTGGACCATATATATTGATGATTATAAACTAGCAATTCATGGCTAGATTGTACATTTTTTCTGCCAACCAGTTAGCTTCCAAACAAATGATTGCTATAGAGACAGATTCTTCTTTCCACATGATACCCAATCCTCCTCCATTACCTTTGGATTCTTGAAAATTCCCTTTCCAATCCCAACAAAATTTGAGGAATTATAGCCCTTCTTCATTGGATAGCTTAGTTTCTTGAAGTAAGATTATGTTATTTTGGATTTTCTGTATTTGACGCCTGACTAGACATCGCCTGTCAGGGCCCTTTAGGCCCCTAGCATTCCATGTTGTGATTTTCATTGTTTCCCAAGGGAGGGCCTACCTCCCTTGCTACTTAGAAATTTAGCAATACTGGGCAGGTTTTTTTGGATTGCCTCTTCCTCCCTTAGCTATTTATAGGATTTCCTTCCTCGCTATTTCCTTGTTGTGCCAAATTTTCCCATGCCCAAATGGTTTTTCGTCGATTGAGAGATACACTTGTCTTCTATGATATCCAATGCATCTTCTAATTCTGTACTTGAATCTAGATCATTGCTTATTAGAGAGCCAATCTCATCTATTTCCTCTTCCTCCTGATCAGTGATGTTTATTGTGCCATGAGTTTTAGTTTGATGCTCTTCACTGAAACCTTATACATTTGTATCCATTAAAGGATTCTCCCTTACTTCAGTATCCTGCTTGGTATTCGTGATGGCCAGTATTGGAGCTATTTCATTGTCTAACATTTTGTTCTTTTTGTGAATCACATTCCCCTGTGGCATTTCACTTTTATTATTTTCCTTAACGATAGTGCAATTTACTTCATTATGATTCCTAGCCCCGTAGTTGAGACAGAACCATTTTATCTCCTCTACTTCTATTTCTTGAATCCATTGAGACCCATTTATTATCAAGTGAATTTTATTTGGAATGGGATCTATTGCCACAATTTTTAGTCTAGCATATTTGTAAAGATCCCCATCCATGATATTTGTGTCAATTTCCATTAGGGACCCAAGTGATCTTCCAATCTTTTCCAGGGATTCCCTTGCCCAATATTCCATCAGAATTGTATAATCTAATCCACTTGGTTTGATCATATGGCTGCATCTTTATTGGATCAAAATTCGGGCTCCAGGGTTGCATATAGAGGGGCTTATCATTCATTACCCACATATCACTTTCTGTTATTCTTTTTTTTTGCCATCTCACTTGCAAATACTACCACAAAGAAGCCCTTTGGTAAGAACCTTAGTAATACTTTTGTTTTCCATTTTTCTCTTATCCAATCGTTGATCAATTGTCTACTTGGAGTTTTCCCAATGAATCGACATATAAATGCATCTTCCTTGAGGATGTCGACATCTACTTTGGTTTCTTCTGTAACATCTATTTCTGTTATACCTAGATTTAGGTTAGGGTTTTGTTTTTCCTGTTGCGTTCGACTTCCCTTTGGTTTGTTTTCTTTCCAATTTTTCCTGCCCTTAGGGTTTTTGCCATCTGGTTTCCGTTGTTTCCAATTATTTCCTTCTTGATTTTTGTACCCTTGCCAATACTAATTTCAAACCCATTTAGGATCAAGTATTCTTGATGTTTCAGATCTATAATTTGTTGATTTTATTTCCTTCTTTCCATAGTATAAGGTATGTCTTTCCAGAGTATTGTGTCTTTTTTTTTAATTGGTTTTCCTTGTCGTTTGTTTTGCATCTCTCTTTTGATGCATTGGATGACATTTATCCATCCAACGTCCTTCGGTAAAAACCCATTGCAGCCTATGTTCTTTCTTATAGTTTGTATCCTCTTCCACTGCCACCAATTCTTCCCCTTGTTTCTTGTTGCCTTTTCCTAATTCATGCCCCGCTAATACCACATGCCTCCCTTCTCTACTTGGTGCCTTTGAAGTTTTTCGTATCTGCTTTACTTCGTACCCTTGCTTTTCTTCGCCCGTCTGCTCCATTGCCTTATCCTTGTCTTCTATAATTAAATAAATTATATTTATTTAATTATTTATCATCTTTCTAGTATAATTAAATAGTTATTTTAATTATTTAATTATTCATTTATCCTCTTCTTCCACAATTAAATAAATTTAATTTATTTAACTGCTTATTAATTTGTCATCTTCTTCCTATTTTGAATTAAATTATTATTTAAATAAAAAATCAACTTGTCACATGTCCCACTTTTGAATTAAATTGATTTTTAATTCAAAAGGCCAACTCAACCTATAAATCAAATAATTTTAATTTATTATTTGATTTTCCATCAGTCTTTCCATTATCAACATTCCTTCTAATTTTAAATAAAATCATTTATTTAAAATTACCCACTTTCTAATTTCCCACCAAGTAAATAATTTAAAATCATTATTTAAAACTTTCCTTCTAATTTTAAATAAAATCATTTATTTAAAATTACCCACTTTCTAATTTCCCACCAAGTAAAAAATTTAAAATCATTATTTACAACTTTCCTTCTAATTTTAAATAAAATCATTTATTTAAAATTGTCCACTTTCTATTTTCTCACCAAGTAAATAATTTAAATTAATTATTTACTGTCACATGGCCCCACTTTTGAATTAAATTGATTTTTAATTCAAAAAGTCAACTTTCCTCTATAAATTAAATAATTTCTAATATTATTTGATTTTCTAGCTTTCCTTTTGTTTTGCGCCACATCTTCTTGTCACATGCATTCTTGTCCATTGATTTAATTTAAAAAAAATCAAATCTCATCCCTTCATTTTAAATTTCACCATAATGTTGCCCTAACCCTAATTGTGGGTTGCCACATTTAATTTTAACCTTTGATCTTAGGGAATTTGTCAACTTTCAATCTTGACCATTCATCCAAAATTGGATTTTCTATAAAAAGGTGAATTTTACCTCATTTTGATATCTACATCTCTTAATCTCTCAAGCTCTTGACATCTTGCATCTTGCACATCTTGACTTCATGATTTTAGTCTAACATTGTCTTTTGCAAGTTTTTATATTGCATGTAGGCTTTAGCTCTTACTTGCATTTTCATGGAATCCTTCAATATTTGTTAGATCATGTCATAGGTATACTTGCTCACAAAAATCTGAGGGCAAACATAATATTACAAAAAATGGAGAAGGGCTATGGAGGTGAATCATGGAGGACTTGAGGAGCTTAGGTGATATTGTTCCTTATTTTGTTTTGTTTCCTCCTTTGTACTTCATAGTTATACTAGGGTTTTATTTCTTATTTCTGATTTAAATCTAACTTGGTACATATATCAGCTTGGTATGATGATGTACAACAGCTGTTTTATGCTCGACAGACCCGACTGATGCAGGGGAGAGAGTATACCATTATAGAGCATTACCATCTAGATAGGATGGCCCATTAGTTTGGGAAGGTTCAAGACAAGCCTAATAATAGATACATTTCCATTTTTGCTAGATCGGCCCAAGAGACTGTATGGGGGGGGACGATCCCAGCATCCGACACAGTTGATTCTTTTCGACAATTGGTTGCTAGGCCATGGGCCTATAGTCAGGGGCCAACAAATCCAAGGGTTACATAGGCCTATGTTGAGTGGTTCATACCTCCACTGTGGCTAACAGATCTAGTAGCAACACTTCCATAGGGGAGGCCTTGGGGGAGGAGTACTTAGAGAGAACAAGCAGGACCAAGTGGACAGGATCTAGGAGCACCACCCAGAGATGGGCAACCTCCACAACAGCCAGATCAGCCACCACACTAGCCACATTAGGCACAACAACCACATCGGGCACAATATCCACATCAACCACATGATCCATAGATATAGTACCTACAGGCACAAATACAGGGATTACAGGCACAACTGCAGGCAAATAGAGGTGAGTGGAACCAAGCCTACCAATAGGTTCAGGCTGTTACACTAGAGAGAGATTAGTCCAAGCAGCAAGTCCAAGCCCTCATTGCTGAGAGGTATCATGAGTGCTAGTAGAGATAGGCTACAGAGGTACAACTAGGTTAGGAGGTTGGCCACAGATAGAATTTAGAGAGTATGGACACCTCATCCCAAGGGAGGACTGTATCAGCATAGATGTACCATGAGGCTGTCTAGGAGGTTGAGTATTATAGGTTTCACTATCATCAGGCTGTGCCCATGGCTCTTCAACAATTAGATTATTCTCAACTGATAGGGGCCTAGTGGGAAGACGATCAATTAGAGAGGTAGGTAGGCGAGGGGAGCAACCATTAGGGCTAGCAGTTTTTGATATACACCCACAGGCTTTGTTTTTTGATAGCCCTGTGGGCTTTGTACCATGATTGATGTACACACACTTGAGTCAGAATTTGTATCATGACAACTATGATTTTTTGATATATATAATATGATATGGGTTTGATTGATTTATGATGTGATGCTTTCACTTTATTTATGCCTTATGTATGGATGCATTTGATGTGTTACACATATGTAATGTGATTCTATATGGATGTGATGTACAACCTTTATTTTCATGAGATATTATGTGATGGATGATTATGATATGCAGACGTTTATGGATGTAAATTTCTATGGATGCATTTATTTTCTATATATTTTCTATGCACTTTTATAATGATAATTTATGCAGTATGGATGCAAATGTTTATGGTATGCAAATGATTTCTAAGATGCTTAGAATAACAAATCTATATTATGTCCTAAATGATAATGAAAAATGGATGATGTGATACGTTATGATTTATGAGAGGTATTTGATGTTAATGGAATAATACATTATGATATGCGAATGTTATGGATGTATTTATTTTTGTAAATAATGTGGATGCAATGTTTTTATATCTTTTCCCTGCATTTTTTATGATGATGATGATGTATGGATACATGGATGCAAATGCTTATGATACACAACTATTTAAGATACTCATAATAACAAATCTATATTATTCTTCGTAACTTGAATGATAGAATGTAGGATGTGATATACACTGACCATGTGAATGGATGCTTCATGCTTTGAATATGAGATGTATGCTGATGATTTATGGATGCAGGATGAATACATTGGTGATGTTTTGGTTGACTATCATGATATCATGTTAGTGTGGAAAGAAGAAAGAAAAAATAAGATGATGAAAAGAGGATCCAACAAGTCTATGATCTACCAAGACTTTATTAGAGATAATGATGAGAGATGATGATGTTTTTCTTATCACAGATAAGGGATGCAAAGAGATTTCTTTCCTTATATTTGATAACACACATAGACATGATGCATCAAGGTATAGACAACCAGGATGACGGTGTATCTAGTGAAATGGACTCTGACTCAACAATCAGATAGGAGTATTCTTGTTCACACCTAACATTGGGAAACCTTACTAGGATGTACTTTAGACATTTCAAACATCTCAAACCAAAACATAGAGAGGGAAAACCTAACAATGTAATAGTCAACAAGCTATCCAAAACACCCTCCATACACACCTAATAAAACAAGTATTTGCCAAGGTTATATTACAAGAGTATATGACAAGCACAATAGAAAAAAGATAAAGATCAATGCCCCATTCATTTCTCTCTAAATGATTTGATTAGACATCATCGAGAGGTCATTGGAATGAACGTAATAAGATAAATCACAAGAAAAAATCAAGTAAACAAACAAGCTAATGTTCTTCATACCGCTAGCCAAGACTAAACTATAGTGATGCTTGATGTTAATGTCCATTGTAGGAAGGATGCATCCTAGGACATGATTTTATTAGATGATGGTGAGATTGACAAGATGATAGGCTATTGATACCCAAAGTTGACCAACTTGTTTACCTACTGACCTAGACTTAAGACCTTGACACTGGAGTTCACACTTTCAATTGCCAAGCTTGCTTCTGATTGTTCTTCCAAAGGTTGAAGGTGACAATCGATTTATTATGAATGGATTCTTATTGCAGGTGAATGTTGAAATGGGGTGGATGCACTTTTTTGGGATTTTTTTGAATGTTTTTGGTATTTTGCAATATTTTGAGGCTATTTTGGATTTTTTCGAGATTACTTTACAAAAGTTTTGATTTTCAAATTTTCTAATGTTTTTGGTTTTTTCCAAGATTTTGACCAATAACCTAACCTAAAGACCTATCCTAGGGGTCTTGGGGGCTGATAAAAGATTAGCCTTGCCTATGTTATATACACAAAGACCACATAGTTTGACTGACACATACTTGGTTATTGATGAGATATGAACAAATTAATTGCTAGTTTATTGTGATAGACTCCTAAAGGACTAACCTAATGTGTCTTCAGGGCACATAGATGATGGCCTTGCCTACATTCACACTCAAAGACCCATAGTTCAACATGATGACTCTCTTTTCGAATTTTATAACTTTTGACATATTTTTGGGTTTTTGATATGATTTGGATATTTTTGGATATTTTTGATTTTACAAATGTTTTTGGGTTTTTCTTTATTTTAAGGAATACTTCAAGAATATACATGAATCTGATCCAAATGTGGGTGTAAGAATGTTCCCCCAGCGTAATGTGATAGACTACTCTGATATAGGTAGGAAAAACTGACCTTAGGAATGTGCCAAGTAGTTCTAGAGTGAAACATGATACCAATGCAGGATCAAGCTATGATGCAGACGTGGATGGGTGAATGGAAGGGTCAATGGAGTGTGATGGGTGATGTAGAACTAGTCGTAGAGATCATGGTGGATGGAAAGTGCTTATTTACACAAGGTGCCTATTTTCTAGGTTTTCACCAAGGTACTTTCCCAAAGTGCCACCGAAGTGGTTTTCACTAGAGGACGATTTTTATCTTTACTTTTTTTAATCCTTTTTCTGATTTTTTTTTAATTTTTAATTTTTGATTTTTTGATTTTTTTGATTTATACCTTGCAAGCTTAGGCATACTTTTTTTTGATATGGGAGTTGTTGATAGGCTCCTGTAGAGGCTTTCCCTTGGGTGTTGACAACTAATATGCTCTTGATTTATAGCTTACAGTGATGACAAAAGGTCCCAACCAGTTGGGTTCAAATTTTCCCTTGCTATCTGGATTCGACACATTTTTTTGGTTTTTTTTCATTACAAGCTCACCAAATTGAAAAGATCGATTCCATATCTTCTTATTGTAGCTCCTCTTTAGACAGTTCTGGTAGACTTGCAAGTGTTTTAAAGCATCCATGCACCACTCATCTAATAGTTCCAGCTCATTCAACCGAGATACCTGATATTCTTCATCTATACTGAGATTTTGCAATGATATTCTCAGGGATGGGAGCTCGATCTCAATAGGGGGAATGGATTTTGATTTGTGGACCAAGGAGAATGGGGTTGTACCTATTGGTGTGTGGATACTTGTTCAATAGGCCCATAGGGTGGGGTTTAACTATAAGTGCCAGTCACGACCAACTTCATTGACTTTATTTTTGAGGATTCTTAAGATGGTTTTATTTGTAGCCTTAGCTTGGTCATTACCCTGGGGGTAGTATGGAGTAGAAAAGCGATGTTGGATATTGAATTTCTGGCATAGGTCTCAAACATCCTAGTTTTTAAAAGGTGTCCCATTATCTAAGATAATAGCTTGTGGGACACCATAATAGTAGATGAGGTAATTCAAGATGAACTTATCAATTTGCTTTCCGATGATATAGGTCATAGGAATGGCCTCTACCCACTTTGTGCAATACTATGTAGCAGTGATAATGAACTTGTGTCCATTAGATGAGGTGGGGGTGATTTTTCCAATGAGATTGATCCCCCACTATGAGAAGGGCCAAGGTGTTACAATTGGGTGGAGCTGTTAAGATGGTGCATGGATGAGGTCCCCACGTTGTTGACATTGCAAGCACTTTTTGACATATTCACGAGCTTCCTTCTCCATTGTCGACCAATAGTACCCCATTCTCAACAGCTTCTTGGCCAAGGTCATACCACTCAAATGTGAACCACAAACACCATTGTGTACCCTGATTAAAGTAGTCAAAGCTTCATCAACATTTAGGAATTGTAAAAGGGTTCCTTCAATACTCCTATGGTATAGGGCATTGCCTAAGATAACAAAGAGGGATGAATTATTGACAGAGGCTCTTTTAAGGTTCAGAGTGATATCAGTTGTGAGGATTCCTATTCTTAGGTAGGTGTATATGTCATGATACCATGGATTACAGGGACCAATGATTTCACACACAAATTCAGACTCTAGTACCTCAAAATTTGGTACAAGAAGTTGCTCTACCATGAATTCATGTTTAAGGACATTGCATGGGATGTCCAACAGTGATCCAATCATTGCCATGGTGTCCACTACTCTATTTTTTTCCCTTGGTATTTGCTCAAATGTGATGTCAATGAAGAATTCCTTGAGGTCTTCCACCAGTTTCTTGTATGGTGTCAGTTTTTCATCCTTTGTTTGGTACTCGTTGTTGACTTGGCTGATGATTAGCTGAGAGTCTCCATAAAATTTAAGAGCCATGATCTACCACTACATTTCTATCTTGATTCCAATCACAAGGGCTTCATATTCGGAAATTTTGTTAGTGCAAGGGAAAGATAACCTGTAGGATTTAGGAATATAATCCCCTTGCGGTGTGATGATGAAAACAACCACTCCTGATCTATGTTGTGTATATGAACCATCAAAATAAACCTTCCAATGATCTGTGGTACTAAGGTTGAATACAAAATCATCTAGGAATTATGATATAAGTGGGTTCTCTGAATAGATGGGTGCTTCTACTAGTTCATCAACAATCACTTGTCAATTGATAGCTTTTCTTTCCACATATTCAATGTCATATTCCGAGAGGATCATGACCCACTTAGCCATCTACCCTATAAGTGTCACCTTGGAAAGTAAATACTTGAGGGGGTCTATTTTGGCGATGAATTTAATTTGATGGGCTAACATGTAGTGCCTAAATTTCTATGAGGCAAACACTACTGCTAGGCAAGCCTTTTTAATGAATGTATAAATTAACTCATGCCCTACCATGGTTCGACTGATATAGTATATGGCTCTCTCCTTCCCCATCTCATCATGTTGTGCTAATAAGGTCCCAAGTGCTTCTTTTGTTTCCGATATGTACAAGATTAGTGGCTTTTTCTGGATTGGTGGCATGAGTACTGGTGGCATTAGTAAGTATTCTTTGATTTTTTTGAATGTCTGATCACACTTCTCATCCCATTTGTATGTTACCCCCTTGTGGATTAGATGAGAATATGGGATAGCCTTGTCTGCCAATTGCACTATGAACCTACAGATGGGTTGGAGGCTTCCTTGCAAACCACTTAACTATTTCAATGTCTTAGGAACCTCCATTTCAAGAATTTATTTGACTTTGGCCGGGTCTATCTCGATCACTCTCATTGATACTATATACCCTACAAGATATCCTTATTGTACACCGAAGACACATTTCTTGGGGTTGAGCCTTACCGTGTATTCCTCCAATCTATCAAAGATGGAACTTAGTGCCACTATGTGATCTTGTCACTTTCTTGACTTGGCCAATATGTCATCCACATAGTCCTCTACAGACTTGTGAATCATGTCATAAAAAATGAGAGTCATAACCCTTTGATAAGTGGGTCCTACGTTATTCAACCCAAATGAAATCATGTTACAACAATATGTACCCCATGGATAGGTAAAGGCTATTTTATGTTGATCATCTTTTGCTATCATTATCTGATTGTACCCTGAAAACCCATCCATTAATGAAAACATTTTATGCCCAGCTGTTTGATCCACAATCATGTCAATGTTTGGAAGGGGGAAATCATCTTTAGGCACGCTTTTTTTAGGTCCCTAAAGTTAGTGCAGATCTGTATGCCCCCAGTGGGTTTAGTGACTAGTACTAGGTTTGAAACCCATTCAGGATAATTAATGGGTCTTATGAAGCTAGCATCTAGGAGTTTTTACAACTCAAGTTTGACTAAAAGTGCAATTTGTGGATGAATCTTCCTTAGGTTTTGCTTCACTGGCTTCGCCTTTGGATATACTGCAAGATGATGAACCACAACCTTTGGATCGATTCTTAGCATGTCAACGTAGGTCCATGCAAAGTTTACCTTTCTTTCTCTCAGAAATGCAGCTAGAAGTTCTTGTTCTTCAATGAAAAGTGATTTTGCATAGAAGGTTATGTGCGGCGTCTCTTCAGTTCCCAAGTTCACGGGGTTACACTTCTCTGCCAACATTGTTGACTTCTCTTGATGAATAGCACTATGGGGAAGATTGAATCCCTCATCCTTTGATGCCTCTAAGAGTTTTTTACCATCGGATGCGTCCTCTGTTTTACTATTTTTGGTTCAAAAAGTGATACAATGTGGTTTCACTTAAAGACCTAGAGATTAATCTTAAATTTCCACTTTTGTGATTGAGGGATTCAATCGATTCCCCATAGTATGCATGTGTGCCTAGCTCAATGTCAAATCTTTCTTTATGGTCTCCCCATGGTATATTATCCCTGAGTCCCATGAATTCTGAGAGAGCCTCATCGTATTTGAATGTGTCTAAAACTAGTGGTCCTCATTGGTCATAGTCTATTAGCTGGGGATAAACTAGCTTTAATTCATGGGTTTGGTTGTTTGACTCAAAAGACATAGTGGAAATCATGAACAAGGAAGAGTCCTCAAATAACATGGGTAGGTCAGTGAGGAGATCCTCATGACATACATCCATTATATCAAATGTATAGTTGTCTAAGGGAAGACCTGTGGATATTGGTAACCGAGGAGGAGCTTTGACAATTTTAACAGGGGTACCTTTGCCACTTATGGTTATCTTCAGAGGGGTACATCCAAGGCCAAGATTCTTTATGCGCTTCTTAGCAATGATGTGTTCTAATTGACCATTGTTATTTTTCATGAGACTTTCATTCTTATTGTAGCCCATGCCAAGAATTAAATGTAGTCCTTTGTTATCATCATCCATTGGAAGGGTAGGCATGGGTCTTTCATCTTGGTATAGGAGACTTGATATATCCTTTTTCTCTACCATTTCTCGGCCTAGGTCTCCCCAACTTTTGAACCTAGAGGGGTTTTCTTTGAAGGTTTGAGATGGTGTGTCACTTGGTTGTGGTTGTCCATGGGATCTAGGAGATCGAGGTAGTTCTCCTATCACAAAGGCACTTTTCTTCATCTTGTAGTCTCCACATCTGTTATCTTGGATAATGAATTTGATATCAGAAATGTCAGGAATGGAGGGTGTCTTTGTCCCAGAAGTGGAGGCTAGAGTGGATGGGTCTACATATGGAGTTGTAGTTCCTTCATCATTCTTGGGAACTTGTGGTATTTTTTAGTATTTAGCTTCCATATTTTTGTAGTAGAAAAAAGGCTCGGGGTCACTATAGATGGTGACATCTTGATTCTGGTAAGGGAACTTCACACATTGATGGAAGGTTGAGGCTACAATTTTCATCCCATGAATCCATGGATGTCCCAAGAGAATGTTATATGGAAGTTCATGATCAAGGAGTTGGCAAGTGGTTTCCATCATTGCGGGTCCTACTTGGATAGGGAGTTGGATGGTTCCTTGAGACACCTTCTCTTGATCATCATATGCCTGGATGGTGATACGTTTGCCTTTTTCAATCATATCTTCAAAGAATCCCAGATTCTTTATTAGCTTCAAAGTACAAATATTCAACCCTGCACCTCCATCCACCAAGACCCTTTTGACTTTATTTTTATGGACAAAGACTTCAATATGAAGTGCACAGTTATGAGATGGTTGGGTTGGAAGATCTTGATTAGAGAAGGTGAGGAGATGTGGGGTGGTGATTTATCTGACCAAAGCTTGAAATTGGTCTGCATCAAGATCTGTGGGTACAAAAGATGTAGCTAGTGCTTTTTCTAGAATTTCCCTATGGGCAGGCGAGATTTCCAACAACTCCATGATGGAAATTTAAGTGGGGGTTTTCTTCAGTTGTTCTAAGACATTGTAACCATTGGCTACTGACTTTGAGTTTGCAAGGGCTAATCTAACTTGCATGGATGGTATAGGAATGGTGATTCTATCGCCTCGTGTGGTGACTCCACACTTAGCTTTGGGCCTTCTGATATTGATAACATCTACCCACTCATGTAAAGATGCGACAACATGGTCATAAACATGGTTGATGTTTTTGTACTTTTTTCCTTTGCCATTGTTGTTTGCTTTATTGTGATCCAACATTAGAATCATGTATATTTTAAGGTCTTGATTTCCAGTTGGTTGCTTAATGGTGATAGTCTTTTCATCAATAAGATCTTGGATCAGGTTTTTGAGCCTCATGCAACTAGATGTCGTGTGCCCCTTTATCTTATGAAAATAAAAAAAGGTGCTTCTCGTTATACCATGGTGGTTTAACTTGAGGCTCCTAGTAATTTTCAATGATTGGGAGTGTCATGATGTTGGCTTCAATGAGTTGTTGCATGACAGATTCAATCGATTCCCCAAGCAGTGTGTACTTTCTCTTGGGGGATATCTATTTCTGGTGAATGGTCCACCTTGATCATTGATGTTGCTGACTGTTTGTGTGTTGTTTTTCTATTGAGATGTGGGGTTGTGGGGTGTTTTGGGTGTTTTTTTGAGGTTGTTGGTATGTTTTTTGTTGTGTGTTTGGCCTTGGAGCATTGATTACAACCTTGGCATCAACAACACCATCATTGGTAACATTTTTTTTTCTCCCATGTTTGAGGTTTGTTGTTGTATCTTGTTGATGGATGATTGTCTTGATAAGTGGGTGTCCCCCCTTGTGAAATGAGGGATCTTTCGATGTTAAGAGCTTTGGGGATTATTTGATCGTAGGTGGTGATTCATTGCATTTTGAGATCGAAGGCTAAGATCCCTTCGGGATTTGAGGTGATGGTTCCGACTTGTTGTTCTTCTGACATAGCCCACTTGCTCCTATTTACCTTGGATCGCCATCATTTCTAGAAGGATGTGAATGTCTCTCCCTTGTTTTTCTTTAGGTTGGACAACTCTTCCAAGCTTACGTCTATGCCCATGTTAAATGAATAATTTTGTATGAATGCATCCATAATTTCTTGGAACTTTTTGATTTCGAGTGGAAGACGGGAGAACCATTCCATGGTTGGGCCAACCAGACTTCTGGGGAACAACCTCATTAGGTAAGATTCATCATAGGAAACTTCCATGCAGTGTACGTGGAATTCCCTGATGTGATCTTCAGGATTTTCGATTCTATTGTACTTGTAAAATTTTAGGATCTCAAAACCCAACGGGAATGGCTTCATCACAATGCTTCTATCAAAGGGATAAGGGCATAAATTCCCTTTTGGTTTTATGGTTTTCCTAGATTGTATGTCCAATATGTATTGTGAGAGCTTTTTTATTTGTGCGGACAACTCATATTGCGGATTGGGTGGTGGAATCAACATGATCAGAGTAGATGTTGTGGCTTGAATGATGGGTGGGGTGACTTGCGGACTTGGTGATGCGTTCATGGGAGTTTTTTGTAAGCTTTGATGTGCATGTGATGCTTTCTAATATGCTTTTTTTTGTTGTTGTGCCAACAATGCTTGTTGTTGGTCTTGTTGTTGTTGTGCCAATAATGCTTGCTATTGGGCTTGTTGTTTTGCCAATAATGCTTGCTATTGGGCTTGTTGTTGGGCTTCTTTTTGTTGGGCTTGGTATTGTTGCAAATCTTGTTGGTAAGCCTATTGTTGTAACAGAGCTTGTTCTTGAGCTTGTTGGGATTGATATTGAGCATGGGTGTGCACTTGGGCTTGTGCTTGTGCTTATGCAACTTGTGCAGATTGTTATTTTTGTAACAATGCTTGTGCTTGCACTTGGGCATCCTATTGGGATTGTTGTGTGTCTTGTTGTGCAACTTGTGTGGCTTGTTGGGTTTGGAATGGTTGGAGTTCCTTTTGATAGGCTTGTTGGGTTGCTTGCAACGTGATCTTGTATTGGTTTTCCATGTTTGGATTTGGAGGTGCAGGTGGAGGATTCAGAATGGTGTGATATGGTGTGATACAATTTTTTTGAGGAGGTTGTTGAGGTGTTTGAGTGATGACCAGGGGTTGTGTGGTGGAGGGTATGTTTTATGTGCTAGGTCCTTGAGAGACCATGTTTTGGAGAATCTGGGGTGTTGTAAATGGTGTAATGGTTGATCAGGATGTCTGGATTGGTGCCACCTAGTGTTTTGATATTGGTGGCATGCTTGGAGGATTTGGTATGTTGATTTTATTAATGATTTGAGGATTATTTTTATTTAATTGATTTTGGCTTGGTATGTTGGGTAAAGGGGGTTGCCCTAAACCTTGGATTGATGTGGATGTTGATGGTAGCAGGGGAAGTGGTGGGGAGATAGATGGTATGTTTCCTTGAGAAAGTGATGATGAAGGATCAAATATTCCCCCCTTTTCCAAATAAACCCCCTTGTCGTTATGATACCATGGGGAGAGAGACTTGTGTCCCAAGAGGGTATTTCGGTGTTGTGGTGAAGGTAGATGCATTGTTGGTATCATAGAAAACAAGTGAAACATACAAATGATTTGGGTCTTGAGAGATGGTATTTGTGTCCAAGTTTTGATTATTCACAAGGGGATGTGTTTGAAGATCATGAAGCAATGAACTCCCCTTGGTCGTTATGGGTTGGCTTGGAGCATGAGATGATATTGGTTGCAAGATGGGTTGAATGATGTTTTGGAAGAATGGTGTGAATGATACCGGTGGCATAGTCCCAAGAGGTGGTTCCACGATAGTGCTTACATAATAATTGGAAGGGAGTTTAGCCCCTTCCTTTGCTAATGCTAACATGTATTGTGAAGGATTGAGTCTCATAATTTTATTGACAATCTTGTGGTTTTTAATATTTTGGACTATCTCCATGATTTCGTCTCGAGTCATTCTTAGGGGATTGTTGGTGATATCCTCCACTTGGAAACCTCCCTCTTGAGTATCTTATGGTTGTTGAGGAAGATTGAGAGAGGGATTTTTAGATCCGATGGGGTCAAATGCAGGTGTGGTTTGACTCAAGTCACTTGAAGTGGATGTCTCTTTGTTTTGCTCCATGTTTTTCTTGTGTTGAGATCTAGTTTGGACCATAAAATAAGGATCAACTTTTAGGAATATAGAAGGAAAAGCCTCTAATTCCTTAGGTTGGTCTATAATTTAGGTAGAAAGAAGAAAATCTAAGTTTGTTTAAGGATCAAATGATGATGATGGGATGAAAGATGGATGGTGTGAAGGATCAAACTCTTAAGAACCTTGGAGGGATACTAGACTTTAGGACTTTTGGATTTTGGATTTGATTTGGATTTTGGATAATGAACTCATAAAACCAAATATGTTGGATGTTATATTGCAATAAAAATTGTCCACAAGGTGATAATTTAACTAAGTGTATGAAGAAGGATTCATCCACACACACTTAGTCAAACAAGGTGATTTTTGATTTTTGATTTGAAGGATTACCAAGAGTCTAGCATGAATGATTTTCCCAAGATTCTAATTATGATTATTTCTTAGGGGATAGATGAGAGAGTTGATTTTGATCCTAGATTGAACCTAGAGAGACTTCCTTTTATAAGACCTCGGTATTGAAGAACATGCTATACATCTAAAGTGCTTAAATTCAAAGGACCAAACTTTGAATTTAGATGAGTGGTTCAAATTGAGTATAAATATCTGGATTGTTCAAAGGAATGAGTCTATAAAACCTTGTGAACTTCTTTCTTATCTTGGTGTATTGCTTGAGGTTGCAATTCCTAATGTACTTCTTGCTAAAATTTTGAGTGTGACACCTAAACTTGAAGCTTTTGTACAAAGACTTTTGTTTTGGGATCTAGACCTTTTTGGAAATCATGAGAACAAGAACATGTGAGGTCCAATTGTCTTTTATCTTACTTAAATTTGATTCTTTTTACCACATCCATAATTTCTTGTTTAGCTTTTCAAACTGAATGTCTATGTCTCAATTTATTTTCATCCCACAAGGTCCATTATGTGGAGATTAAGAGAATCAAGGCAATAGTTACCTATGTTGACTTTGGGGGCAAAAAATTGAGATGTAGGTCCAAATGTTTAGAAGCCTTGTAGGGATAAGAACCCCTAGGGACAAGCAGTAACACATGGACTTTTCAAAGGTATTTGTTCTTCTGAAAGGGTTTGAAATTCTGATGATTTGTTGAATGTTTTTTCCAATGTTTTAGATCCAAGCAAAGTGTTTTGATTCTAAAACAATGCACAACCCTAGGATAGAGAAAGGAAATATTTGTTGGATTCGCACTTGTATTTCTCCAGCTACACTTATTCAGAGCAGATGATTAGAAGCTTGACCACATTGGCTCCCCCTAACATGACACTCACTTCTCGGTTCAACCAAGCTTCGAGTTCTCATGAATCTCCCATGACAAACTCCTCATCTCTACTAAGAATCGCAAGTACGTGGGGTGGCTTCGAAGGTCTGACCTCCTAGCACAAATAAATAGGTAGGGATTTTTGGATTCTACATAAATTGGTTCATAATCAAGGCACCCATTCAAAAGGCCACATGAGAGGCAAGATCAATCCATACAAAGAGTTTCACCTGCTTGTCCGTAGGAGTTCCTATAATGCTAAGATTTACTTAACATTCAAATTTATATACCGGTTGGGAGTATCTTGGCACTTAGCTCGTTACCGGTTTGAGTCATTCCCTTGGGGTGAATACTTTTTCCCACCAAGAAAGGCTCTCTAAAAGTAAACAATAGCGAAGAGATTTATTTGTAGTTCGACCACCTAACACATTTAGGAGGGAGCACACACAATTCCTTTTCCTCACACTTGCATGTTTTGTTTAATTTTAAAAACCCAAATTTGAAATGTGGAGGCAATATTTTAGACAACCTAATGCCACTAAAATGCTTTTGATTCTCAAGATCATCGTGAAGTGCGAGAGAAGTGCATACGCATTCGAATGACAAGATTTTGTAAAGAAGATTGCAAAACAAGAGAAAGACAAGTTCATTTTAAATCCTCAAAGACAATAATTCATTCTTTTTAGAGCACCAAATTTGAGTGTGAATTTGATTATTTAATTTTTGAGACCCAAATTCAAATCTAGTGGGTTTCTAATGTTCTTTTAACCAAATTTGAGAAAAAGAAAGCTTTTGTATGTTCTTTTTAAAACCCAAACAAAATGTAGTTGATTCCTAAATTGGGAGATAACAAGATCCTAAAGATGGGATTATAAATGTCCCCAAAGTATTAAAGAACACCTTTTTACAACTATGAAAAAGAAAATGCCATAGGAAGATCTTCTTGTTTCCTCCTCTTCTTTGTCACCTCAACCTGCAAAAGTTGGTTAGCCTATAGAAAACAAAGCCACTATCAAGTCAAAAGTCAAAGGTGATCGATATAAAAAAGCACATGTTAAAATAAATTTGAAAACTAATTTTTACCTAGACCCATCATCGTTGTCTTCACATGCATCACTATTTGGAGTTTTCAACATCGCTCCGGCGAAACCAACATTACTCTATGGAAAAATAGAGACCACACTTGCGTCACTATTTTCTTCAACGTTGCTCTTTGGAGTTTGACCAACACGACATCAGGAAAATCACTACAATGTCACACTTTGGATACATAGGTTGCATCGCTATATAGCGACGCTGAAATGATTATGTCGTTGTTTATCCTCTTCAACGTTGTTGTGTCCTGGAAGAACAAAAAATTGAAAAAACAAAAGAATTAGTGAAAAAAATGTGTTAGTTTTGAGATTTGTGCCCTCCTAGTGCTAAAATGTGAATGCTCTTCCTATACTTGCTCAAACATGAACAAACAAGTAATCCTTAGTTAAGAAACAAGTAGGAAGAGAGTATTCCCTATGAAATTCATCTAAGCATAAGAACATGAAAACAAAGTAGAATAGCAAATAAACTACTAATGAAATGTAACGCCCCACCACGCAAACCCCACAAGATGCAACAAATTAACAAAAGATGGAACAATTTTTTTTAAAGGATGACAACTATGTAATAACCATTAATTAAATGAACATACACCATTATGGAAATTGCTAAACAACACCTAACTAGTCCTATGGGGGTTACATGGTGCATTACTCGCAACGATCCCAACCAATTAACATTGTTAAAATCTAAATGCCAAGAGAATAAATGATCGAAACATACATATACAAGATAACATAATGATCACATACAACTATCCATAATTCAATAGAGAAGATAAAAGTATGCACATTATTGTATTATATTACAAACTCAAAGTTCAATGATACAATTATGGAGCATATTTCCACAGATACAACACATCAAGAATCCAATAATACATTGCACCAAAACAACGAAGTGCCCAAAAAGATCCAACTTTCCCACACGCCTCTGGGAACTACAAAAATATCCACCCATATCTCCCAAAACATAAGACAAAGAAATGAGCATAAATCATGGGTTCTCGTGGCTCAAAGCCAAACAAAGATAAACCAAAACATGAAATTAAACTAAACATCATATAATCCCTTCATTTTGAACAAAAATTTAAAGGTTAATCACATAAACCACGAAATACACTGTACAAAGCAATTCACAATAACTAGTAATCGCAAAGGAATCACTTCCACATTCCTTACCACTAAGCCACTAATCATTAAATTGAAACTAGTTTAGTAAGCAACCCATCAATTTCCTTAGCAAATTACTCCAATAAAAAGACTACATTCCACAAGTAACGATATCATAAGGTTAACTCCACCAAATCAACGCCATACGTAGCCAAACTAATCACATTTTATCTTTGATAAATAAACTATTTTAATACCGTACCCTTAAGTTTCAACCTATCGAAATAATTTCCAAAGAGCATTCAATCAATCAATTTTCTTTTATTTTTGCATCATTATAAGGTTTTTTTTTTTTAAAGATTAAAGAACTTAATTAAACCATATTTTATAACTACCTAAAGATACACTTTTTCACAACAAATTATCCTTTAATTTCCATTAGCCATGTAAGGAAACAATTTTCATATAAAATAAACCTATTATTTAAATATAATAATAAATTTCACAATATGAGTGTGTATAACCACTATACATGTTATAGATGATCAATAATAGAATAAACACCTAAAATGAAATAAATACTCGAATAGCCAATGAAACACTAATGCAACACTAATACAACACACACATTAACATGCCTTCTATAGAAGGGTTATATAAGAAGACAACAAAAGATCACCTAATTTTCTCATTTACATAAACCCTTAAATTACCCAAATTTAATTAACCAATTTCTCTATCTGACCTTCCAATCCATTAATCTACTAGACCAGTTAACTCACCATATTCTTGTACAATAAGTATATTATATATATATATATATATATATATATATATATATATATATGCTAAATAATAGCAAAATACAAATTCAATCCAATATTTCAATTATGAAATGGCAACACAAGGATTGATCTAATAACATAAATCATATCACTTTCATTAACTTCAGAGAAAATAGTATTATTAAATATTCAAAGAAATGAAAAATACTTTTTTAAACTAGATGCATTAATACATTGATTACTTGAGAAGGGTATTAAAACCTTCAATAAGCTCATGCAATCCAAATTATCGAATTTAAACTAATAATTTTCTATTCTATAATTACAAAAGTAATCTAGTTCCTTTACTTAAACAATTCCTACAATAATCTAAATGAACATACTATATTATAAGATTATCATGTAATCTACATTAATGGTACTTCTATACCATTATTATTATTAATAGAATACTTTTTATATTGTAATAAAATGTACCTACTATAGAAGGCCAATGTATACCTCTGTACATACCTAAATAAATATATATATATTTATATAGTGCCAGCCATACAGAAAACCCCCCGAAAGGTGAAACAAAGAGATAGATATGATCAAACTGAATGCACACAGGAGAGAGCTACAAGCCAGGACCAAAGACAGAGGGAGAGATGGCACGCACGGCGCAACCACCATCAAGGGTGATACAAGCCAACAAGATAGAGGGAATTCTTATATGAGGATAATTTTTGATGCTCTAGGCAGCGACTTTAATGTCAACTACATGCCAACATTGAAAATCCTAGGCGGTAATTATATTAAGGAAATTTCCTTTAGATCCAAGGATTCGAAGCACATTAACCATGTAGTACCAAAGACTAAAGCCCACAGTCGATCTGTAGCGATGAAAGAGTCTGAAAAGGCGGAGAGAGCTACGTTGGTAAACAAGAATGCAAAATGTGGAAAGTATGGACAAGGCATAAGAATTGTTCGATAGAATGCCACAAAGAGATATCATCTTAAGGAACAAATAAAAAGATTGCAGGTTGTGCATAAAAAGGATTTTGCAGGGAAGCTCTCAAAACATTCGAACTGATGAAGTACTCTGGAACACATCCTAACATTGTAAGCTTTGTTGCATTCTAGGTGCATGCAGTCGCACAGGTTGAGAGGATGAGGGATGCGTACCTCACACTACAGTAATCCTAAAAGCATTACATATATAGTTGATCATATAAGAATATAGGCTAAGAATTTCTAGCAACATTGTACTTTTGGGAACCTACACATGCTGCGACTTATGCTCTAAGGAAGATAATAATAATAATGTCGAAACAATACACCATATACATGGCGCAAGGAATAAAATCAAAATATAGTATTACAAAATCCAAGCATTACATAAGAATTTGAAACTTTCAGAGACAATTTAAAACTCAGGTATTAAGATCGCCACTCCTATTTCTCAAAAAACGACAAGAAAAAAAAGGCAACCATTGAATATCAACCCACCCTATATGTGCATAAATTGAACCAATACAAACTCAACTTTAACAATATCAATATATATTTAGGGGGGGAGAATTCGCATGCAGTAGTCTCCAACGATTATGCAGCCAAGATGAACTTTTCTATTATGAAACGAGTTTAGACAACTTTCAATCAAATCGCCTATCGTAAAAGAATTCGAATTTGAAGGCATAGTACATATAGTGAATGTCCACAGATATCGATTCCCCTTCCTGTATCCAGACGCTTGGTAAATTTGGAGATTCGTTGCCGAGATGAAATCTCTGCTGCAACAACTACCCTCTCAAAATCCCCAATCACTCTTTTCAATAATCCCCCCAAATTTTCCCCCAAGAAAAGCAGGTTTCCCATCCAAAATTAGTTTTAAACTGTGCATGTACTTGCATGCCAAAACCTTCCCTTTTTAGATGCTTTTACTATTTATCATTTATATCATTCTATTTAAAATTAATATCTTCTCACAATTTTAATTTATTACAAATTATAATCATCCATATATATATATAATTATCTAGAATGCTTGTTAATTAATTATTTAATTAATATCTTGATTAATGAAAATAACATTATTAAAACAAATTTAAATTAAACAAACCAAACTAAAGTTTATCAAACCTTGTACATAGGCTAATCGTGGAGGGCACTACATGAAATACTATTCTAAAACTCAAACCAACATTCTATAGGGGGATTAGTGCTCCTTTGATGTGGAAAGAATCCATTTCCTAACCCCTTGATAAACTTGATGATGAATTTTTGATGAACAAAGTATGAAGTTGGTTATAATCTTGCTAAAATGGATGAAAATGATGAAATTCTATGAACTCAAATGGCTATAGTAATAATGCATAAAGTTGTGGATCCTCATTGTGAGAATGATGTCTCTATTTATAGAAGCCAAGGATTGAAGAGTGAAGCATGGGGAGAATGTAGGATTAAAATATGGATCAATAGTATGGTGCCACTTGTCAACATGCTAATGAATCTTGGAGGAGATGTGCTCACACATGTGTGAGCACATTTTGGGAGATGAGATGTGGAAGAAGAATAAATGCCAAGGTGGTTTGTGTAAGAGAATGTGTAAGATTCCATTTAAAACCAAGGTGGCTTTTGTAAGAGGAGGTGTAAGAGCTATTTAAAGCTAAGGTGACTTGTGTAAGAGCTCTTTAATGTCAAGGTGGCTCAAGAAAGAGGACAACTGTCCTTTGGGAGGAAAAAGTCAAATGGGTGGAATATTTTAATAATATGCCATTTTGAAAGAAAATAAGGTAATTAATAAATCAAATAAATTGATTTACATGTGCAACTTGGTTAATTGACCAAGGTTGACTTACCCAAGGGTGGAGTTAAAAGCTAGAGGAATGGGGGATTAGTGTTAGGACTTAATTAATTTAAGATTAATTAACTTAGATGTAATTAGTTGATTTGTGACATTTGATTTAAATGTTTGGGTTTACTTAAATCAAACGAGAGGATATTAGAACATTAGGACTTTAATTAAATAAAATTGATTTATTTAATTAAGAGAAGAATATTAGGATTTTAATTAAATAAAATTGATTTATTTAATTAACAGAAGAACATTAAGATTTTAATTAAATAAAATTGATTTATTTAATTAAAGGAAGAATATTAGGATTTTAATTAAATAAAATTGATTTATTTAATTAAAGGAAGAACATTAGGATTGGAGATGAAATAATCCGATAAAGTGCATTATCTGATTTGAGGAGGAAATTTAATGAATTCAGTTAATTAAATAAAGATTATTCAATTAATTGGTTAGTGTGGAAATGATTAAGGAAGAATTGGTGTTAGTTAATCAGGATCAAGTGCATGATATCGATCGAGATATTTTTAGTGTCCACAGTAGGAACCTAGGTCGAGCCCATGGTGGAACCTATATCTGACCAAACTGGCACATAACATAATCATAATAGAAAGGTCTCACTATATAGTCATGTCCCCCCAAAACAAATTGATCCTGTTGAAGTCTAACTAGCTCATGACTCTCATCTACCCACTGTGGTATCCTAATATATGGTCTCCATAAAATTTACCACCCTCATCTAATCAATCAAATCTGATGCACCAGTGTAACAAATCACAATTCTGCCATGCCCACCTCAGTGGATAACTGGAGGCTCGTGGGTAGCCCTGTTGGAATCAAGGAACACTGAGTGGGGGGGGGGGGGGGTGAATCAGTGTTCTATAAAATTTAACTTTGTTAATCTGATATTTAAACCACTTATAGCATTGAACCAAAAGAAAGATGAAAGAACACAAAGCAATCAACCACAATACCATAACACAAAGATTTTTATGTGGAAAACGTATTAGGGGAAAAACTACGGTGGAAGGCCAATCCACAAGATGAGTATATTCAAAATAAGTGTTTACAAATAGGAATGCACATGCATTCGTTGCACACTGCCTAGAGCTCATTAATCAAATACAAAAGGAAGACTCAATGTCTTACAAAACATTTGGATAACATCTAGAGGATTTGAACTGAGATAATAGCATATGCTAATGCCATATTGCAGTTCTGATTAAGCTCATTTGCAGCATTCTTCACACTTTGTCTACCTTAATTCGGATCACAAATCTTTGTTCTGTGCAAGTGAAACTGTGCACAATCGATCTATATTCCTTTTGACTTTCACATCTCATCGCAACACTCTTCAAAATGATATGAACAATCACTTATATATATTCGCGACTAGGAATTAAATCAAATACATTTTAGCTTTTAGAAAATATAAAACATGTACAAACTGTCAGCTCAATCCATAAATAATTTACAATGCGCACCAACCAAAGTTAGCCAAAAAATAGTGAGGACCCAAAACAAAATCCTCGAACACGAAAACACCTTAAACAATTTCGCCTCAAATATCTACAACATGCTTCATTCAACATGTCGGCCTTTTGCACTGTTGTGCTGAAAATCAATCAACTGGTTCATCTAGCTTCCACACCAATCAATACAAGGATTTATTATTTAAAGATAAGATATATTATACAACAAAAAATATTTCCTGAGATCCACAACTCAAAATGATAACAGAGAATTGCATATGAATCGATATACACAATTTTGTCGGATGCTCTGTTCTAGCTTTGACAGTTAATCACAAAACTTAAATATGAGCAAATACTGAAGTGCGAATAGGAATATTGATTAGGGTTGCCATCAATGACAACACCAGATGACTTGTGCAGTGTCTCTTGCCAAAAAAATCCCCCTTTGGCATTGATGGAAACACTTAGTGAAAAATGACTAAGTGTCAGAACCAGTACCAACATGAATACATTGCAATCTTGAAAACTTCAAAACACAACTCCCCCTAATATGAATAAGGAATTTTTCACTGTCCTACACTCCCCCTTTGACTTCAATTAAAAAGACAAGAATCCGCATACCAAAATTCATACAAAATTGTATATGTACAGACATGCTTCACTTACATGAACTTAAATATATCTGCAAAAAATTTCTTCAACAAGCTCAAACTTGTGTCCCAACTCTTTTTTAGATTCTCCAAAATAGTCATGTGACCATAGAACAGATAAGATTGCATCTCTGCTAACTCAAGATTTATTGGATCACTGAGAGCCATAACATCTTGTGCTTCCTTCAATGTACTAAGCATTGTCTCCATTTTAGGACCAATTAGTCCTCTAATCTCACATACGTTTTCAACAATTCTGCCTTCTTCATGCTTCAAACTTTTAATTTTGTCAAGCAGGGATATGACTTGACCTTCTTGCTTACTTGCAGAAATGATTAGAGGATCAAATGCTTGAGAGATATCTACTAATTGTTTCTCATACTCCATTTTCTTCTTAGTGTCCTCAGTGAAATTAGACAAAGATAAGCATGACTTGTAAACATTTCCACCTTTAGATAAAGCACCTTGAATGTTCTTTACATAGGTAGCTAATAAAGATTTGTCATTAGCTATCATATCTTTCAATCTACTGAACCTTTTTGCATCAAATTATTTATGAACCTTATCCTCAACTGACTTTTCAAGAGACTCAAAGTGAGTACTTACAGAGTCGATAATTTTCTTCAGCTAACCGAATGGAGAAACGGATGAATCCCTTACATATGTAGGCATGATCTTCTCTAAGATACTGGATGCAAGACTTAGCAGCTCACTGTCTTCAATGTGATATTTTAATATCTCCTCCCTTGGCTTAGCCTGAGAAAATGATGCTACCTTTATCTTTTGAATAGGAGATAGAGTAGCCAAGTTGATAGGACCTTTAACCAGTTCAGTGTCAAACTCCTCTTGTTGTTCTTCTAAGAACCTTTTTACTGTTTTGGCAGTGTCTCTTGTTTCCACATCAACTTCCTTTTCCTCAACCTTCTTCTCTTCATCCATAGATTATTGCTTGGCTTCAAGAATCTCTTTTTCTTCAACCGACACAAATTTAGGAGCTTCAGTCTCCATAGGAATTTTAGTATCTTGCATATCCAGAGGATTCAGAGTATCCTCAATTGTGTCTTTTTTCCCTTCTTCAGTTACCAGACCAGATGGAACATTTTCACCATGAGCTTCTTTAGAAGCAACATTGTACCTATTCTTCAACAACACTGCCTTAAGAATTTTCTCAGTATCTCTTGCAACTTCATCAGTTTGTCTGATCATAAGCTTATTCACCCTTTTTATTCTCTTAAAATCCCTTGCGTCACTGAGGATCTTCTTCATTTCTTCCATTGAAATTACTAGACATAGATCAACAAGTATTCGTTCTCTCATTTGTTCTTCTTCAGTTCTTGCATTTACTCTCCTCATTTCTAAGACTTCATATAGCCCTTTAGGAAAATCTGACATTATTTCTATGAGAGTCATATTGAAATTATTCAGATATTTTATTGTAGCTTCCTCAATAATTCTCTGACCGACACTATCAAAGGTGTTATACCATTCATTAAGTGGCTTGCGATTACCATCCTTAATGAAATATTTTTCCACTTCCTCTACAGACATACCTGATATATCAATTTTCACCTTCTTCTTTGCTTTCTCTTCACCGGAGGGCTTGTCCTTAGAGACTTATTGATGCTTTTGTGCCCTTTCGCTTAATTTCTCTTACTTCTTCATCAAATTCAGTTTCTTCATCCTCTTCTACAACAACATAAACTCTTGTTCTTTTTTCTTTCTTCCTCTTTCCTTCTCTCTCGGATGCCTTGACTTGAGCTTTTACAAGGCTTGATTTCTTTGCAAGATCAGATGAGAGTGTAGAGCTCCTAGTAGATCTAGACCTGGCAGAAGATGCTTCTAGACTAGAAGACTCAGTTCGAGCAGACTCTCCTTGTTCAACTTGTTCTCTTTTCCTCCTAGCTTCCCTCACTGCTTCAGCTGATATTCCCATGCTTTCTGCAAAAGCTTCAAATTCCTTTCTCACCTTTCGTACTAGCATAGGCTTCTTCAATTGTTCATTCACTTGCATATCCTTCTCTACAAAGGTACCAAACCTTTCTTCTGTCAGATCTTGAGGTTTACTCAATAGCTGTTGAGAATATAGCTCCAAAATGTGTTCTTCAACCTCATAACCCATAGGCATTATCCAAACTATTCTAGGTTCTACAGCTTCCATCAAACACTGATCAATGTCAACCATGAAGCAAATAGTGTCCGTGTATTTTTCCACTATAGATGTAGGAATCATTTCCCTGGCTTGCATTTCACTCTGAAACCTTTTGAAGTAACCCCAGATAGCAGTTTTCCTTGCTTTATTGTCACCGATTCTATACAAGATGTCTCTGATTTGAACATCTACCAATTTATCACCTTGCCATTGCACTTTACCAGCTCCCAAAACTTCACTCATGAATTAGAAGAATAGACATTGCAACCAGTTGCCATAGTTGAAGGAATTCTTCTTATCCTTCTTGATTTTGCCAAGATTTTCAATTAGCTAGCTTCAGAGTAACTCACATAGGTCAAACTCTACATTTTCCTTGACTATCTGATAAGCTGCATAAATTGCAGTACCGGATACAGAGTTATCCTCGTTGGAGTGATAGATTTTGTATCCAATAACCATAGAAGCAACTCACATCCACTTCAATGATGTCATTAATTATCATGGCTCTTCTATCGAAATAGGAACCGGTTGCCTCAGTGATTGTTTGGTTCTTCACAACTTTCAATGTCGGAAACCCACCGGTTGAATTCACACCTATGACAATCCTTATAGATTCATTTGTGATTTTGAAAGGCTGAATTAACCACATAAACATGGCATGCACTTGACTCAATATGTATACCGAACCCATTCATTTTCATTGAACATGGGAAATTTCACAATTTGCGTGAACTTCTTCTCCTCCAAAGTTTTGAATTCAGGCCTTAAACAAAGATCTTCTCCCACAATGTGATTTGTATACAAATTTAACAACCGGGAGCTTCCTAATTCTTCAACATTTTCATGAATGTATGCCCTAATATCTTCAATATGTAAAACACCATATGAAATAGAATAAAATACACCTAATGGTTCTATCTCGATAGATTTGAACAGGTGCCATTTGAATTTAAAATGGGGCCTATCCTTAATATCAACAACCAATGGAGCAACCATTTCCAAAAATTTCAAGTTCACAGATAAATACCTTTCATCGGATTAGGGTTTGATCGTCGAATCGCCTTCAAACTTGTATCTTCTCCAAAATTCACTTGCAGAGCTCTCCAAACTTCTTCTTCTCAAAATGAAATGTGAAAAATAAAGAATAGAAATAACCTTTTATCATTCACATACCTAAATTTTTGTCACAATAAATGCTCTTTCCCTGGGTCATCCAGATACCCTGTTTTCACAGACTTTGAAAGAAAATTCTTCTGTGGACCTTCAATATTGCATAATTTTCCTCCACAAGAGATCCCAAAACAACTGTACATCATCAATGTAATTGTTCCAATGTGTCACAGTCTGGTACCAACTACCAACAAGGGGTTAAAATATTTTCTTGAGAACTCCCCTAGGCGAAAGACCTTAAACTAATTCCTGGAGGAATTTCCAGCGCCAGATTCTGGTGTTGAACCATTTCCTGCATCTGAAACACTCTTCTTCACCAGTGTCTTCTTCATTTGATTCTTGATCTCATTTGTAGTAACTTTTCATTTTCTCTTATCATCCTTTTTCATATTTTTCCCTTTGTTTACCAAACCCTTCCTACTTCTACATAATCTAGCAATGTGACCAGATTTGTTGCAATTATAGCACACAATATTTCTTTGTCCAGACCAGTTATTCCATTGTTTTTCTCTTGATCAACACTGGTTACCAATATGGCCAAATATATTGCACGCATAACGTCTGACATCTCTATTGAAAAATTTGTTTGGCATATGTCTTCATTCATTTGAATTATGACCAAACTTATTGCAATTGAAACACTGACCTGGGAATGATGGACCACTTAGATTCATTCTACTTCTACATTGAGTAGCCATATGACCAAATTTATTGAAAACAAAACATTATCCATTGAACTTTTGAGAATTAGGTTGTCTAATCGGATATCTTCCAGCTTTGTTCATCTGATTTCTTGACCTAAAATTCCTTTGACCAAATTTAGAGCTTTCTCCTTTCTCATATCCAAGACCTCGCTTGTCACTTCTATTTCTCTGACTTTGAATCAGTTCATCAAGCTTAGCTGAGCTAATCTTGAAATTCTCCTTGTATTCATTTGCAGTAGCAAGTTCATTTATGAGAATAAAAATATGTCTTTCAAGCTCTTCTTCATTATTTCCGGATTGTTGCAATTCAAGTTCCAGTTGATTGAATCCATCAGTAATTCAGTTGCATTCTTCATATTTTTCTTTCAAGGACTGAGCAAGATTCTCTTCATTCTTCTTTCTATCGTCAATATCCTTAGTTATCCTCATCATAATAGATTCTATCTCATGCTTTAGGACAACATTATCTCTGGTAAGCTTTTCACATTCTTCTATCTTTTCCTTCAAGGCTTGACTTAGGTGTTCATCATCCATGATTTTACATTCTTTCTACTTGATCTAATCATAGAGTTCCTTTCTCTTTTCCCTTGACTTATTGATTTGATCTTTGAATGATTGAATGAATTTCTCAACATTCATGAGGCTTGCTTGCAATTCTCGGACTTCAGATTTGGACTGATCAAGATCATCTGGTGCCACCAAAATTTGTTGTTGAAGATTGCCAGAATCCATTGAATCACTTTCTCGGATCTTCCCTAAGCTATTAAACTTCTTCCGAGGAACTAAGCTGTGATACCAATTATTGGAATCAAGGAACACTAAGAGGGGGGTGAATCAATGTTCTACAAAATTTAACTTTGTTAATTTGATCTTTAAACCACTTATAGCATTGACCCAAAAGAAAGATGCAAGAACACAAAGAAATCAATCACAACACCGTAACACAAGGATTTTTACATGGAAACCCTGTTAGGGGAAAAACCACGGTGGAAGGGAAATCCACAAGATGAGTATACTCAAAATAAGTGTTTACAAATGGGAATGCACATGCATTCAAGAACACTTCCTAGAGCTCACTACTCAGATACAAAAGGAAGACTCACTGTCTTACAAAAAATTTGGATTACATCCAGAGGATTTGAACTGAGATAATAGCATCTGCTAATGCCAGATTACAGTTTTGGTTAAGCTCATTTGCAATATTTTTCACACTCTATTTGATTCTGCTCTTTTGTTATTGAAAATTTGTCTTCCTTAATTTGGATCACAAATCTCTATTTTGCGCAAGTGAAATTGCGCACAATCGATCTATATTCCTTCTGACTTTTGCATCTCATCGTAATACTCTTCAAAATGATATGAACAATCGCTTATATATATCCACGACTAGGAATTAAATCAAATAAATGTCGGCTTTTACAAAAAATAAAACATGTACAAACTGTTGGCTCAATCCATAAATAATTTACAAAGCGCACCAACCAAAGTCGGCCAAAACATAGTGAGGACCCAAAAAAAAATCCTCGAACACGAAAACACCTTAAACAATTTTTCCTCGAATATCTGCAACATGTTTCATTCATCAAGCGGCCTTTTGCACTATTGAACTAAAAATCAATCAATTAGATCCTCTAGCTTGCACACCAATCAATAAAAGGCTTTATGATTCAAAGATGAGATAGATTATACATTGAAAAATATTCCCTGAGATCCACAACTCAAAATGATAACATAGAATTGCATATGAATTGATATACACAATTTTGTCGGATGCTATGTTCTAACTTTGACAGTTAATCACAAAACTTGAATCTGAGTAAATATTGAAGTGCGGATAGAAATGTTGATTAGGGTTTCCATCAATGACAACACCAGATGACTTGTGTAGTGTCTCTTTCCAACAAGCCCATGGACACTATGGTAGGATATCCTATGGATCTAGTACACATGATTTGCTTGAAACACCAAACCTGTATGAGTTTATAGTGCACTATACTATCCAGTTCCTAGTAAAAAAATTTCCCTAGATCATAATACCGATGTGCCAACATATTGCGACCCCATGAGTAGATGGTCCTATTTTGCTCCATGTCTCGAATAATGTGAACCAATCCTCCATCTAGGTGGGCCCCTTGTCTGTCAGGAACCAGTAGTGGTGTTTGTGCATATAGTAGCCATCTGAGCTCAACACGAGTCCTGACGCTTGAATCCCAGATGGGGAACCCTAGATAGTATAAGATATCATCCCGCATCTCCTCATGTGTCTACTCATAAATCAAGTGCACAACCTCACCCCAAATGGGTAACTATAGGATGCAGTGCATGTTCTCTAAGGTAACAGTCATCTCCTTGGTAAGTAGATGAAAGGTACATGTATTTGCATCCCATCTCTCTACTAGGGCTAGAAGCATGGCATCATTATATATCATCGATGGCATGGCATACACCTAGATAGTCTTGTATCTTGTAGAATACTGATCTCATCCTTTGACAGTCATGTGATGAGGTCTCAGAGGAAACAAAATTGTTTGCCTTTGAGATGTTGATGGGCTCGGGGAGGGATCTAAGTAATAAAATAAATAGAGTAAATCCTAAATATATTCATTAATTTTTTTTTTTTTTAAAGTACACTAAAGTTCCTCTAGGACACTTTTTCCATTTTTGGACGAGGGGTCTTGGGCACTTTAGGCATTTTTGGACACTTTGCGCCAAGGTGGGATAGTTTGCGCCAACAAGGGATGCTTTGCGACAAAGATTAATGATTTGAAACTTTATTTTCCAAGGTCCTAAATATTCTACAAAATACATAAAAAATATTGTAAATACGTGAAAACGAAGACAAAGCAACAAAGAATCCACTCACCGTATGTTGTATCGCACCCCCTACCACCTCGTCATGAAGAACATCAAGTCTGGGAGGCCTGTAAGTTCATATTCTCGCAATCCTAGATCACTCTACACCCAGGTAAACTACAAAGAGGTAAAAGTCAAAATGATAAGTAAAAGTGTCATTTTCATTCATATATACCTAGTTTAATTAAAAAGATGCATATTTTATTTTAGGTATATTTCATTCAAATCAACATATTGGGGGCTAGAGAACTCAAATTTTTATGTTGTTTATTGTGTTAGATTTATAATTCCACTCCCAATCTCATCAACTATCTATCACTATGTGGTATTGTACTTGGAAATACCATATGATAAGACTTAAGTAGTTCGATGTGGTTTTGTGGCTACCTTGATTCCACCTTCATAAAGAAAGCAAAATCAGGGGGCATACATCTACCCTCAAATTTTATTCTCTGTAGAAGTTTGATAAGAGGATTTTTGAACGATTAACGAACCTGTGTTGTAGGAAGCGGTTCCTAATATTGTGGTTTTGTAGATAACTATAGTGGGGGTTTCATTCTCCCTAATGAATTCATATGATTATCCTTTTTTATAAAATTTATTGCTTCGAATTCCTTTAGCTTGCATATGCGCATAGTGTCGTATGGCCGCTAAAGTGGGAGCTAAATGTAGTGTAGAAAATTGTACCCCTTTCTAGGAGAGGGTACAATTTCATGCTTATTTGGACCTATTTTAGTGACCTCTTCATTTATGCATTTTAAAACCTCATTAATAGGCCCCTAATACCCTGTATCATGTATCCCAAGGCCTATTTTATTGAATTTTATTTAATTCCCAACATCAGCACCCTCATTGACTGAATTCTATTAATTAAATTAATGCCTCAACATTTGTGGAGTCATGAAGTTTTAGGTCAGGTAAGTGCCTTAAACTCAACTTTGGATATGTTTTTGGTAGAATTTCAAGCTCTCAAGTTCAAATTTCACATGTCAGCTTTCAAGATCTGATAATTGGAAAATTAAAAAGGAAGCCTATAAAACTAGGTCTCACATTCAATTTACACTAGACAAGGAAGAGAAATTCACATGAGATCAAGTATTCATATTCAAGAGAAAGCAAAAGTTAATCGAGCATTTCAAAGTGAAGTCTAGGAGCATCATTTGAGTTGTTTTTGTAGGTCCTCAAGCTCATTTTGATATCAAGATCAAGCATTTCCAAAGGAGTGATGATGGATGCATATAGAGGATCATGATGGATTCTAGGTTTTGGGAGGTGCACTACACATTCAACCAAGCCTAATGACTTGTTTCCTAAGTGATTACATCTTCTATTATCATTCTACTTTTAGCCTAAAGATATTTATATTCAATCTTACAACTTATTAGGTGATTTGAGATCTCCTAAAGAAGGTCTTCATCATTGTGCATGTTCATTTAGGGATCCTATTCTAACACACTATAGTAGGGTTTCCTTGAATAATTTGTTTCTTAATATTTGACATACATAAGGTTATGATTGCACACACATTTCATATTTTAGATCTATGTATTTCATCAAGGTTTAATTACCAAACTTGGGGTTTGACCGAGGCAAATCCTATCCACCAACAAACAACAATTTTGTTTTGTAGATTTTGCACAGATCCGGATCTGAGAGAGAAGGTACAAAGTTACAAGGAATAATTGTAGGTATCAAAATTCAATCTTAGATTCAGAGTTTTCCAAAAAAGTCTGTTAGGACCCATTCACCCTAGGGCGAATGAGTCCTTGTTCAACTTGCAGAAACAATTTTTTTTGAAAGGTGTACAACATTTATTCCTCAGATTTTCTAGAAACTTTGTTGGTTCCTTTATTTTTATGGTTAATCTTCAAGATCCAAGTTATAGATTACATTTTGAAGTTGATTTTCTATTTTAATTCTCCCTCCCCAAAGTGTTGTTTGACCTAGACTGTTGTCCTTGCAAAAAAGGGATTCACACTTTTACTTGATTCACCTAAATGTTTTAAGTCATTTCATTGTGTGGATCTCATTTCCTAATGAAATTAGAGAAGTGGGATCCCTTTTCCCTCTTTGGATGCACTTTTCCATTTTGGGAAACCCTGGAACCCCTTATTTTCTATGTTTCAAAAGTTACAGAAACTTAAACAAAAATAACCATCAATATCATGCATACCACAACATAGTGATTTACGTGGGGAAAACCCTTTTGAGAGAAAAACCCCACTCCAAAAGTTTCCCAATATATTATTCAGAAATCATAAAGATTACAATATACTTGCAAAGCAAGCTTCTCACAGGAGTATCACCAACCAAAGATCCAAAGGCAACATGACTGCTATCAAACTCTTAGAATACATCACAATACAGAGTCGTAATACAACACCCTCATAAAATAGGGTTATCTTCTAGGGAAACTCAAGCTAATAAAATATTGGTCATCAGATCTAAGACATGATGATGAATGGTTTAGATTTTCAATAATAAAATATAAAAAAAAAATTCTTTTCAGGGGCATTGCCCCTAAGTCCCCACCAAGGCACATTGACCCTAGACCCCTCACAAGGATGGAAACCCCCCACACCCCCTCATCATAGACATATCAATAGTACCTTATGTAATTGCAAGGTTGAAACAAATTATCCCAAAACATGCAACAACCAACACCTCCTATCATCCCATCACTTGACATGTTCAACCTTTTGCATCTCGAAATTGAATTACAAAGTAAGCCTCAACCATCAAACATTAAATAACTCATTCATAATGACAACATTGATACTCTTCTATCTTATGCCCATAAAGTTATCGATACACCTATCAAATTAGAGGAGAGTTATGTTCAAGGCTTTATAATCTTAAGTAAACAAGGATGTGACATTAAAAAATAGCATGAGATCTATAAATTGTTAGAACATAAACCATTAGAAGATACCAAGGGATTAGGATATCAAGATCCCCCCCTTCAAATCAAACAGTTGTCCAATCAAGTAAGAAACCAAAGCCCTATAAACTTAAGAAGCTACCATTTTTACATGCTATAACCGAGACTAAACGAACCATGGATAAAATTCTCCATCTAGGATTGATTACATTACCACCTATCTGAGAAGACAAAAAAGGAAAAAGTACAAAAAATTCTTAGCATGCATATCATAGAACTCTTGGGCATCTTACTGATGAGTGTTGTGCTTTAGAAAAGGTTTTATATGAAAATGATATTATTGATATAATTGGATAGCATGCACACACTTTTCTCCTTGCCATGCGATAGTTGTAGAATCATATCCTACTCACTATTACATGTATTGCACTTTATGTAAATTATTTCTCCATATCATAAGACCATTTATGTTATCTCATCCTTGCCCTATATTTGGGGGGCCAAGGGGTTTGATAGCCTTGTCCTAGTATGACACTCGTCATTGCTCCTTTGGCTAGTTATCTGACTTCTGCATATGATGGTGACCTACTATAGGTTTGGTCACATGTGACGTACTATATTTATTTTATTTGCTATGTTCTTTGTGATTTCATGTATGTAATGTGATCCCCTGTACTATGCTTCTTGGCATGCCTTTATGTTTCTGAGCTTTCTTTGGATTACCCTTGTTACTCTGTTGGTGCAAGGATACAAAGGAAGATAATCTATTGTGATATTCTTCTATTTGTATCTCCATTCTTCTATTTGTTATAATCATTTTCTTTCATTTGTCTTGTGTTTTCCTTTTGGGGATAATGCAAGGCATCAATACATCCAAATCTCTTCCATGTTGACCCAAAATATTTTCCTTTCATTTTCTCTCTATGTATCATTCCTCCTTTGTGTTCATTATTCCATGAAGCATTTGGGGAATGATGACGGTTCTGAGCTCTATTATATCACTGTAGCAAAGACATATGTTGACCCTAAATCTATGAATCCCTTATGTGTTATCTTTTTTATTGCATGTGGGTGCACCCTCCTTTTTCTTGACGTAGTTTTATTTGGAAACATATTATTGGTATGGGGATTTCCAAATAAGCTCTCATGGCCCTTTTATCAATTGGAATTTATCATTTTCTAATTTAAAGTAATTGCTCATAGCATGGTGTTTATCAATTCCTGTAAAGTGGGGCATACATTGGCATTATTTCATTTTGGCATTTTTGGCTTCACTTTTGTTCACGAAGGTTGGACTTAGTGTAATGTTGGCATAACACATTGATCATTTTGTGGCACCTTATCAAATTTATCAGGGAGTATAAATTTTGGTATGGTTGACATATGGGAGACCTATAGACCTAGTGTGACCTTCCCATTTTCCAACCCTTTTTTGTTTTATGGGTACACACCTTGTAGACCTAGTGTCTATTTCTCAGTTTTCCTTTGGGGCTCACCTAATGTATACCAGACTACACTATCCCTTGTGAGCATATTTTATGGATGTGGCATAATGTAGCTTGCTAGTGCATCCTTTTTCCTTTTCCTTTTTGCATTAGCTTTGACATTGTATCCTTGTGAATCTTATATTGCTATGCATATCTTACATGCATGTGTGTCCCTTTGTTCCTATGTTGGTTTTTCATGGGGTCTTCGATCCTAGGGGCATAATCATCCTCCTTCATCTTTGTTATCCTATCTTTCTAACATTTGTACACTTGGACCCCTCTTGACACATATTTGTCTACTTTAGTGTGAGTCTGAGCATAAGTTCATACTCTCACTAAAGTGGGGGCTAAATGTAGTGTATAAAATTGTATACCTTTACAATTTCACTCTATGTTTAGGTTCCTTAATTTATTATAATTAATTAAGATTCTAATTTTCCAAATTATGCATTCCAAAGCCTTATTATTCATATTTTCCAAAAGGGAAGTTGACATTTAATTAATGGAATTAATATTTTAATCACCTTGGAGTATGTATGTCATAGTCCAAGACCCATTCACCCAAGGGCGAATGGGTCTCCTTCAAGTCCTAGGACCCATTTTTAAATATGTTTTTGGCAATTTTTTAATAATTCAAATCCAACTTGGAATTGTCAGCTTTTGGAATCTAATTTTTAGGAAATTAGATAAACATATATAAATACATATTTTTTTTATCAATTCAAATCTAAGGCACAAAAGCAACGTTATCATAACTTCAGGTGAGCAAATATTATTGTCAAGAGTATTCAAGAGTAAATTTAACAGACATTTGTTGCAGCATTCAAGGTCCTAACATCATGTTCAAGCTTATGTGTGTTCATGTCATTTTGTGAAGGCTAACATGCATTGTTGATCCTAAAGCATCCAAGCATTAAAGCATCCAAGCATTTTCAAGTGTCCAAATTTATCAAGAAAAGAAAGATCAGGTTTCTTGGAGAGATGTGTTTATCTTCAGTCCTCTAAGGGAATCCATTGAAGGTTTGGTGAGTTGTAACAAACAAGTTTTCATTCATCATTTCCTTCTCCATTGTCATTATCTTTCTATCAAGGTTTAAATACCAAACTTTGGGTTTGACTAAGGAAAACCCCCATTCAAAAAAAACATTTTTTCTCATTTTGTATGTATAGATTATAGGTTGAAGAAGGATTGAAGATCTTGAAGAGAAATTTTTGTATTCTTGCATTTGTTGTCATCATTGTTGTCAAGCCTTGGAAACTCAAATTCATACTTTATTTCTGACTTTTTAACAATGGAACCTATGCAAAATAGAAGCTAAAATCCAACCTCTAAGGACTACCAAAAGTGTTTTCAAAGGCCCTAACTATGACCCATTCACCCTACGGTGAACCTATCCTTCAATAGAGCTCAAAACCAGCTTTTGGTGATAGATGCATGTGTTCTAACCCTTTTCAGATATGCCTGCAAACTATGATTTCAGATTATATACTTTTATTAATTTGCATTGCATGTTCTAGGACTTATAATGCATTTAGCTTGAACATTACAAATCATTTTAATTTGGTTTCAGATTTTCCCTATTGTCATTGAGATCTAGGTCTAATTGAATCACCATTGAGGTTGAAATTCAATCTTTACACCTTGTGATCTCTTTCCTAATGAAATTCCCTTAGGGAAGGACACAAATAGAGAAAACACCCCCTTAACATTAAGGGCTCCCTTTTTGTTTAAGGATCTCTTTCCCAACATTTCAAATGGAAAGGGGGGATCTTTGAAAGGAATCCCTGAAAGGACATGACCAATCAAAGTATATATAAAATAACTACTATAGGGTGAAATAAAGGAGTAATGCAATACCAAATCAAAACCACCCATGAAAAAAAGTGATAACAAGAAATCAAGATAAATTAGAGAGGAGATTAAGTGGACAAAGATAACTAAAATGGAAAACCCAAATTTAGAAGAAAGGATGAAAATACAAAATATGGTGAGGGAGGAAAGACACCAGAGAAGAACATAAATTATAGAGAAAAGAGAGAGTGAGCATGTCGATATGGGTGTTTTCAAAAAGAAGAAAGGAAAAATAGATATAGAATAAAAATGAAAAAATCCACAAGAAGTAACCTCCCATATAGATAAGGTTGAAGAAATCATAATTTTTTTAAAAGGAAACCTAGAAAGCTACGAGGCATCAAGGAATATATTTGTATACGGTTGTGGAGGCAATGAGGCTCTAGTGCTACCACATTCAACTAAAACTCAATTAATCCAACCAAATTTATCTAACATCACAATAAACCTAGATGAAAGTTTTTTAGAATTCTTAGACACCCCAAAGAAAATATTATCTATTAGAGATGAATACTTCGAAAAATAGTTAATAAAAGTGTGAGGAAATTAAGAAATATAAATATAGAAAAATAAAAAGCCATGTTTAGTTTGGGAAAGTATTTATCAATAATAACAATAAGATGACACAAACAAAAATTTATCACCAACCATGAAATACCATTATGAAGAGTCACTATCCTTGATCCATGACCCATCCCATATACCATATAAGGTTAGGAGAATTCAATACAACAGTCACCACAAGAAGAAAATAAGAGATGAGAAGAGAAAATTGTGGCAAACCATGAAGAAATATTAGGGAAATAATATTTTGAAATAAGTTAGCGAGGGACAAAGGTAGAGAGGATAATTATATGGTGATAAGAAGTATCAAAAAGGGGAAGAAAGAGACTCAAACCATTCATAAAACAAAACAAGAGAAAGCTAAACCTACTATAGATTCATCAATCAAACTTTTAGTGTTTGCTAAAAATACTACTAAAGCCGCAAAATGCATCTTCATACTTGAATCCCTTTGGTAGAGAAAGGGGATTGATGAAGACAAGCCTAAGATATTTGACTTTGTTAGATCTTTGAGAAAATAGGCTCTAGATTGGTACATAAAGACCTATCCAAAACATGATAAATATTGGGAATATGCTAAGAAGGAATTCTTGGAAAACTTTGACACCCAAAAAGTACAATTTGAGAGTGTAAGTAAAATTAGAGAGTTGGTATATGAAAATGGAGAATCAATGAAGTATTATGATATACAATTTAAGGAAGTCTCCCACAAATGGAAGAACCCCTTACAAAAATTAGAAAGTTGAGTGGTTTAATTTTGGCCTAGATAGAGAAATCAAGGCAACTTTGGATGGTAGATTCTTCAATACATACTCAAAATATTTAACCATAGCCTACTGAATAGAGTCACAACCCAAAAGGAGTGTAGATATAGAAAAGATGCAACCGACCATTGAACAACTAGCATTACAATAGAAAAACCACCCCAAATTTTGGCCACAAGTCAGAAGAATAGACCAAATAGACCAAGATTGGAAGAATAGGCCACTAATGATAATTGCACACCTTAATCACCAAAAAGTTAATCAAATCATGGTACAATTGCGAGAAAATACCAATATTATATCACACAAGACTTTAGGGAAACTAGGGAAGCCAAAGATGACAAAAAATACCTACAATATTAGCTTAGCAAATGGTTTAGGCATGCAAACCATGACCACCTAGAAAAAATGGAGCTCAATGTATAAGGTATGAAATTAAAATTAAATTGATTGAAAGAAAAAACCTGTCACTTTTTTGGCCAACTATATAGTTTCTATCAAGCACCTTTCGGTTGAAAAGTACTCGCTTGAAGGGGTTTCAGCCAAAACTTGGTGGCAATGACAAGGAGCTTATGTGGCATACAATAATCAATCAACAAGGTTTCAAGTGAAAGGTGTACTATTAAATATAAAATTTTCAAAAATTGGGCTTGATGATTTTGATGAGAACCCGCTTGAATAGAAGGCATTTAAACAAAACCCCGGTGCATATTAAAGGTGTTTGCTACTTCCATGACTTGCAAGGTGCCTAGGTAATTTAAAAAATATATTTTTGTCTTTTCTTTGTGAATTATTTTCTCTTTGTATCAACATGAATTTGCACCCCTAACACAAATTCCCTTTTGACCCTTAACACTTTAGAAAATAAAAAGCAGAGGTTTAATTCCACTTAAGCCCGCTCTTTGCATTCCACTTGGTGCCTAGTTCGCATGTCGGTGGGGGCATTTCTGTCGGGGACACCCACGCGACACACATATGTCTACTCAGTGTGCTTATGTCCCTGGAAGATTCTTGTGGCTAGAGACTACAAAGGCGTTACATTTTTTATTGGAAGTCGAAGAGTAACGTCCCTCTTTGGTTGGCTGACCCGAATATGGCCATTTTTCATCTTCTCCTTCATATTCTCACTCCATTCTTTCATTCTAAAGCTTTTGAACAAGTTGGCACACTCTCTCCACGCTTTTGAGCATCCATTCACAAGATTTTTAGTAGAACCATTCACTCCATTGAAGCAATCCACTACTACGTCACTCCAATAGGGCGAGCACAAGTCAAACACTGTGGCAAAAGAGGCTTGAGTCCCTCTCATTCACTCCTCCATGAGCCTTGAGTGCTTTGGATGGAGGTGATAAGCTCCTACAATCTCTCCTTTTACTTTCGATTGAGTAAGCACGCACTGCTTGTAGCGTTTTTGTGTTGACGTAGCTTGTAGTTTCTTTTCTTTATCATTCATCTCTACTATTCCAAACTTGGTTGTCCATGGAGGTGGAAACACCAAGACAGGGGTTTGACTGAGGCAGGCCCCTATACAGCCCCAACAATTTCTCCCTTTATTGTGTGTAGGTGGAGAGAACTTGGAGCAAGTTGGCGAGGAGAGAATTGTACGAGATCATCTTCGTCACCTTGGTGGTAATGCATTTCCTTTATCATATTCGTACCTACATTTCTCTTTACTTAATCTTGTTTTATCAATTCAAACATCTCTCTAGATTAGGTTGATAGTCTCCCTTTCGAAGTTAGATTTTTGTCTTTTCAGTTCTCTGGTCATACGAACGCCAGCGCACCTGTGAGACGCCAGCGCGCCGTGCTGTCATCTTGGAACTGCACTTCCATCCTCAGACAAAGAGCTACCTGAGACACCAATTTGACTCTAAAGGCTGACTCATCTAGTCTCCTTCCAACATTCGGGATTGCAGAGTGATCGAAGGACGCATAATCCTCATCATTCTCATCCTTGTCATCCTAATTTCCCCTTAAAATGAGGTGGGTTAGGGAAGCCTTTCCGCTCTTGGCCTTTTGTGACCTAGGGACTTGCAGTGGGTGCTCCCCCTCTCTCACATTTTTGGTGAACCTGACATGAACCAACATCTATCCATTTTTCGGCATCCTAAACTTTTTCACATATACCTCTTAGGCGTTGTACCTTGGTGTGTTGTGAAATTTTATGAGCTTCATGGCCCAGTCTATGACCTCTGGGCATATTGTTAGAAGAAGTCTGCGACACCTTTTGATGGACAAGATGAAGGTCTCCTTTAGCTTTACTATCGACCTTTTCTTCAGTTCTGTGGTTGGGTTATCTGCACAAGAGCACATATCACGAGGTGAACTTAGGTTTCTTGATGAAACCGATTGCGTCCCTACTCTTCTTGCATCGTCGACCTCTTCATCCATAGACAAGCATGAGGTCATCTATATCCCTTCCGAGTAAATCATTAGCCTTGTTAAAGGGTTAGGAGTATTAGAAAATCACTTGGAAGGCAACCCGAAGTTGGCTAGGGCTGCGAAGGTGATCAGAGAAATAAGATACATGGTGGAAAAAGATCGGACAGGTGTACAACTCTTGGCTAGTCTCACGAGTCTAGTTGAAGCATGTGCCCCCTCGAGTCTTGGTCGCATGATATGAGGTGGCCACTTTGAGCAACGTGAGAGGTAGTTGGAGATGTTGATGCCTCCTACATCTATGTACATGGCTGACATGGTCCCGTCGATCAATATACATTTTGCTTCTAAAAGTTTGGATACTGTCAAAGTAAACAAGAATCCTTTAGGTTTCCACTTCACCCCTAATGTTGCCTCCGGTGGTGGAGGATTTGGAGGAATGATGGGCGGAGGCTTGGGCAGCGAAAAATTCAAAAGTGGGGGTGGCACTAGCCGGGGCAGTGCCAATGGAATTCATGGTGGTGGCTTCGGCTTTGGCAGCAGCTCCGACGGAAGTCACACTGGTGGTGGCGACATTGGTGGTGGCTTTGGCGATAGTCATGGTGGTGGCGCCGACGGAGGTCACTCCAGTGGTAGCGGTATTGGTGGCGGTTCTGGTGGTAGTCATGGCGGTGGCTCTGGCAGTGGTTCTAGTGGTCCTATGTCTTCTAACAACCCTATTCTAAATACCCTCCTTCAAAATATGGGGCAAATGCAAAACCAACTAGTGAACCTTTCCTAGGCCTCGGCCCAACCTATCTTTCAACCTTTCTCTCGACACAGCTTGTTGTCGGTTGCAATTTTAAAAACTCCATTCCCGCTAGGGATGAGGATTCCCAAATTTGAGAAATACGGTGGTAAAGGGGACCCACAAACACACGTGTCCTCCTTTAACACCCTGTGCATGGATTTTTTCCATCATGATGCATTGATGGCTAAACTATTTCATCGGTCCCTCAAAGACACAACACTATATTGGTACTATTCTTTGCCCGATAATTCCATCTTCACATTCGATCAGCTTGTAAACCAGTTGTTACGACAGTTCCAAGCCAATATCAGACCAAAGATGACCTTCTCAAACCTTGTTCGGTGCAAATAAGGAGACAATGAAAAGGATACAGACTTTAGAGTGCGCTACCAAGCGCTCTTCTCAAAATCTCGTATCTGTTACCCGATTCAGATGTACAGAAGGTCTTCATAGGGAACTTACAAAGGCCTTGGCAAGAGAAGTTTTCCCTCATGAAGTATCCTTCTTTTGCACATTTGTGTGGGGCTTTATGAGAGTACTAGAAAATGGTGGTTTAGTTTAGGGGTCCTCCCTTGCGCTCTCATTCTAAAGGAAGATCTATCATATCGATTACAGGAAGAGGTAAAACTATCACAAATGTAGTAGTCGTTATGGATAACAATGGTCTCAGACACGATCAAAAGTTTACGAAGCTATCAGAATCCTATTCTTAAATCTTGTAGAAGTTGGTGAAGGATAAGATCCTTACCCTTCCACCTCCTAAACTAGTTAGAGAACCATACCCTAGTTGGTATGAAGAAAAAATGTATTGTCAATACCATCAAGTTAATGGACATGATATCGAATTTTGCATGCGCCTGCATCACGAGATACAAGATCGCATCGAGGATGGTACTATCCATCTTGATAGGAGTAAACACAATACAAACAAATCAGTGGCGAAAGCTAACAGTGAGTTGCAAATATACATGGACCCATTTCCGTCACATTTTGCAAACATGATTATTGATCCCACTGATTCTACTTCTCACCCCGAGGTGTATGTTAACATGGTTACTGTTACTCCCTCTACTCATCTTGTGATTCGCTCGTCGAATGTAACCTTTACCTTGCAAGACTTTCCAGAAAAAAAAAAACCTTCCCCACTTTATATTCCCACTCGCGTCAATGGAAACATTGTGACAGGGGTTCTAGTTGATCCCGTGAGTAGGGTGAATGTCATCACGGAGGAGACATTACTCTTAAACTCCCTACAGAGGGAGGAATACGAAAAAAAAAAGTCTATCATCTGCATGCATGATGGAATTTCTCTTAAACCCTATGGATCGATGGTGTTGTCCATCCTAGTTGGACCTAGGAGTGTAGACACGGTCTTCAATGTCATCCCCGAGTCAGACCTATTCAGAGTGAAACTAGGCATACCTTGGCTAGATTCCATGAATGGGATTGCCTCCATGATTGATAAGTGCCTTAAGTTTTCCCATGAAGGTGTCATGCATGTGGTACATGACACTAAATATCAGCCAATGGTATCTCATGGAGGGTATTCACTAGATCACTTTTGGCCCACTCCAGTTGGTCCACTCCCACAGTGAACGAACCTACTTTACAAGAAGTATGTGAATTACAAAACTGGGGACATGGGACTATCAAAGTTGACCCTTCCCATGGTAGAGCAGCCAACTACCTCATCCTCCCAAAAAGTAAAGGAGAAGCTTGCTCCTTGTCGAGCTGACTCATCTACTCCCCTCTCTTGGGAAGAATACTGGATGAATAAGCCCAGGTTCTACCCGCTAAGTCCGATGATGCCTCCTTGGCAATAGCCCAAGGTTAGGATATCAGATATCTCTAATGGGTCCCCAAGACCCTGGTATTATTTATACAGTAGAAAGAAAGGCTCACAGAGAGAGTTTTCCCCTCGACCCTTGACCTATTCCTATTCCCCCGAGCAAGAAAGGACCCACCTCTAAGGTGGTAGAGTCAACTCCTCTCGCTGCTTCTAAGCCTACCCCTCCTTCCATTCAGGAGTATGCCCTTCTCCTAGAGATGACCGTGCAGGACACTCCCATGGCTTAAAAAGATCCTTATGTCCCTTCGCAAGTTTCAGCTCTTGGTTCAAAGAGTCATAGAAACCGCCTTGCACATGAGCGTAAGCATCGGAGAAAGGCTCTCCTAGCCAAGCAAGCCTCCTTATAGAAGAAGGAGGAAGAGAAGACCACATCTCCTATTGTGTCCTTGTCTTTCCCTCCTTCCCTCTTTGAATCTCTTTTGACTCCTGCTATGAGTGCACATGTGCCCAAAAGGGTGCAAGTGTTCATCGCTCCTTCAGCGAAGCCACCCTTGTTGACTTACATTCGGGATGTCTTGCCTTTCCCAAAGCCCATGGACATGGTGAACACTTCAATTGTGTCCACTACGGTTCTTTCCTCTTCTCCCTCGACCCTCCTTATTTCATCTGTGGGAAATTCACCTCCTCCGATGAAGAGGAAGGTAGAGTATGGACCCTCTAGCGATGGAGGACGTAAGAAGATTCCACCCTCTTTTAAAGGTGGCCCCAAGATGACTTGTTTTGTCTTAGTAACGAAACTGGTCCTAGCCTCCCCTGAGTTTTTCACTTCTCTCGAGTCTCTTAGTGAGCCTAGCAGTGAACCTCGAGTACAAACTCCTCCATCTACCGAGGTGAAACATGACACTCCTACTAAGTGCATGTTTAACTCGGTGGATGAAGTCTCGACACTGTCAGTGATCTTTGCTAGGTTATTGACCCTAGACCCACAAGAGCTAAGCGATGGAGACCTTACAGGTCCCTCTGCTTTGGCCCTTGTTGCAAGAGGATCAGAAGCTCCTCCCCTTAACATTACACCATTGTAGGCGCATCGTCCTTCCTTCGAGGATCTAGAGTGGGAAGTCAACAATCTCTTGGTCAACCAGTGTTAGGGGGAGATCCTCTTCTTGATTTTTATATTAGATATGTGTGCGTGTTGTGACATGTGTTTCCCTGTGACTGTGCTACATGTGCCTGGATGACCCTCGTCACCCCTATTGGTGTGTGGATATAGCTATGATTTTTTCATTGTAAATCTTCCTATATATGTGTCATCATTCTTCCATGTTTTTGATTTTTGATAAATTGGGGATGATGCAAAGCGACGAGAGCATTTAGGCCTCCTTCCATGTTGACCTGATTTTTTTAATTTTACTTTGTCTTTCATGCATTCTTCCTGATCTGGTTGGGGATTGATGATCTTTCACCTCTTACTACGATTACCTACATATATATAAATAAAGTAAGATATGACCTTGCGTAACCAGATCCCCCTATGCCCTTTGTGCATGATTTTTTTCTTAACTTTTCACTTTATCTTTCTCTCGTCTTTGCTTGAGTTGTCCCTTTCCTGTGTGACAAAGCACCTTCTACATTGCTTAGTCTTTAGAAAATGCAATCATTTCCAAATGAATCTTTTCTCAAAGACCCTTCACACACTTCCTTGTTAGAATGACATTCTCAACTTGGAACCCTAACGAAACATGTTTCCTTCATCAGGGGTTTGTAAAGAAAGGACTTGGAAATCCTCCTCCAAAGCGAGAATGGTCTTAGTCTTCCCCTCACATGAGCACATCTCCATCCTTTTGAATTCCTTGATGAAGTGAACATCTTTCGAAAGGATTCCTTGATGACGAATTGATTTGAAAAGGAAGACATTAAGCTTTTTGAACAGAGTGTCCCTTGAGTGGACCCCACCTCTTCACATTGGGTTCCCGAGGGAGCCCTTTGAAAGTTTTCAACAAAGTTCTATGGAATCTAGCTTGGGGGCAACCCGACTAGACCGGCTTCACATCTCGACGTCTAGTCTGGGGACAACCCGACTAGACCATCTTTGCATCTTATGTCTAGTTTGGGGGCAGCCCGACTAGACCCTACCTTTCAAACAACGTGTCCCTTGAGTGGACCCTCCTTCCTTTTGAAGGGTTCCCAAGGGAGCCCTTTGAAAGTCTTACAACTTAGCGATGGTTTGCATGACTGTTCATTCACTGGCCTATGTGACCACTTCCTAATGTGTTCTATCTGCGGGTAAACATGTCGCCATCTCTGGCTCTACAAAGTCTCCTTTGCTCAGCTTCCTCCATGTGAGAGTTCTTGGGGGATACCTTCCTTGTAGATTTACGGGTTTGTGAGGTGATTTTATTGGTCTCCCTTATGTGAGAGTTCTTGAGGGATACATTCCTTGCAAGTCTACTGGGCTGTAAGGTGCTTGTCCTGGTTTCCTTCATGTGAGAGTTCTTGAAGGATACCACCCTTGCAGGACTGTGAACTTGAAAGGTACTTTTGTGCTTCAACTTTGTAGTTCTGTGGAACTATGAAGTCCTTTCTTGCACTTTTGGGTTCACCAGATCGTGCTCTACTTCCTTGTCAGTTTAGGTATACATCTCTTACTTTTTTACCTCTTTACTACTCTACTTTACCAAAGCACTCATCTATACTCATGCTCGCTAAAGTGGGGGGAAAATGTATCAACATGAATCTGCACCCCTAACACAAATTCCCTTTTTACCCTTAACACTCTAGAAAATAAAAAGTGGAGGTTTAATTCCACTTAAGCCTGATCTTTGCATTCCACTTGGTGCCTGGTTTGTGTGTCGGTGGGGGTGTTTCTGTCGGGGACGCCCACATGGCGCGTAGACGTCCGCGCGATAGGCTTACGTCCCTGGCAGATTATTGCAGCTGGAGACTATAGAGGCATTACATTTTCAATTGGAAGTTGAAGAGTAACACCCCTCTTTGGATGGCCAACTCGAATATGACCATTTTTCATCTTCTCCTTCATATTGTCACTCCATTCTTCCATTCTCAAGTTTTTGAACAAGTTGGCACACTCTCTCCATGCTTTTGAGCATCCATTCACTCCATTTCAGCAATCCACTTCTCTGTCACTCCAATAGGGCAAGAATAGGACTAACACCATGGCAACATAGGCTTGAGTCCCTCTCATTCACTCCTCCACGAGCTTTAAGTGTTTTGGACGAAGGTCGTAAGCTCCTATAATCTCTCCTTTTTCTTTCGATTGAGTAAGCACGTACTGATTGTAGTGTTTTTATGTTGACGAAGCTTGTAGTTTCTTTTCTTTATCATTTATCTCTACTATTCCAAACTTGGTTGTTCGTGGAGGTGGAAACACCAAGATGGGGGTCTGACTGAGGCAGGCCCCTATACAACCCTAACAATTTCTCCCTTTATTGTGTGCAGGTGGAGAGAACTTGGAGCAAGTTGGCAAGGAGAGCATTGTACGAGATCATCTTTGTCACCTTGGTGGTAATGCATTTCCTTTATCATATTCATACCTGCATTTCTCTTTACTTAATCTTGTTTTATCAATTCAAACATCTCTAGACTAGGTTGATAGTTTCCCTTTCAGAGTTAGATTTTTGTCTTTTCGGTTCTCTTGTCATATGGACGCCAACGCACCTATGAGACGCTAATGCGTCATGCAGTCATCTTGGAACTGTGCTTCCATCCTCAGATAGAGATATTTCTGAGACATGAATCTGACTCTAAAGGTTGACTCATCTAGTCTCCTTCCAACATTTGGGATTGCAGAGTGATTGAAGGACGCATAATCCTCATCATTCTCATCCTTGTCATCCTAATTTCCCCTTAGACTGAGGTGGGTTAGGGAAGCCTTTCCGCTCTTGGCCTTTCATGACCTGGGGCCTTGCAGTGGGTGGTCCCCCTCTCTCACACTTTCTAATATGATAAATCATAGTAAGCCTATGATAGTCAATTTTTTATTCATGAAATCTTATGGAAAAATAGGTTAATATGGTATTAAATAGCATGCAAAGATTGTATTTATTGGTTGGCACCTTTGCAAGTTGCTAGAACCTACACAAAGAGGAAGAGTGTTATATGTCTCAAAACATAGGCCTCATACAACCATACACAAGGTTATATTAAGATACATCTATAGATAAAGAAATCCTAGAACCCATACTCTTGAACTTGTACCCTAATATAAAACTAATCTAGTTAGGTTCTATGTTGATTCCATCCAAATTTCCTTCAAGAAGAGACATATCTACACAACTAGTTCATTCATGATCTTCTCATAAGTTAGTATTGTAAACCACTGGTAGGTATGTCTTTATTCCTGAACAACCTTTTGTATGGCCTTACTATGGCTTTAAGGTCGAAAAATTAATAAAATCAACATAGAAATAGATGATACCATGCCAAGATAGATTGCATCCTTAGGAAATGATATAATAAGGTAGGATAAATTAATTTTTAATATTGGCAATACCTATTAAATAGCTTAAATCGATATTATAATATTTACAGGCCCAATTGCATGGATAGTAGGTAGTGAAATTTCACAATGACAAGCTAATTTTAATTCCTAACTCCTAGGAGATAGTTAACATCAACCATGATAGGAATATGAGGGTTTCCTCACAAGGATAGGCTATCAAATTTCAGCCCAAAACTAATACGAAGTTAGAAAATAAATAGTGATTTACCAGAGTGGTAATCAATGGTCAAGATTAAATATTTTAGGATCTAATGGTATACATTCATTTTTTTATTACCTAATGATAAATAAATGTGGGTTTAAATTTTTTAAACTAAAGGAATCTTCAACTAATTTCCCTATTATGAAAGTACCTAGTCCAGATGAAGAGTTCATGTTATGGATGAATGTGTATTTAGATGAGTTAGGTGATGACATAATGTAAAAAGGGAGAGTATTCACTTATGAATCCAAGAAACTCAAGGATTGTGAGTTAAAATATCTTGCTCATGACCTATAACTAATAACATTAGCTCATTTACTCAAATTTATCATTTAGAAATCTTGGAAAGCTATTCATTTGATATTTTAAGTTCAAGTCTAAAATTAGAGAAATTTATATCATAGAGGAAAAATATCATTATCATAGATAAGTAGCCTTATCAAATTTGTATGTGTAGTGTAGATATTTGCATGGCCTACACAACACCAATAATATTGGTGTTGATTGTTCTATGGCAGGAAACATCAGTTGAAGATGTTATGGCTTAAAATATTCTAAATGGAAATCCATGAGAGTTTGTTGAGTCTCTATGGTAATTTAGGGGTAAAATAAAATATTAATCTCATGGCAGTGCATGGCATAGAGTGCCTATGAGCTCTGATATTCATTTATGGCCGGTAATGGTTGTAAGGGAGAATAGTTTGTTGCAAGTATGGTGGTGTTGTCATTAATGTTGTCATTGATGTCACCATAGTTTATTTTTTTGCAGAGAAAGGAATCAATTGTTTGCAGGTGCTACTTGTATGGTTGAGACACTGTAGAAGTGTTGAGAGTACATGGTGTAACATAGACTAAAAATCTGGAATAAGATAATCTACAACTAGAATAGACAATGTTAATCCTAATCTAAATCAATATTAATCTAAATCTAACAACAAAGAACGAATAAGCAAACATAATAATAACTAAAAAAATTAATGGAAAGCTCTCACCGAATATGCGTTCACTCCTTCGAATTATCTTGATTGCTCTTCTCCATTTTGCCTTTTCAGTATTCTTGCCCTCAGATTTATGTGTTTGATGCAAGCATAACTTCATCGAATGTCTAAGAAAAACATCGAAGATAAGTTTCTTCTCAAAAGTGTATGATTTCGGGAGGAGGAATTATGATAATGATAGGCCATTTTATAGATTTTGGGTTTTCGAACGATCGGCTTAGATTCAAAGAGAGATCGATGGATGAGATTGATGAATGCCATGCGATGTGAGTTTTGTGTCAAATAGAATGTGAGTTAGAACATGAGTCAGAAAAGACTGAAGGATAAAAACTAAGTTAGAACGTGAGTTAGAACACGAGTTCAAGATCTTAATCTTCAGTTAAGAGTCTTCAAAAATAGAGGAAATAGACTTTGTACATCAAAGACAAAGTGAGAACTCGAAGATAAATTGACTTTAATTAAATAAATAAATTGAATAATTAAATAATAAATATTTAATTATAGATAAAGGGGGTTAAATGAATAATTAAATAAAGATATTTAATTATAGTTGAAATATGATAAAGGGGTAATTAAATAATAAGTATTTAATTAAGAAGGAAGAATTAATTAGTTAGCGACATAATTAAATAATTATGATTTATTTAATTAATCAAGGTGAATAAAGGGTGATAATGAATTAATTAATTAATTAAAAGGGGTATTTAATTATTAGAGGAAATATGTGTTAGAAAAGGTAATTAAATAATTAACATTATTTAATCACGACAACGGACTATAGAAAATTATGTCGAATGTGTACTCACAAGCCTAGACCAATTTTCGATGTCTATAGTTTGCCCCTCTTTGATACAATGTCGTTACGGTGTTGTGTCAAAGAAAATATGCCCCGATCGTGCCCCATCATGAAACAAGTTAGGGTATGCCCCCTCAGGAAAATTGACAATTTTTGAAAAATTTCAAAAAAATCAAGAAATGTCCCTGATAAGTCAATTTGACAGTAAAAAATGCTATGGAGTTGACGAAATTGAATTTGGAGATGATACAGACGAGTATGGGTCATTGGAAGTTGAAAGGTTAAGCGGCCAATAGACTAGGGCAGAAGAAATGCCACCCATTCCCTAGCTATAAATAAGAATTAGGGTGAAAACTAATTTATTTGCACCCGGAGGAGTTTTAAAAGCTGAGAATTTTCTCTAACTAGCGGACGAAAATGGAACCCATTCCATACGCTACGCATCGAGGATATCGGATCCGAACCTTCAAGCAGCCAGCCGATGCAGGACCATCGGTATTTACCAAAGAACAAACCCTTGAAATTTATTTTTGCACGTATTTCTAGGTCTTTAAAAGTTAATAGCATATGCGGTCCTTCAGGAACGACGCATATGTCATCGTATTCGCCACATTTGACTACGAAATGACGCATGTGCCAAAAACACGCCTAGGCTAGGTTAGGCATTTTAGGGAATAAACGCATTTGAATTATAATGCACTGCATATGTATTTATGCAACGCATTTTCATTAGGGATAAACGCATGTGGGGTAGTGAACCGCATGTGCATTAGTGAAATGCATATGTAGCATGTAGATAGGCTGTAGAAAATGCACCGCATGTGGTTTTTTGCACCACATGTGCAGTAGGTAGAAACGGGTGTGGGAAATATGCAATGGATATGTAATATGTGATGCAAATGAGGTGTTGTGCAATGCATTTGTAAAAATGCACCGCATCTATTAAAGTGAGTTGCATTTGGGTGGTAAAATTGTCCAAAATTTTTTTCTAAGAAAAACTTGAAAATTCTTGACATCATGGTTTAAATGCAGGTTGTATTAGATCCTATATATATGCAGGAGGCGCGTCCTGACACATTTGATTTGAGAGATCGTTTGACTAGTGCAGAGATACGGCTTCTATGGAGACTTGGTCTACATCACTATCTTTCGATGCCCACCATTCGGGCGAATAGGGGGATGCTTACAGCGTTATGCGAGCGATGGCACTTTGAGACATCGTCATTTCATTTGTCGACTTGGGAGGCGATTGTCACATTGGAGGATGTGTACAGGATACTGAGACTGTCAATTAGAGGAGAGTGGGTGATGTACGATACCTAATGCGGATTGACCGAGCTAGCGAGATTTTATTAGGTGGATGATATCAGTAGGCTCAGCATCAAGCATTATGAGATTAGATGGTTGGTCTTGGCGGATAGATACGATAGGATTGACTGCATATTATGTACATTGATAGGGGGGATAGTTTTACCAGATTAATAGGGTCACGGTTTTCCAGTTGGATGGGGTGAGATGTTGGTTGGTATGTTGGAGAGAGAGACCATGTATATTTTCACTTACACGATATTGCATACAGAGACGCACAGTCACTGAGTTGTGGGACCACTCTGCTGATGGTTTGGGCTTGGGAGAGGATAGCTATTTTTCGTCCTCCAGTTACTGTAGAGCGAGGGGAGAGATCTCCGTATGTGTTCCGGTACATGGGACACATCACTCAGAGCCATGTGGGAGACACTAGATTTTGGAGACATGCACTTGATATTCTAGATCAGTTCACATGGAGACCGTACATGGATTGTGAGGAGTGGCCGGATGAGGATAGACATTTGGTGTTCTGTAGACAGACACAATACCTGATTGGGAGGACTATTTCGAGTGTGCACATCATTGAGAGACACTTTCTAGATAGAGTGTTGAGATAGTTCGGCGAGGTTCAGGATGAGCCTCAGAGTAGAGTAGAGTTTACTTGTTCTTTTAGAGAGGTTCCATACTAGGGGCCCATGATTCCTGTTGCTAATGTAAAGGTAGAGATATAGGTTTTATAGCTAGTACACTGGGGTTGGAGAGATGGATCAGCAAACCCAGGGACTACAGCTACGTATGATGCATGGTGGGCAGAGCATTGGCCTATTCCTTACACAGATCCGGATCAGCTAGCACCAGTTGAGAGACGAGGCACAAGATCGAGAGGATGGCAGAGAGGTGGAGGTGCCAGAGTTGGTAGAGTTGGAGGGAGGGGTGATGATGGCAGAGGCGGTAGGCGAGGATGGAGAGAGGATCGGGTAGGTGGGCTTTCACCTATCTGAGAGGCAGTGGTAGAGGATGTATCGATGTTGGACATCGGAGGTGGGGCTGATGTACAGGGCGGAGATGAGCATGTTGTCGAGGAGGCAGTTATAGAGGAGCGTGCAGAGGTGGATATTGGGGGAGAAGATGCTATAGAGGATGTGGATATGGATATGGATATAGACTCTCTAGGTATTCTAGCAGGATATGGGGAGGATGATGTTGAGGAGGATGCATCAATGGAGGAACAAGAGAGAGAGCTCAGGGATCAGATTATGGAGGGGAGATGGGAGGATGATGCCCCTGGGGATGGTGATAGGGAGGCTTTGGAGGAGAGACTGAGACTGATAACAACAAATTTTGATGCTATGAGGATAAAGAGAGACAGTGCCTATGCAGAGAGAGATAGTGCCCACACAGAGAGAGACAGTGCTCGTATGGAGAAGGACAATGCACTCATGGAGAGGGATCAGGCCATAGCTCGGAGATAGGAGATAGAGCAGAAGTTCATAGAGGTCAAATGCCTTTGCAGTGGGTCTTCATCTGATGGCATGGTATGGGAGTTAGTCAGATCAGTTGAGAGAGCTACCTATTACAGGGATTTATATGAGGCAGTGGTGCCGACAGAGAGATGAGCTCCTAGCTTCTCAGAGGTCCATAGTCAGAGATCACAGGTCAAGAGTCACACCAGGACATAGAGTACAGAGGGTGTGGTAGGACCACTGAGGGCAGGTCTATATGAGAGGCCTTCCACCTCATAGAGAGCACCTTCGAGGCTTTTCCCACCACCTTCACCATGTGACAGTAGTGGCAGTGGGACATGATGACAATTTTTATACATGTATACATTGTATTTTGATCAAAGAGCTTGCGAGCTCATGTTTTATTTATGGATACACTTAGGCATTTGTACTGTGACACACTATTTTGAGCGATATATATATATATATATATATGATTTTGGCGGCTTCTATATGATTTGCAGTTCTATTTTATGGATGATGCATTATTTCTACATGATTATGTTTCCTAGATGATGTATGTACATGTGTTATGAATGAATGTTTCTACACGTATGAGTTATGCATTTTATAATGATTCTATTTACTTATGATAATGGATGTGATGTTCTATATGATGCTTATTTCTATGTGATGGTGATATGTACATGCAATGTTTACATTATGTATCTTATGATGATGAAATGCCTATTATGTCATGATTTCGAATGTATGCAGATGAGGATGTTAATGTTACTATCTATATGTTTGAAATACAATGTAACTATGTGAAATGCTTATTGAATATATGCATATGTAGATGATCTAATGTTTTGTTGTGTCATAGGACTTTATCATTATGTCGAAGAAGAGAAATTTTAGCATGAATGAATTTAGAATGTTAGTAAGAAATAATTACGGTTAATTGATTGAGAAAAACATATAATCTTCGATATATTGCTAAATATGCTATGCTTTCTTATTTATCATCATTGGGCGGGACATGACACAAATGGATAGTACACACTATGATATGAGATAGACCATAGTGTAAAAATTCATCCATCTGCGAAAAACAGACAGTCACAGACAAGGAGTGTCTTAACTCATACTAAGGACAAAATTGCCCCAGTCGTTTCATCAAGACAAACCACAAACAATAGACAAATAAAAGACGGATCATGATACGTCATTGCTCCTTTAAATCCTTGATAGGACATCCTTGAGGAAACTAGTAACATGACTCAAAAACCAATGTTAAAAAGACATTTGACAGACAACAGCCAAAGAAAAAGAGTCCTAAGACATCCTTTCTTCTCTAAATCCTTCAAGGGACATCCTTGAGAAAGCTAGTAACCAGACCAAATTCACAAATCGATAAAAATATAAGACAAAATAAGATATAAAGTCCTAAAGCCAAATAAAAGTATTCGCCAAAACTTGATCTTGTAGGATTGTTTGATTTTTTGATGTTTAACATAGCGTAATGTGAGGGATGACACATACCGCATAAGATGTTGAGTTTGGTTTCGACTTGGTGACTATCTGTATAAGGCATGAGAAAGCTTGGTTTCAGAAAGACACGTGCCGTATAAGACATTGGAGCCTGATGACGTTGATGTGACAAACAACATGAGACTATGACAATTTGATGACATCTGTTGACAAGAAAGACATATCTTGCTTAATACATAGGTTGATCGCTCCGACAATGTGTTTGATATTGACTTGATGACTTTGAGATGTTTTTCATTGTTGATGTATGACTTGTTTTGATTCATTGACTAAAAAAAAAGTGTGTGTGTAGACAGTGTATGACCTAGAATGATACCCTAAACTATGATATACAGCTTGTGTGATAGTGATTGTGAATGAACCCGATTGGACTTACCTAGTGTGGTCTCGGGAGCTCATCAATTGATTAGCCTTTCCTACGTTGTACACGTAGAGACCTCATAGTTCGACATGACCAATGACTTTGAATGTACAAAGAGTCATGATTTAAATGTGTGTGATACATGACAAACCTAGACTGATAGACCTAATGCCTCGGGGGCAAATCGATTGATGGCCTTGCATATGTCCCAATCGCAGAGGCAACGTAGTTCGATTATGACTGACTAAACATGATTGACTTGACTCTATTTTTGGTATTTTCTGACATGATTTTATTTTTTTGTCTTTTTGAAGTTTTCTAATGTTTTTGGGATTTTTCAGGACATTTTCGATGGTGTGACATTATGTACAATGTCCTCCTAGAATAGAACAAGGATTTTCCCCTAGTCGGGAATAAGACTTGCAAGATGGAGCGGGGAATGTGATGGAATGGATGTTAGATGTCAATCGTTCCAAGAAATGGATAAGACAACCATCTAATATGAGTGATGGTGAAAAAGTCTAATTAGAATGATGGTAGATGAAAGAGCGAGCTTGACTACACATGGCGCCTGTTTGCCAGGTTTTCACCATGGTACTTATCCATAGCGCCACCGAAGCGGTTTTCACTATTGGACGAATTATTTTGCTTTAATTTTATGTTGATTTTCTAATTTTTTTGGTGTTACAAAGACGCCTGTTTGCCAGGTTTTCATCAAGGTAACCATTTTTTTGTTTTTTCTAGATTAAGACACGGATTCTCAGAAGCTAAGCATAGAACCTCTTTAGATGAAGAATTTTGATAGGTGACAAGAGTGGCTCTCCTTCAAGAGTAGAGAGTTGGTACGCTCCTGATCCAAAAGCTTATGTGACTATATAGGGCCTTAACCAGTTAGGTTCAAACTTACCTGGTTTTTCTCATTCAGCTTGATTCTTAGGATTCTCCATTAAAACCAGGTCACCAATGTCAAAGTGTCTATTGAGAACTTTCCTATTGTAGATACGATGAAGACGATTCTGATATGCTTGCAAATGGTCTAGTGCTTTATGTCTTCATTCATCCAGTAATTCTAGCTCTTGTAACCTAGATACACAGTATTCTTCATCGTCAATGTGACCCTTCAAGGATACCCTTAGGGAAGGTATTTCAACCTCAATAGGTAAGATAGCTTCGGATCCGTATACTAGGGAATTAGGAGTGGCACTAGTGGGAGTACGAATGCTTGTGCGGTAAGCCCATAAGGCAAGATTCAACTGTAGGTGCCAGTCACGACCAGCGTCATTGACAGTCTTCTTTAGGATTCTAACAATGGTTTTATTAGATGCCTCGGCTTGGCCATTACCTTGTGGGTAATATGGGGTGGAGAAATGATGTTTGATATGGAACTCTTCATATAAATGGCATACTTCTTGGTTCTTGAATGGGCGGCCATTGTCTATGATTATAAATTGGGGTACACCATACCAACAAATGATATAGTTTAGGATAAACTTAGATATTTGTGTGCCAGTGATGTAGGTCATGGGAATAGCTTCAATCCATTTGGTGAAGTATTCAGTGGCGGTTATGATGAATTTATGGCCGTTGGATGATGGAGGGTGTATCTTACCTATGAGGTCAAGTCCCCATTGGGCAAAGGGTCATGGTGATGTAATCAGACGAAGCTCCTGTGTTGGTGCTCTTATCAAATCTCCATGTATCTGACACTGTCTACATTTCTTTACAAATATATATGAGTCTTTCTCCATCGTAGGCCAATAATAACCTAGTCTCATAATCTTACAGGCTAAAGTAGGACCACTCAAATGAGATCCGCATATACCCTCATGCACCGCTCGCAAAGTTGTTTGTGCTTCCTTAGCATCGAGACATATCATTAGGGCATTATCTAAGGTACGTCTATATAGGGTTTCTTCGATGATGGTGTACTTAGTTGACTTATGGATGAAGGTTCGGCGTTGGTTATTGGACAAGTCTAGAGGTAAGGTTTGGTCAGTTAAATAGTTGAATATGTCTTTATACCAAGGGGACGTAGGACCAACCCATCGCAGTATCGGGGACATCATAGGCGGGGACCAACAGAAACTCAAACTTAGGCACATTACTCGGAATATCCAACAGGGAACCCACGGTTGCCATAGTATCTACAACCCTATTCTGAATATGTGGTATTTGTTGAAAGGTAATGTCATTGAAATACTGCTTGAAACTATCAGCCATACACTTGTAAGGGGCAAGCTTCTCATCCTTAGTCTCATAATCATCATTTACTTGCCGTATTACTAGTTGAGAATCGCCAAAACATGTAGACTCTTAATCTTCCACTGAGTTGCCATTTTTAATCCTGTCACTAAGGCTTCATACTCTGCTATGTTGTTGGTACAAGGGAAAGCAATCCTAAATGATTTAGGAATGGTATCACCTTGAGGTGTAACAAATAGGATACCTGCTGCTAAACCACGATTTGTATGTGACCCATCAAAGTATAATTTCCATTCGGTTTTAATGTCAATGTTGAAGAGAAATTCATCAGGAAAATCTACCACTAAAGGATGGTTTGCCTTCATAGGTGCATCGGCTAACTGATCTGCAATCACCCGCCCTTTTATAGCCTTCCTCTCCACATAATGGATTTCATACTCGCTAAGTATCATAACCCATTTATCCAATCGGCCTGTTAATGCTGCCTTACTTAGGAGGTATTTGAGGGGATCAATCTTTGCAACCATTGTTTGGCGATTGAGCATATAGTGTCGAATTTTTTAGGTAGCAAAGACTACCGCAAGATAGGCACGTTCTATGTTGCTGTAATTCAATTCATATCCCACTAAGGTACGACTAATGTAATAGACTTCTCTCTCATGACCTTGATCATCCTTTTGTGTGAGAAGAGCCCCTAATGTCAACTGAGTTGCTGAAATGTATAGTATCAACGGTTTCCCATCTGTAGGCGGAATTAAGACTGGTGGAGTGAGCAAATAGTCCTTGATTTGTTGGAAAGCGTCCTGATATTTAGGTGTCCACACAAAAGGTACTCCTTTCTTGAGTAGATGTTGAAATGGGTGTATTTTATCTGCCAGTTGTACAATGAAATGCCTAATAGACCGTAATCTTCCCTGTAGTGTTCTGAGTTGACCAATGTTGATTAGAGGAGGCATTTCTAGGATAGCTCTTACCTTCTCTGGATCTACTTCAATGTCTCTTCTGGAGATGATATAACCCTAGAAGTTTCCCTAATTTCACTCCAAAGATGCATTTCTTCGGATTCAACCTGACGTTGCAATTCTCTAGGCTCTAGAATATCTTGTCTAAAACCTTCAAATGATCTTCCCTTGTTTCTGATTTAGCTATAATGTCATCTACATAATCTTCCATGAGAGTGTGTACAAAGTCATGGAACACTATAGTCATTTCCCATTGATAGGTAGCTCCTGCATTCTTAAGGCCAAAAGGCATAACATTTCAATAGTATATGCCCCATGGACACGTGAAAGTTGTCTTGTGTTGGTTTTCAGCTGCTATTTTGATTTGGTTATATCTAGAGAAACCATCCATGAGGGATAGAATCTCGTATCTTGCTGTAAGATCTACTATCATATCGATGTTTGGCAAAGGGAAGTCATCCTTAGGACGTGCCTTATTGATGTCTCTAAAGTCTGTGCAAATGCGAATGCCCCCAATTGGTTTAGTCACTGGTATAAGATTTGATATCCAATTTGCATAGTCTATTGTCCTTATGAATCCTACATCCAAGAGTTTCTTAAGTTCTTCCTTGACCAATAGAGCAATTTGTGGATGCATTTTACTTAACTTCTATTTGACTGGCTTAATACCTGGCTGTAGTGGTAAATGGTGCAATATTAGGTCTGGATCCAACCCAGGCATGTCAGCATACGACCATGCAAAGTTTATCTGTCTCTTTTTGAAGAAGTCCTTAAACTCAGGTTTTTCTATCTTTGTTAAGGAATTTGCAAAATATACCATCCAAGGATTCTCTTCTGTGCCTATGTTGACTTCAACAAACTCTTCTACTAGCATCGGTGACTTTTCCTATTCAAGGGGGAGAATATTTAAACCTCTATCCTTGGGTACCTCAGAGAGGTTTTCACCCTCAGATACGTCCTTTATTTTGACTTTTTCTTCGTCCAAAGGCGCCTTTCGGTTTTCACCTAGGGACTCATCATTTTTCTTTTCATTGTATTTTTTCTTTTTATTCTCATTTTTGCGACTAGAGATGTAAATAGACTCCCAAAATATGCTTTGTCGTCCAAGTCTATAGTAAAACCAACTTTATGATCCCCTCATGGTATGCCTTCTCTAAGTCCCATGAACTTAGCAATTGCTTCGTCATTCTCGAATGTGTCTATGATGGGTGTACCTTGTTGATCCTAGTCGATAAGTTTGGGATATATAAGGGGCATGTCATCATCAAAGTTAGCAAAGGTGGAAGCCAACAAGGTGAGTATAGAATGGTTGACATGGTCACAAAAGTTTTGGACTAACTCCTTCTTGTTCTTCTTCCTAAGGGTAGGTAAACTCTGATGTGGGACAATTGCAAGGGCTGAATCGTCTGAAGATGGTTTGTCAGGTGCCCAAGATGCATGATCAAGGGTTTCCCAATAATATTTCTTTTTCCATTCTTCTTTGGACAAGTGTTTCCTATAACGGGGACTAGATGGTTTTGGTGCAGGTTTTATCTTTAGGTCCAATTCTTCAAATAGAGCATCTATGTTCATGGTACTGGTAGAGGAAAGGAAATCCCATTCACAATCGCTTGAGTTAGGGGATTCATCATAAACTGGGGGTTTGTCGTAAACTTGGGGAAGTGGTTCATGAGATATCTCGATGTTTGCGCAAGCACTCACTTCCTCTTGAAATGGTGATGAAGTACTAGGAAGCCCAATTTTAAGCGGTTCAAACCCTATCCCTAGGTATTTCGGTCATGGTGAGATAGTGATTGGTTCCGTCCTTCCATTTTGATGTAGTCCTAGCCCATTGTGCCCGTCATAGCCTTCGTTTTCCATTATCTTAAAGCCTTTTCCATATTGGTCCTTATCTATTTGAATAGATGGGGAGGGGTATGTATTGTCTTCTTGATACAACCAGGAGTTAATATCACCTTGATCCACAATTTCTTCACTTAACTCTCCCCATTTGGTCAATTTCATTGTAGGAGGAACATGAAATGTGACTATTGACTGTCTTCTATCTTCCATGGGTAAGCCATATGCCTTAGGTGGAACCAGTTGACTGACACAGTATGATGCCTTTATGTAATATTCTCCACAGCCCTTTTCTTGGATCTCGACCTTAGGAGTGGATGATGGTGGTTTGAATGAAATGGACTTAGTAAGATGTGATGGGTCAATGTATAGGGATAAAGTGGATGATGAAGCTTCTTGGTTAACTGGTACTTGTCGTTGTGGAATTTCCCTTAGGATTGTACAATACTGAAAAGGATCCGGATCACCATCAATCATGATCTCAGTACCATTATATAGGAATTTAAGACATTGGTGATATGTTGAAGGTACAGCTTTCATTGCGTGTATCCAAGGTCTACCTAAGAACAAGTTGTACGGAAGGGTGAGATCCAAGACTTGGAAGCTGGTGTTCATGATTGCTAGGCCAATTCTGATAGGGAGTGTGACAAATCCCTTGGATGATCTTTCCTCATCATCGTAAGCCTTGATGACTATACTCTTAGAGGTGTCTACGCAGTATTCTGAGAATCCTAATGCCTTAACCAATTTTAGGGTACACAGGTTCAAACCTGCTCCTTCGTCTACCAAGGCTAGTCTGACTTTGGTTTGATGGACTAGGACTTCAAGGTGTAAGGGGTCATTATGATAAAACTTTTCGGTTGAATAATATTTTTGGGGAAAAGTGGCATGATGTGAGTTAGTTAAATACCCCACCATTTCTTCGAAACGATTGACATCTAAGTCTATAGGAGCAGTCGTGTTCCGTAAAGCTTTGTCAAGAATGGATCGATGCTCAGGTGATAAAGTCAACAATTCCAAGATGGATATATGTGTGGGGGTTTTGTTCAGTTGATCAAGGAGATTGTACTTAGACTTGGAAGATTGTGTAGGTAGCTCAAAAGAAGGACTTGGAATAGTTATCTTTGTTCTGCATGTATTTACATTACATTTTGGATGCTTTTTAATGATGATGGTATTGACGTTTTCATTTGCGGATCGGAGGTGATTTATGATTGTTCCTTTACCATAGTCATACTTGGTATTGGTATAATTGGCTGATGGATTATTCTTGTTTCCTAAACTGGAGGCTTTTCCTTTTGTATGGTCATGTAACGGGTCTGTGAAGACCTTATGATCACTATTCTTGGTATTTTTCTTCCCACCGACCTCTATGGTTCCATTTCAACAAAGTCTTGTATAATATTCTTCAGTTGGTGACATTGTTGTAGGTTGTGTCCTTTCGTTCAATGATAGTCACAATAAGAATTTTCGTCCCACCATGAAGGTTTAAATTGTCCAAGATCATATTCTCTTGGTTCCAAAGGTTTGATGAGATTATGTTTAATCAATTCTTTAAAAATCGTCTCGATTGATTGCCCTAAAGGTGTAAATTCACGTGTAGGAAATCTCCTTTGTGGTCTTTGTTGTTGTGAATTTTGGACATAATTGGCTATTTGATCTGGACTATTCATCATGTCTGCATTTTGGTTGTATCCTCTAAGTGTAATAACTGGCCCCGTATGTATGTTTTTAGCATCAACAATGCCGTTATCGTAACATTTTTGTTTCTAGACTAGAATTTGTTTCTATCATTTGGTGCGTTCTGATGTTGGACAACCAGATTTTTTCCTGGTACTTTTATTTCTCCTTTGTCTATAAGGCCTTTTTCAAGGATGATTCCCTTTTGTACCAAGTCTAGGAATGAAGTACAACAATGTACTCTTAAGTCACTTTGCAGTTTTGGATTGATGTTTTCTAGGAATATCGTGACCTTTTGCTTTTCTGGTATTTCAACTAGACATCTGCTAGCTAGACTTCTCCATCTCTGAAAGAAAGTGGTGAAAGTTTTTCCATCTTCTTGTGTTGTGTGGCACAAGGTTGCTATTGTTACTTCATTGCCTATGTTAAAGGAAAATTGTTTGACAAACTTCTCAGCTAACTCACCCTAGGATCGTATACCATATGGTAATTTAGAAAACCATTCCAGTCCTATTCTGAGAAGGGTTCATAGAAATAGTCTCATCAAGTATGTGGGGTCATATGATATGTCCATGAATGTCGTTGAGAATTCTCTAATGTGTTCCAAAGGATTCTTCCTCCCATTATACTTAGGCAAAATCGGTATAATGTATCCATGGGGGAAAGGTGTCATATAAAGCGCTTTGTCAAATGGACATGGACATAGGTCTTGCGTTGAGATAGTTCATTTGCCTGACATAGACATGTTTTCCATCTGTTGTTGAAGAGTTTGCATTTGGTTTTGGAGAAAATTTACTTGTGTCAAGGACATGGTGTTTGCGTTGTTTGGATCAATGTAGGTGTTCTGATATGCCATGTTCTGTGACGGGTTGTGATTTGGCGAGGGAATATATCCCATTAGAATGTTCTGATTTGGTATAGGAATATTTCCTGTTTGAATGTTCTAATTTGGTATAGGAATATTTCCTATCTGAATGGTCTGATTTGGTATAGGAATACTGCCTGTCTGAATGGTCTGATTTGGTATAGGAATATTTCTGCCAACTTTGGATATCTTACCAGTCGTGTTGGTGCCAAAGGGGTTGGAGGAAGTTTCCCCCGCAGTAAATTGTAAACCTTGTGTTATGTTAAAGGGGTTGTGTTTACAATTGACAATGTTTGAGTTGGTATGCTAGTTGGAATTGTTGTGGTTATTTGGGGAATAGAAACACTCGACCTCGCAGTTTGCATTGGTTGAGTAGACTATGTTTTCAAAGTATGAATATCAAATCCTGGTGGTAGTGTGGCACCTTCTACTAGCAACTTTTCTAGATAGTGTTGGGGATCATTTGCCAAACACTCATCCATAAAGGATGCAAACTCAGGATCTTGTACAACAACGTCTATGTCTTGTATATAAATTCGTCCATGTGTGTCTCTAGTGACGTGTTTTTCAAGAAAAGGTTTGTGTGGTCTTTCACTTCCTGATGGTTTATTTTTGAATGGATTGATGAATTCGTTGGGGTCTGAAATTGCTTTATGTTTCTTTTGAGACCTTTTTTCGACCATGAAAATTTGCTCAAACCGAGGTAATGTAGACTATGTCTATGTTTTTGTATTTTTTTGACAATAAATGATGTTGCTAAAATGATTTCTAAAAAGACATACACTAAGATGATGTGTGATAGGACGGACAATATGCAAAATATCGAGTAGACTATGATGATAAATGAGTCTAAGACTGGTATAACCTACCACCTATGGAATAAATGCATGCAATGATTTGTATTTGACCAAGGAACCTGATTGTAGGACAAGGACAGTTGACAAGGTGAATTTTCCAAACTAGACTGTTGAGCTGAAAAGATCCACTAAATGGGAATAAAGTGACTAGGTTCAATGACTGTGACAAACCAGGATATGAACGTTTCCAATGACGAGGAAAGTTATCTTTTATGTGATATGCAATTTCCTAGGAAGTATGTATATGCATGCGACTTAGAATGACTATGACTAAGACATTGACTGTGACTAAGACATATATGACACCTAATGATACAAGGTTTTTGAGAAAAAATTATCAGTTTTTGTGCAAGGTTGATCTTAAGAACTAGAAGCAAAAGTGACAGTGATGTTTCAGACTCAGTTTGCGGTTTTCAAAGTTTTCTGTTGACAGTCAAATGTGGTTCACCTAACAGTTGCGATTCAACTTTTGACAGATGCGGTTTACAATTATGCATGCGGTGTTTTGACTAAAACCTCGTTTCGGACACTAACAGAGTTTGGAATTTTTGATAGATGTGGTGTTGTTTATGACATATGCGGTTTTGTAATATGCATGCGGTTTTTCTGACAGATGCGGTTTTTCCTATGACAAATGCGGTTTTTCAATATGCATGTGGTTTTAAATACGGACTTTGTAAAACCTAAATTTTCTGACAGACACTTGCGGCTCATAATAGCCAGACTGTTTAAATGGAATTTTTTGACAAACACATGCGGCTTTTCCCCTAACAAATGTGACTCGCTAAGACAGATGCGGTGTTAAAACTGACAGTTGCGACTCACTTTTTGACAGTTGAAGTTTTCCCGAAAGTTGTTTTGACTGACTTCGTTTGTTGATCAAGATTTTTGACGAATACAACAAAAAACAAACACAACAATCAATGTATTTTCAGTTTGTGATGATAGAACTGTTAAGACTCGAAAACATTTACAACCTAGTATTTTTGGACAATACTTGTTGAGTTCTTACTTGGATTTCTCCGGCTACGCATATTTATGGCGGATGACTAGTAGCTTGACCCCAATGGCTCCCGTCCACAACACTCACTTAAACGGGGCAGCCAAGCTACTGTACCCATGAAACTCCCATGGCATACATCTCATCTCCACACATAAACCGTAAGAATGTAAGACGACTTCATAGGGCCGACCCTGCTGCGCCAACAAGTAGGTAGGATTTTGGTAAATCTACAACAAGGTGTTTAATAAGGGCATTCCGTGCATGGGGCACTATCCAACTTTGGCGAGAGTCCATTTCTATCCATCTCATCAGAATAGTGAGTGTGATTTCTTGACTTTCTCCAGAAATCCATTTTTATATACCGAGTGGAAGTCGCTTGGCTTTAGTGTGTTACCAGTCTAAGTCGTCTTGGGGTGAGTACTTTTTACCACCAAGACAAGCCCAAATTCTAGAGTCAGTAACCGTTTCTCTTACACCAGGATTGCATGACTGCACAAGGGGAGAGGATACTCTGATATACCGAATCGTAGGGGTGACAAATATGTGCTTTCGCACTAAACAAAGAAAACACTGATTCTTTTTATTCCAAATGACAGTTATCTATCTACCAAACATAAAGCTTGGTAAATAAATAAAGACAAAGGCATTAGGTCCTGCATGCAAATTGATCAGTAGTTCATTGTTCTTGTCTTCAGCTTTCATCCTGCAAAAAATATTATCTTTCGTTTTTATTGTCTTCTATGCTTCATCCTGCAAAAACTATGTTATTCCCTCTTAACACAACTGAAACAAAACATTAGCAAAAAACAAAATAACCCAAACAACAAAAATGAAAATATGAATGTACAGAAATGACTAAAAAATTTGAAAATTGATTACCAAGCAAATGTGACGTTTTGAGTCACAGATGCGGCTCAATGTTGACAGGCGGATGCAGTTCGGGATTTTGTTGATAGGCGGATGCGGTTTAGAGTTTCGCGGATGCAGTGCAGACTGATAGATGGGTCGCTGTTTTTAGCAGATGCGGCTTATGGATACAAATGCGTTGTTTTTCTAAATAGATGTGGTGTGTCGTACGATAACCTACAAAAAAAAGAAAAACGGAAACACGAAAAGATGTGCGAATTTGAATCGTGTTTCACGTCGGGTTCACCAAATGTAACATAGACTAAAAATCTGGAATAAGATAATCTGCAACTAGAATAAACGATGTTAATCCTAATTAAATCAATATTAATCTAAATCTAACAACAAAGAAGGAATAAGCAAACATAATAATAACTAAACAAATTAATGGAAAGCTCTCACCGAATATGTGTTCACTCCTTTGAATTATCTTGATTTCTCTTCTCCATTTTTCCTTTTCAGTATTCTTTCCCTCAGATTTATGTGTTTGATGCAAGCATAACTTTGTCGAATGTCTAAGAAAAACATCGAAGATAAGTTTCTTCTCAAAAGTGTATGATTTCGGGAGGAGGAATTATGATAATGATAGGCCATTTTATAGATTTTGGGTTTTCGAACGATCGGCTCATATTCAGAGAGAGATCGACGGATGAGATTGATGAAGGCCATGCGGTGTGAGTTTTGTGTTAGATAGAATGTGAGTTAGAACATGAGTCAAAAAGATTGAAGGATAAAGACTAAGTTAGAACGTGAGTTAGAACACGAGTTCAAGATCGTAATCTTCAGTTAAGAGTTTGAAAACAAAAGAAATAGACTTTGTACGTCAAAGACAAAGTTAGAACTCGAAGAATAATGCATTCGAATGCAAACAAGAGTTATAACTAGTTAATCGACTAGTTGTGACAGAGAGTCTTCTCGTAAAGATAATCAGGTGTTGAATCTGGAGATAACTAGAGAACTAAAAATAGATCTCGAGTCAGAAGGTGAGTGAATGATTAGTCAACTAATTGATAGAAGAATGTGACATAAATAATTAATAAATATGAATTAAATGTTAATTTAATTCAACATTCGAAAATGAATTGACTTTAATTAAATAAATAAAGATAATTTATTTAATTTAACTGTTGAAAGGGATAAATTGAATAATTAAGTAATAAATATTTAATTATAGATAAAGGGGGTTAAATGAATAATTAAATAAAGATATTTAATTATAGTTGAAATATGATAAAGGGGTAATTAAATAATAAGTATTTAATTAAGAAGGAAAAATTAATTAGTTAGCGACATAATTAAATAATTATGATTTATTTAATTAATCAAGGTGAATAAAGGGTGATAATGAATTAATGAATTAATTAAAAGGGGTATTTAATTAATAGAGGAAATATGTGTTAGAAAAGGTAATTAAATAATTAACATTATTTAATCACGACAATGGACTATAGAAAATTATGTCGAATGTGTACTCGTAGGCGTAGACCAATTTTTGGTGTCTACACATGGAGCTATCTTTATGGTTTTGTAGATGTGTTGATATCAAGTTTCGTTGAGAAAATTATAAAATAGTGAAGACAAAGTTGTGTGTGTGTTCTGAATGTGCTCTGGTAATGTGCTATGCATTTCTTCTTTGTTGATCCTATGCTTTTTCGGATATGTAGTGTTTCTTATGGGCATCCTTGGATGGTATATTCTGAGTTATAGCTTCTGGGTTGATGAAGAGTGAAAGTTGTGTTCACTAATTTGTGAACCGGTTTGGAAGAATTGTCTGTCTGTGGATTGGGAGAGATGTTTTTGCTCTGCAGTCCTCTATTAGTTTGTTTCAGGTCCTACAGATCTGGAATAAGGTTGATAATGGTGGTATCTATGATCTAGAAAATACACTCTTGGTTTGGTGCTCCAGAAGGCTCGCTCTAGAGCTATTGTGTGTGTTTGCACGGTCTGGTTGGACTATTGGAAAGAGTTTTGTGTATGAAGACTTTTTTAGTTGTTGAAGATGTATCTAAAGGTTTCTAAGAGGTGTTCTCATGTCTTTTGAAGCACGTTGTGTGCTCCACATGTTATCATCTTGTTGTGGATGCATGTACTTCATAGTTCATTAGTGTTTTCATTAGGTTTGGCCGACCTGGTGTCTACACGTTATATGAAGAATAAGCATCAATTAAGGAAGCATGTGATTTATCCAAGATGTTGTTTGAGTCCTAGTTAAGTATGTATTTGGTCCACTCTCATTCTTATCCACCACAGGAATGTTGAGTCGTTGACCTAATTTGAATTTATAAAATGAAGAATGTGTAGCCAACCTTGGAGAAAGTTTCTAAGGTTGAAGACAGTATAAATACAAGTCAAGATGTTGAGAATAAGTAGACCACAAGTGTACGAAACAAATTTGAAGAGAAGAGTGTGTGAAAGTGTGAATCAAGGCAACAGTACTTCAATGTGTTAGATTCCTAAAAGCAGTGAGCCAATGGTGTCTGCAATTCTTTGATTAAGGTTGCAAATGTGTGGAACCTATTGTGGTGGATTTTATGTTATATTTCTTTATTTGTAGGAAGTGAACCTCCTTTTGGACAGTGAGTCCTATCTGTAGGCAATGAGCCTTTGTATCCAAATAGTGAGTCCTTTCTAGGTAGTGAGACTTTGTATTTGGTTTTGTATTACTATTATATTGTGAGTTAATCCTCACTGTGGTTTTTCCCTCATTAGGTTTTTCGCACAAATTTGGTGTCTCTAGTTTATGCTTTTTTCTATCTGCATTTCATGTTTATACTTAATAACATATAAAAGTGAATGTGGAATTGATTAAGGTCAGAAGTGAAAGTAATTAAATACAACTGATTCACTCCCCCCCTCAGTTGTCTTATGCATTTCAACATAGTTCTCCCTAGGCTACCTAAATGAAATGTTAATAATTCAACATAAATTAAATTCATTAATAAATGAGAGTGATGGGTTAATATATTCTAAAATAAAAGGTTAAGCTATGAAAGTAAACTCAATGGATAGGGGTATTTAATTTTATGATTGAAGAATAAGTGAGGTGTGCTGAAGATTCTAAACTTGCCTATTTATGGCTTGATAAAAACCATCTCTCTATCAGTGAAATGTATTGGATCTTTTGTTGAATATAGTTTCTATCTCGAATTTAGATCATAGGTTTAGATATAATCCATATTCATGGATTCATCTTATGTGTGTGGATTTGACCCTGCTCAATGTGTACTTCTACTTTTCAACTCACTTGAGTGATGTTTATCTATTTTTCTCATTTATGATATTTGAGCATAATAGTATTTAAAAATAGATTGGAAGGGTGGTTGTTGTATCACAAGGGGAAATATTCACCTAATTCAACCTCAAAAATGTGTGTAAACTATCAAAGATAGTTGACAAATTTCATGGAATGATGTATGCAAATTTGTTTTGCCTATTAATACACCAAGTTGAATTATTTTATTATTAATTAATTTTTGGATAAATTTAGGATGAGATAGGATGATTGAATGGGTGAGGATCTAGAATGTGAAAATGAATGCCTTTAAATATAAGCTTATAATATTTGTTAGCAAAACTATCCCAGTTATGAGAAGATGGCCTACGTATATATGGCTCTTATGACTAGGGTTGAAACTTTGGAAAGGAATCTCAATAGCCTTTCTTGTTTCACCTTCAAGGTCATACACCATTCTTCCATCACTCTCACCTTTGTGCTATAGGATAGATAAAGAAGCATGATAATACAAAAAACCCCAGATCGATCCAACAAAAGAAGGATGCCTTCAAGTTCCTCATGGAGGAATGGGAAAATCTTCCCAAGTAGGGTATCCTTTTTTATTTTCTTTTTGGTTATTACTATGTCGTAGTTTTGCTATCTATTTGTTGTCACTGGTTTTTTAATGGTCCGTGACCCTGGAATTCTCTTTATTTTAAACTCTTTTCCCTTGGGGCCTTTTGTGTATGGGTACAATGCCCTTTAAATGCTACTTATCTTAGCAAAAACATATGTTATCAAGGAAAATGCTAGAGCATAGAATAGAGTAGAAAATTCCACCACAAGAGGGTTATGGAACTCCTGACCACAAGTTAACTACAAGAAGAGACATAGATTGTAAGGGACACATCCCATTAATAAATTGAATGTATGAGATAGAATTCTATGTAGCAAGAGAGTACTACAATATATAGGAAAATGGATAAAGAATTGATATAGAAGATATTTGAAGAAGATAAGAGAAAGAATGTACTGAAAATTGATGTATAATGGAATAATGAAAGTATAATATATAAATGTAAAGTTGGTTGATATATGCTATATCATGGATATTCTTTAAATTCTATTTATATGTTATTCTTGTAACTTATTTATTTCACATCATGCACTAATCTTTGATCCCTCTTTATTACTAATTCTAGGGTATAAATACAACTTCTAGAGAGTACTTGGGGTACATAACTCCGATCTATTATCCCCCATTTTCTTACTAACATTAGGTTTGTTGCTAGGACACTGTGAGGTAATACATAGGAGATCAAGAAACATTTTTTTTTAATTCAAATTAGATAAAAAAAGAAATATGGAAATATTTTCATAACTCATGGTAGTAAACCTTTGGTTTCAACCTCGTGAGAGGGGATTAGGCATCTAGAAGATGGAGAATGGAAAGGGGGGTTCATCAAAAGGAATCCATGAAAGGATGTGACCAATCAAATTAGATAAAAATAGCTACCGTAGGGTTAAATAAAGGAGTGATTTACAATACCAAATCAAAAACACCAATGAAAAAAGTGATAACAAGAAATTAAAAAAAATAGAGAGGAAATTAAGTGCTCAAAGACAACTAAATTGGAAAACCCAACTTCAGAAGAAAGGAGGAAAAGACTTAATATGGAAAGGGAGGAAAGACATTAGAGAAGAATGGAAATTTTAGAGAAAAGAGAGTGAGCACGTCGATATGGGTGTTGTTGAGTGCATCAATGTGGGTGTTGCCAAAAAGAAGAAAGAAAAAAAGCTATAGAAGAAAAATGAAAAACTCTAGAAAAAGTAATCTCCCAACTAAATTAGGCTGAAGAAATCCTAACATATTTGAAAGGAAACCTAGAAAGCTATGGGGCATCAAGGAAGCTATTGGTAGATGGTTGTGGAGAAGAATAAGCTCTAGTGCTTTCGCATTTACCTAAAAATCATTTAATCCAATCAAATTTATCTAACATCATAATCAATCTAAATGAAAGATTTTTAGAATTCTTGGAAACCCCAAAAAAAAATATTATCTATTAGAGAGGAATACTTGGAACAAATAGTTAATAAACACATGAGGAAATTAAGAAATGAATAGATAGAAAAATAAAAACCCATGTTTAGTTTGGGAAAGATTTATCAACAATAAAAAATAAGATGTTTACCACCAAACATGAAACACCATTATGCAAAGTCACTATCCCTGGACAATGACCCATCCCCTATGCCATATAAACTTGGGATAATTTCAATATAAGATTCACCAGAAGAAGAAAATAAGAGTTTACAAGAGAAATTTGTAGCAGATTGTGAAGAAATATTAAGAAAAGAATACATTGAAATTCAGTAAGCAAGGGAGAAAGGTAGAGAGGATAACCTTATGGTGATAATAAGTATAAAAAGGGAGAAGAGAGAGACTCAAACCATCCATAAAAGAACAAGAAAAATATAAACCTACTATAGAGCCTTCATTCAAACTTCTAGTGTTTGGGCAAGATACTATTGAAGCCGCATAACACATCTTCATACTAGAATCCCTTTGGCAGAGGAATGGGATTGATGAAGAAAAGACTAAGGGGTGTATGCACCAATCTATGACACAAAAAAGGTGCCAAAATGCAAAAAAATCTTGTAACAAACCATCTTGTTCTCGCCAAATTTGGAGAGAGAGAGAGGGAAGGGAACCCTAATCCCTCAATCCTCAACCCTTAAATGCTCATCCTTAAACCCTCTACCCTTAAACCATAATCTCTCAACCCTCAACCCTTAAACCCTTAATCCCTAAACCCTTAAACCCTAATCCCTCAATCCTATAACCCTAAACCTTTAACCCTCAAAATTCAACCCTCAACCCTTTAACCCTCAACCCTTTAACCTCAACCCTTTAAACCTAATACCTCAATCCTATAACCCTCATCCCTCAACCCTCAACCCTTAAACCCTAATCCCTCAATCCTATAACCCTCAAACTTCAACCCTTAACCCTAAACCCTAATCCATCAATCCTCAACCCTCAACCCTTAAACCCTAATCTCTTAATCCTCAACCCTTAAACCCTTAATCCCTAAATCCTTAAACCCTAATCCATCAGTCCTATAACCCTCAACCTTCAACCCTCTTTTTTCAACCCTAAACCCTTTGACCCTCAACCATTTAACCTCAACCCTTAAACCCCAATTCCTCAATCTTATAACCCTCATCCCTCAACCCTTAAACCCCAATCCCTCAATCTTATAACCCTCATCCCTCAACCCTCAACCCTTAAACCATATACCCTTAATTCCTCAACCCTCAACCCTTAAACCCTAATCCCTCAATCCTATAACCCTCAAACTTTAACCCTTAACCCTAAACCCTAATTCCTCAATCCTCAACCCTTAAACCCTGATCCTTCAACCCTCAACCCTTAAAACCTAATCCCTCAACCCTTAAACCCTTAATCCCTAAATCCTTAAACCCTAATCTCTCAATCCTATAACCCTCAACCTTCAACCTTCTAACTTCAACCATTGACCATTTAACCCTCAACCATTTAACCTCAACCCTCAACTCTTAAACCCTAATCCCTCAATCCTATAACCCTCAAACTTCAACCCTCAACCCTCAAACCCTAATCCCTCAATCTTGAACCCTTAAACCCTCACCCTCAACTCTCAGCCCTTAAACCCTCAACCATTAATCCCTATACCCTCAACCCTCAACCCTCATCCCTTAAATCCTCAGTCTTTAAGCCCTTAGCCCTTAAGCCTCAACCCTTAAACCCTAAACCCTTAAACCCTTAAACCCTCAACCCTTAAACTTGTCAATAGCCAACCCTTGAACCCTAATCACTCAACCATATACCTCAGACCCCAATCCCTCAACCCTCAAACATTGAACCCTCAACCCTTAAACCCTAATCCCTCAACCCTCAACCCTTAATCCCTTATCCCTCAACCCTTAACCCTTAAAACCTTGACCCTCAACCCTAATCCCTCAACCTTCAACCATTAAACCCTAATCCATCAACCCTCAACCTTTAACCCTAATCCATGAACCCTCATCCCTTCAACCTTCATCCCTCAACCCTCAACCCTTAATCCCTCTACCCTTAAAAACTCAACCCTCAACCCTCAACCCTTAAACCCTCAACCCTCAAACTTCAACTCTCAACCCTCAACCCTAATCCCTCAACCCTATACCTTGGAACCTAATCCATCAACCCTTAAACCCTCAACCCTTAAACCGTAATCCCTCAACCCTTAAACCCTCAACCAGGGATAACTTTAAGAAACCCCCCCCTTGGCAAAGGTGTAAAATCCTAGCGAATCTTTCCTTTTATTTGAAAAAAATATTAATTTTCCTAGCAAATCTTATGCACAGTATTAAAAAATTTGTAAAATCCTGGCAAATCTTAATGAATAATTGGTAAAAACAATAATCCTAGTGGTGAATCCTAGTGAATAATCACTAAAAAGATTAATTACAATGGTGAATCTCTCCTTTAAAAATTTGCATAGTTGGTTGACACAGTTGCCCCATATATATATATATATATATATATATTTAATATTGAAGTAGGGGCCCGGGGCCGGCATCCACCGACGGGGTCAAGGAGCAATGCCCGTTGTGGGGGTCAAGGGGGTAGAGCTCCCTTGTAGGGGTCGAGGGGGTAACGCCCCCTCGCGGGGTCCGGGGACAACGGGGTCGAGGGGCAGAGCCCCTCGCCACCAAGCATAAATTCACTATTGAAAATGCATTGGAGCACACACAGATGAAGTGTTTTTAAAAAATCTCACTTGAAAAGTAAGACTAAATGAAACTTGAAAATTTTACCATCGATTAGCTTTTAAATCGGACAGTTGCAAGTTAATTCCGTGAGTGAATATCGGTGTGAGTGAACATCATCGATGGGACACTTAGGGATGTCTCGCTGATACAAAGATGAGGATGTATGTCATGAAATATTGGCAACAGTGAATGGTGGAGATCAAACAAAGCTTTGATCGGATGTCTTTCCGGGAGCTTGATGCGAATATTGTAGATTCCCTTCACGATTCTTCGGAATTACACAAGTGGTGTACCTGTGCCTTGGTGGACCCCAAGTGGAGTATGGAAGCCTTATCGGCGTGAGTGAAAATCATCGGTGGGACACTTAGGGATGTCCTACCGATATAATGATGATGACGTATGTCATGAACTATTGGCAATATTAAATGGTGGAGATCAAACAGAGCTTTGATTAGACGTCTTTCTGGGAGCTTGGCGTGAATATAGTAGATTCCCTTCTTGATTCTTCGGAATAACACAATATTACTGATGAATATTATTAATATTTTTAATTATTGTATAAACTACTAGTGAATTAGTGCCAATGACACATCATTTACATGGAAAATTAATCGAGACAAAATTATTTTTTTGTAAAAACCTAGTGATTCAGTCTATGTTTTAGCTTGTATTATTCACCATTTTTGGAGCTCCCGATTTCTATTATTCGCCAATTGGCGAAGATTCGCCACTAAAGTTTTCCTTGCCCTCAACACTCAAGTCTTAACCCTTAAATCCTAAACCTTTAAACCATCAACCATCAACCCTCAAAATGAATCCCTCAACCCTCAACCCTTAAATCCTCAACCCTTAAACCATTATCCCTTAACCCTCAACCCTTAAACCCTTAACCCCTAACCCCACAACCCTTAAACCATATTCCCTCAACCCTCAACCCTTAACCCTCAACCCTCAATCCTAATCACTCAACCATATACCTTAAACCCCAATCCCTAAGCTCTCAACCCTTAAACCCTCAAGCCTTAAAACCTAATCCATCAACCCTATAACCATCAACCCTCAACCCTTAAACCATCAATCCTCAACCCTCATCCCTCTACCCTATACATTAAACCCTAAACCCTAATCCCTCGACCCTCAAACCTTAAACCCTTAGGAGGGAAGGAAATGTAGAGAGGGTGGGAGAAGGGTGGGTAATGAGACAAGGAGGGAGAGGTAAAGAGGGAAGGAGGGAGAGTCATGGAGATAGCGAGAGAAAGAGGGTAGGAGGAAAAGGTAGTGATCTAGAGAAAGGAGATAGATAGGAAACAATCAATAATAGAGGGAGAGAGAAGAAGAGAGGTGTAGGGAGGAAAGGATATAGATGGGGGTAAGGATAAAAGACAACATAGAGAGGGAGATCGGGAGAGAGATTGGGAGAGAGAGAAAAGAGAGGGAGAGTGAAAGGGAAGTATCGATATATAACTAACAAGTGATGGAGGGAGATGTACACATGGAGGGAGTGAGAAACATAGGGAGGAGGAGATAAAGAGGCGATGACCTAGAAATGGGAGGGAGAGGGAAGACGAGAGAAAGAAGAACGAGATGAGATATAGAGGGGGGAGAGAGGTGGGTAATGAGACAAGGTTGGAGAGACTTGGAGATGGGGAGAGATAGAGAAGAAAGAGGTGAGAGATAGAGGGGAGAGAGAGGTGGGTTATGAGACAAGGAGGGAGAGTCTTGGATGTGGGGAGAGATAGAAGTTGGGAGGGAGATGTAGCGATCGAGAGAAATGGGTGAGATACAGTAACAAAGGGAGATAAAAGAAGAGTGGTAGGGAGGAAAGGATGGAGATGGGATTAATGACGGAAGGAAAGGTATAGAGGGTGGGAGATACCTAGAGAGGGTTGAGAGAGAATAGGGTAAGTATTGGTTAAGAGGGAAGGAGACAAAGAGGGACTAAAAGGGAAAACCTCGACTATCCATCATTGATCATAAACCATAAACTTTAAGCCTTATCAAAGTGGGGTAGTGAGAGACATATATAAAGTAGTGAAGTTGGTCTTTTTGTCAATACATCACCATTTTGTGAGCACCAAATTTGGCGCTCACCAAATGTTGCATTCCATTTGGCGCTCTCCAAATCTGGCGCTCACCAAATTAGGTGCATTGGGAAGTATCAACCCAAAGGGTTGGATTTTTCCTTAGGCATCCAACCATTTGATACCATGGATGTGATTTTCTCAAGAGGATACCAAATTTTCACATATTTTTTGTCATGCTAACCGTCTCATTTGTACGTATTTCAATGCAAGTTTATAAAAAATTGTGATGACATTAGACTCTCTCTTAGCTATCTAAATATTTTATTTTTAATGTTTTGATTATGTTAAGGTTTTCATCCATAACTTCTCTTGTTATTGTCTCTATTTTTTGTCGAAAACCATCATGTGCTAGTTTTAGGATAGATTTTTACTCTTTCATCAAAACTTGAAACAAATTACATCTTTTTAAACTAGACTCCATTCTACACGTGATAAAAAAAAAAAAAGAATTGATTTTCAATTAGTTTTCAAAAAAATTAGGGGGGAGCATGCTCAAATTTTAGCTTTTCAGGATGTGTCCACTTCGAAAATTCATAAAATATTATATATTCATTAAAAAAATAGCCGAAAGAACTGGGATAAACTACAAGGTGTTAGCTAATTTCTCACCATTCGTATTTTTGAAATTCTAAAAATGTTAATGAAAAAGGGGGGGCCCTCAGACACTATGCTATTTTTTTGATAAAAACAAGGCCTATTTTGGGACCCCCTTTTTGAAACCCTTAATCTTCATTATTTAAAAAATAAAATAGTAGCTTAGAAACTAGACTCGAAGCACTAAAACTCGTGTTCTTGTTGCGTCTTCAAATTTTGAGTGTAACTATCTTCATTTTCTAGTCCACATCAGATTTTACTAATTTCATGAAAAAAGTGGCATCTTAAAAGCCATTTTTGTGTCACATCTTGGTGCACTTACCATAAGCTATTAAAATTTATTGGGTCTTTGAGAAAAGTGGCTTTGGATTGGTACGGAAAGACCTACCTAGAACATGATATAGATTGGGAATATGTTAAGAAGGAATTCTTGGAAATATTTGACACCCCAAAAGTACCATATGATAGTGTAAGTGAAATGAGAGAATTGGTAAAAAAATGGAGAATGAGTGAAGGATTATGATAAAAAATTTAAGGAGGTCTCCTATAAACTAGAACCCCTTAGAGAAAAATAAAAAGTTGAGTGGTTTATTATTAGCCTAGATAGAGAAATCAAGATAGCTTTAGATGATAGATTCTTCAATACGTACTCAACATATTTAACCATGGCCTACCAAATATAGGCACAATCTTGGAAGAGGGTAGATAAATAAAAAGAAAATGATGCATTAAAAAATATGTAATTGGCCATCAAACAATTAACATTACGCCAAGAAATAATGGTAAAAGAAGAATCAAACAAAAGGAAAAAATATATGGTGGACTTATTTTTCAAGAGGACATGTGAGGAATGACTATCCAAAAGCACGGGGTGAAAGGCAGGACTCCATGATGAGAGTAGATCTCTAGACAATACCAATGAAACTTCAGTCAGTGTACTATGGGTTTTGGAGAGAGTGGGACGACCACAAAAAAATTGAGTGTCCATCCTTAGGGTTCCAAGTTCAATATTAGGATACAAACCATGACCATTAGGATACAAACCATGACCACCAATGCCCTAAGCACCAAATTATGATCCTGACACCGATCCTAAGATGGAATACGTCAAGGAGCTTGCAAAGAAACCCCTCTACATTTAAGATCATGGACATAAGGTACCCTCTTGGAAAAAAATATGAATGCAAAATCTATGTAGAATAGCCCTCCACAAAACCACTTTGAGCACTGTGGATCCATAGGGAGTTACAAAGGAGGAAGAGGACATGGAAGGGGAAATCATAGAAGAGAGGACACAACTTTCTTTAAATGCAGTAAAATACATCACTATGCTATAGAATGTTAGTCGAATAAGAATGTACATTTTGTGGAAACTACAACCATGACATTTTTACATGTGAAAGGGATCAACAATATTTTAGAATGCCCTGACCCAACCAAAGATCGATGAACTACAAGGGACTAATCAAGGAGCAAGAGTCCTTAGAAAACTCCCACTAAACCAACCGCAAGGGGCAAGAAGATGCAAGAAACAATATAACTAGTCATCTAACACTTCCATAGAAGAAGATACCTTTGGAGAATACTACCAGGAGGAAAATAATTTCTTCAATTAAAGAGCAATAGAGGAATCAAACTTTCATCAAGAATAACATAATTCATTTGCATGTATGTGAATGTCATCTTCAATCTTTCTCATCACTATTAATTTGGTCCACCAAAGAGATTGAACTAAGAAATCCCATTCATTTATTGTGTTGGTAAACTCAAAGGTGTATCCAAATATCCCTTTGATTGATTCAACCATCAAGAAGGTGAATGCGAGCAATTTTTTGTGTGCACTTCCGATAAAATTAATTTTGTGCAATTCAAATTAGTTATGTGCATCATATCAAGTTTACAAATGTTAGGATCAACCTCACAAGACATATGATTGATACACTTCAATTTATAAATCAATACTAAAATATTCAAAATTGATCCTAGACTTAAGTAAACTTATCCAATCATTTAACTCACACACTTTTGATACGTAGGAGGCATTTTCCACATCGTGTCAAATTGTGATATTTTGCTACCAAGATTCAACCGTGTAGTTTTACAAGTCAAACTCATCGACCCATGTTTCATGAGTAATGGTTCACAAGAACACATATCACATCTTAATAAATGGTCCACTTAGCACTCATTGCATCTAGGTGATGCTCATAGAGGTGAAGCATTGGACCTTCCTAGGAGGTCACCCATCTGAGTACTACTCCAACTCAAGCGTGCTTAACCACAGACCACAAATTTTTCCCCAAGGTTAAGCCCACTTAGCTTGCAACCCCATTTGCAAAACCTTTAGCAAGTGTTGTGCCTTATGAACCATTCAATATAGATCCCCTTTAGCTCATCAATTAATAAGTAGGAGGTATTTTCACAACGTGTCAAATTGTGATATTGCTATTAGGATTCAATCGTGTAGTTTTACGAGTCAAACTCATTGACCCATGTTTCATGAGTAGTGGTTCACAAGAACCCATCTCTTATGAGAATGAATGGTCTAATGAGCACTCATTACATCTAGGTGATGCTCATAGAGGTGAAGCATCGGGCCTTCCTGAGAGGTCACCCATCCTAGTACTACTCCAAATCAAGCGTGTTTAACCACTGAGTTTTCCCCAAGGTTATGCCCACTTATCTTGCAACTGCATTTGCAAAACCTTCAACAAGTGTTGTGCCTTATGAACCATTCATTATAGATCCCCTTTATCTCATCAATTGATAAGCAGGAGGCATTTTCCACATATGTCAAATTGTGATATCGCTATCAGGATTTGATCATGTAGTTTTATGCGTCAAACTCATTGATCCATGTTTCATGAGTAGTGTTTCACAAGAACCCATCTCTCACGATAATGAATCATCCACTTAGCACTCATTGCATCTAGGTGATGCTCATAGAGGTGAAGCATCGGGCCTTCCCAAGAGGTCACCCATCCTAGTACTACTCTAGCTCAAGTGTGCTTAACCACTGAGTTTTCCCCAAGGTTAAGTTCACTTAGCTTGCAACCCCATTTACAAAACCTTTAGCGAGTGTTGTGCCTTATGAACCATTCATTATAGAGCCTCTTTAGTTCATCAATTAATAAGTAGGAGGTATTTTGCACAGCATGTCAAATTGTGATATTGCTATCAAGATTCAATCGTGTAGCTTTATGAGTCAAAGATGGGTCAATGAGTTTGACTCGCACAGTTGAATCCTGGTAACAATATCACAATTTGACACATTGTGGAAAATACCTCCTACTTATCAATTGATGACTAAAGGGGATCTATAATGAATGGTTCATAAGGCACAACACTTGCTAAAGATTTTGCAAATGGGGTTGCAAGCTAAGTGGGCTTAACCTTGGGGAAAATTCTATGGTTAAGTGTGCTTGAGCTAGAGTAGTACTGGGATGGGTGACCTCCCAAGAAGACCCAATGCTTCACCTTTATGAGCATCATCTAGATGTAATGAGTGTTAAGTGGACCATTCATTATGATGAGAGATGGGTTATTGTGAAGCACTACTCATGAAACATGGATCAATGAGTTTGACTTGTAAAACTACACGGTCGAATCTTGATAGCAATATCACAATTTGACACACCATGGAAAATATCTCCTACTTATCAATTGATGAGGTAAAGGGGCTCTATAATGAATGGTTCATAATGCACAACACTTATTGAAGGTTTTGCAAATGCAGTTGCAAGCTAAGTGGGCTTAACCTTGGGGAAAACTCTATGGTTAAGCATGCTTGAGTTGGACTAGTACTAGGATAGGTGACCTCCTAGGAAGGCCCAGTGTTTCACCTTTATGAGCATCACCTAGATCCAATGAGTGTTAAGTGGATCATTCATTATTATGAGAGATAGGTTCTTGTGAACCACTAATCATGAAATACGGATCAATGAATTTAACTCGTAAAACTACACAATTAAATCCTGATAGCAATATTATAATCACAAACTTTTATTTCATTTAAATACCCTAATACTTATATTTAAATTAATTATTTACTAATAAATTTAATCTAACCTAAATATTTATATAAATGTGATTAAAATTGTCGCTCTCATTAATCCTCTCCCTTATAAATCAACATACCAACTCCTTAGGCAAACTCTTCCCTATAAAATCCTCTCCCCTATAACAAATTTTTAGTATCTTTTATGAACTTCTTAGAGTATGGACACCATACCGTACAGCAGAGTTTCAGCCTCGTAATGGAATTCCCATCTAAAATAAGACGATTAAGATAATGACGAGGACATGATGTTTGAAGATCCGTAGGACAGTAACCACTCAACTCTCCTCTTCAGATTTGACATTTACAACACACTTTTCAAACAGTCCATCTTCAGAGCTCATCTGAACCAGTTGTAGAAATGTCCAAATCAGATTTGACGGATGACATGTTGTACGGTATTACTTTGCTACATTGTCTGTTACTCTCGGTGAAAGTGCATGGTTTTAGGAATTTTAAAAGATATTATGAAATGCTACAAAATAATGTTATATTTCGCTTAATTTTTTTCTTCTTGTTCTGAGCTATTTTATTGGATCATGGAGTGTGATCCAAAACATTATTATTCTGATGATGGATCACGGATGGATCATGGAGTGTGATCCAAAACATTATTATTCTAATGATCGATCACGGCATTTGATCTGAAACATTATTATCCTGATGATGGATCATGGAGTGTGATCTGAAACATTATGCAAAAACTCTTATACAATCGAATCCAGAAATCATCTAGCAATAATCAATATGGATGGTGAAAACTTGACATTAATGTTTAATTTTTTTAACTAGAATAGATATTCTTTGGACATATATGTAAATGATATAAATGGGTATAAAGAAATGTATTAGCAATGAGACCTCAAGATTCAATGGGTGTGTTAGTTTTATAATCAGTGTAAATTTTTTATAGAGATGGAGTACCTATTCATAAATAAATATTCAAAGATGGAAAAAATAATAGAAAACTTCTAAGTATTTATAAATGAAATGTTTTTAAGATGAAAATTACTTTGACAATGGTGTTAAAATGTTTACAAGAGAAAAAACAAGACATGTTGTATTATGTGATTTAGTGAATATGGTTAGGTAGTGTTAAATTGTAATGTAAAGAGAAAAAACAAGACATGTTGTATTATGTGATTTAGTGAATATGGTTAGGTAGTGTTAATTTGTTATGTAAATTGTAGTTAGTTATATTTTTAGAATATTGTTATTGTCATTGACTTTTATTTTTGGGACATAAAACAAACAAAATGTAAAGGTGCATATGCAGTTAGCTAGAAGGGGCAATAAAAATTTATGTAAGACAAGTATACGAAAGAGTTAGAAAATATATAGAGTATTAACTTTTATTTGTGCATGTCTATAATTATGAGTGACGTTAGAAAATATATAGAATATTAACTTTTATTTGTGCATGTCTTAATATATAGATTTAGTGATGTTAGAAATATCTTTTCAAGGAGACAAAATAATTTTAGAGTCAACAATGTAATTTTATTATAGCCAAAATTCATTTTCATATTAATTAACCATGTCACCTCACAATAGAAAATGACTATTATGATGTATAAAATAGTGATGTCATGCAAGCCACAAATAGAGGTGAAATTTGATTAAAGGAATTAAATGCATTACTATTTTGAACTTGAAACAATAGAAAGATCATTCATATTTTTACAATTATTTAAAAGAGAAAATTAATTATAGACTATAAGATTGTTGTTTAATTTTTTTAATCTTATACATACATTCACTAAACTAATAATATAAAAATATCACATATACAAAAGAATTGTTCAAATGATATTTATAGCTCTCTTATTTTTAATGATGGATGAACATGTAAGTACAAAAGATACACATAATTAGAATTTTAAAACATTTCATATTAACTTTATGAATTATGGAAAATATATATAATTGATCAATCTATAAAATAGACATAAATTTTAAAATTTATATTTAATAAAATTAATAAAATAAGAATGAAAATAACATATTTAATGAATTTCTTAAAATAAAAAGATTGAAGGTAGGTAGAGATTATTTATAAACTCAAAATGCTTTCAAGGATGATTTAGTTAGAATTTAGAGTGTGACAAGGGATTTATGATAATGGGTAGAATTTGTTTTTCTTATTAAAGAATTTTTTAGAAAATGAAAAAGATAATAAATTAGTTGTTTTGTAGTTTTGTTAATTAATTATTAATAAGTTGGTTTTGAACTAATTAAAAACTAAATTTTTATGTTCTTTATATAATATTATGATAATTTAATAGGATATATATATTAAAAATAAACATGTAATAAATAATCATTCTAATATATAACAATTTTACATTAATAATAAAAGAAGAAACATTGCCAACATGTAATATGTAACTTTTAATTATTTTTTTACTAGAGTTAAGGTTAGGATTAGGGTTAGATTAGGGTTAGATTTAGAGTTATGATTATGGTTATGATTAGAAATGGGATTAAGATTAGGGCTTTTGGTTATAGTTAGGGATGTAGTTAGGGTTAGCATTAGGATTATAGTTTATCATTAGGGTTAGGAAAATATTACGGTTATGATTATGGTTAATTATTTAGGGTTTAAAATTAGGTTTATAGTTATGGATAGCATTATGACCATGGTTAGGGTTAGAGATAGGTCTAGGATTAGGATAATGGTCAGAATTTATTGTTAGGGTTAGGATTAGGGTAAGGGTAAGGGTTAGGGATAAAATTAGAGTTAGGGTGTGAGTTAGGGTCAGAATTAGGTCATGCAAAGAACTAATTAACAATACTAAAACACTATAATTAACACAACTTACAATTTATTTTTATTCACATTAATAAAACTTACATTTATTTTTTTCAAATCTAAAAAACAATAATTACAATATTATAAAGACAAGTACTAGCCACTATGTGGCACTTGCTTATATTATTTTTAGTAGTATAAATAAAAATAGAAGATATTCATTATTATTAAATATAATAAATAAGATAAAAAACAAATGATTTGACAAAATAATATTTTGTTATTATTTTTCAATCTATTGATTCTATTATTTATTATGTAATATGTGGTGTTTTTTTAATTTGAAATTTAGGATTATATAAGTTTGAATATTATTTTTTCGTATTCAACTAATATGAAATGTGTAATAAGAGGTTAATTTTTTAGTCAATAGAAATGTCAATAATTGAATTATTGAATATTTTTTATTTAATATTTTTTTTTTATTCTTTAAAAAATGTAAATATTTATTTTAAATAAAATAATAAGATATGATTGTTTGATAAGTACAAAAATAATCAATTAAATAATTTTCATAACAATAATATCACACCTTAACAAATAACAATAAATAATTTTTATTAAATCAAATATTAATATTGTTTATCCAACAATTAAAAAATTATATTATAATTTTATTTAATGTATCTTGAATAAAAATATTTGATCTTTTATCTTCAATAAACTCAAAAATCATAAATACTAACTATCTGCATATTCTTTTAATAAGATGGGATTATTTTTTATAAGTCAAACCCATTTGTGCTCCTTACATTTTCTTTCTTAACGGATTCTAATTTTGAATCCCTCATGCTTTTTACTTTATCAGCCTTGTTATTATTTTATTATGAATATAATCAAATATTTTTAGCTCTTTAATTAGATTGGTGTTACAAGGGAGTCCATATGAATTAAGGGCATATATTTTGATTAAGCCTTATTGAGTGAGAATATAATCAATTTGATTGTCATATGATAAATACAATAATTATGATGGAAGGAGAAATTTAAAAACTATAAATCTGTTTTTTCTTAATCAATTTTAAAATAAGATTTCATTCAATTGTTATATTTTTTATCGATAATATTAGTTTTATACTTGAAATATAATTATATTTTTAGTTTAGAATAAATTTTATTTCTTAAAAATATAAGATAGATAAAAAATACATTTAATAAAAGGTATTTATATCTTGTAAGGTAAATGTTTTGATTTTATGTATAGGTGAAACAAGACTAGGAAAATTCACTGCCAACAATTCACCACCAATAATTCACCACCAACAATCCATCGCCAACAATTCACTATCAACAATTCATCGTCGTGATATATTCATAGTGTATATAATTCACTGCAAATAATTCATCGTCGTGGTATATTCATCATGTATACCTTTTTTATGTGTTTAACATAATCTCTGCACTTTTTCTTTTTGGGTGATCTTGACCACTTAAATATTAAAAAATATATACACGATGAATATACCACGATGATGAATTGTTGGCATAGTGATAGTGGTAGATGGCACCATTGATGACATGAATTTAATTTGTGCATATCAAAACTAATTTACTATAAACACATGACATCTAGTTGAATTTCCCTTTGAGAAAACTATTTTGTCCATATATTGGAATAATCACATTCCATGGGTTCACATTTCTCTTAGACATTTAAAAAAAAGACAAAACATTAATAAGAAATCCCTTGGATGCATATATCCTACTATCACTCTAGTCTAAGAGGGCACATTTATTTGATAAATTTTATCAAACAATTCACATGCCTTGTGTATGATCCCACATTTCCCATACATATCTAGTGTAACATAGCAACCCTTAATGAAGTAAAAATCTCTAATTTTTCACCTTATGAGTAAATAAACTATGTAACAAGCCATTACAATAAAAAAAAATCTTTTCTTTATCGAGAATATATGAACAAAAATGCATAACACAATAAAACATGGTTTCCATTTCATTACAATAAATCATACATTACATCAATACAAGAATGCATACATTTACATACATAGCTCAAAGAGCTTTAGAACAAATAGTTGTAAATAGTCCAAGATCCTTCCTTTCAAATCTTGGTTCTTTTGTCGCCTACTGTGGAGGAGAAGCATCACTCAAGCGCTTTTCTACCAACCACAGACTCTTAATGTGATCTCTCACACATCCATCATTTAATAGATGGCCCTTCTCTTCAATGAAGAGATTGGTAGAGTAACCGATAACGAAAACCACCTGAGCATAGTGGTGTGTCCTAAATAACTAGAACTTGTAATCTCATAATCTCGGACTAGCATGTAATACGAGATCATGATTAACTGACAACTGAAGTCTTGAAAATCACACTATCTAAAGTGGAGTCTTGAACATTCCCACTAGTTTGGCCAAAGTGTTACATTCAGTATTCCTATTGAGAGTCATCTATCACATACACTACTTAGGGTCAATTTGACTTAAGACTATTTTAAACTACACATAGGTATTTCCTTCAATAGATATTTTGTCACCCCAAATTAACCTATCACCATTTTAATCTACTTGGAATAAACCTACTAACAAGTGAGTACACAAGCTCCCTCCCATACTAGATCAACTATCCTAGGAGTAAACACAAGCTTTCCTAGTTAAATCAATAACTTAGCTAAGTGTATCACAAGTGCCTCTTATGTTCAATCATGCCTAGTATATAATATCTATGATATACATGAAACTCCTATTATAGAGTACTTACACGTACAACATGAAAACAACATAAAAGATTCAATTTCCTTTATAAAGACACTCTAATTTATCTAATGCACACACTATAAAATACCATTCAAGCATTCATTAAAGACATATCATTCATAAGTAAATAGAAAAGAATAAGAAATCTTCATGCCTATTATCGCTTATCCAAATAAATGATAGCAATTCAACCCTCTCCAACAACAACAAGCTTGATAATCAACTTCTTAAGAATGTCACAAAGAACTCTATCTCACAAGTTGATAGTTCACTTGTCTCAAACAAAATAGAACTCTCACTCTTTCTCACTCACAATATAAACAGAGTATGGCTAGAAATAATGCAGAAATAAGGAATTAGAAAAGATGTGTAATCTTGTGGAAAGAATGTGTCCCTTCTAATGAAATGGCTCAACTATTTATAGAGCAGTCAAGTAACCACATAGCCTATAGTTTAGGAATGTTAATGGAAAAAAATCTCCATGCAAAGTAACACATGAAACTTACCAAAAAGGTGGCCACTTCCTAAGAGCATACTCAACAAAAACATCTACAGGTTGACTTGCAGTATTGACAACATTTATAAGACTCATTCAATTTGCATATGCTCAATTCAAATTGTCTCAAGAAATAAAAATCTACAGTAACTGTGTTTCGTAGGTGGCACCGAATCCATCCTCTCTCCTCCTTGTTTGGTGCGGTTTCCTTACCTAAAGAAACAATCAATTACCAATTCGTTAAAACAAGAATCCATCGATTTGTTTAGAGGATGAGTCGAATAAGGCATTAAATACGTTTTGAAAAAGTCAAGGTTAATCTTATAAAAGGCATCGACCAAGTCCATGCTTAAATATCGAATCAAGATAGAAGCCTCAAATGCAATACAATTGTCTTATATCACGTGACAGTTTGAGTGATAATCAATTTCACAAAAATGTCATAAGTAACTTTCATATGGCTTCTAAAATCATAGTCATTATCGACTAAAATCAACCATTATAAATTGACTTCTACTAAAGTAAATGATAGTCGATAAATATTATATATAACATGTTTAAATGTATATTACTATATATATAATATATATCATATACATATATATAATTATCATTTATATACATGTATATATATATATATATATATATGCATATATAATGCTAATATATATTTACATATATATATATATATATATATATCATGAACTATCAATGTAAATAACTATACAATATTTAGACAAGTATACATTTGATATATATATATATATAAGTATAAATGAATATAATCAAGATAGTATTTGCGTATAATCATAATATATTGAATGTATGCATATATACATATGTATAAAAGTATATACCTCTATGTACATGTATATGTAGGTATATCTATATCGATGCATCCATATGAGTGTGTCCATTCGCCAATGTACGAGTGTATTGATACACATATACATATGGATACATGTATATACCATACATATATATATGTATGTTCACATTCGATCTACATATACCCATTCACTATTACCATCATACTAATAGGTCACTATGGGTAGTACATCCATACATGTGCATATACATGTCGTTTAGATCCTTTTGACACGTATGTGCATATATATACACATATTCCGCATACATCCCACTTATCAATATAATTGTAATCGTACAAGAAATATCTCCAAAACTCCAATAGATAAACATCACCCAACAACGCACACAAAAGTAAACAAGACTCTACTTAATGCTATCACATCAACTAAGGATGACTTACCAACTTCCATAAACTAACTCAACTCAATCATTCTAATTTGGTGCTCAGATAGGTTACTTTTACCAGTTACCCGGCCAAGATCTTCTCCTGAGTGATACTTCCCCTCCGCCTAAAGGAATGGAACATATACCTGCATCCACTACCACATGCTCACAATAGTTAATTGTTCTCAACATATGCAATATACATAAAACATCTTCAAAGTTAGAATAATAATTCAATAACCATCCATTCACATATATGTAGTATTTCCCCTTGAAATAACATCAACTGAGATAACATCAAATGAGATAACATTCATATTGATAACAAGGTACAAGCACAATTTATTCATCTCCAAAATTCACAGTACATTCATATTTACCATATGTATTAATAGTAAATAGTAACTATACAATTGGGGCATAACATACTCCCCCCCTTATGGATCATCGTCACCGATGACTTTAGGTATTATTAAAACATAACAACTAAAAACAAATTGTTTAAAAATCCTCAAAATCATTTAAGAATATGAGGAAACTTTTGTTGAATTTCGGCATAGTCCTCCCAAATAGAAGAGTCTTCTGCGTATTTGTCCCACTAGACTTTCCACTACAAGAATTCTTTGTTATGCAAGTGTAGCTTATGTGTTCCTAGCACCTTGACGGGCTCGGGAGTTACTACTCTGGGATCTTGTACCTATAAAGCAGTCCAATCAATCACATGATTATCACCAGGTATATACTTTTTAAGGTAGGACACATGGAAGATGTTATGCATTCTAGCAAGAGTTGGTGGCAACGTGATCCGATAACCTACTGCATTCACTTCCTCTAGAATCTCAAAAGGTCCAACATAACGTGAGGCTAACTTAGAAGAATTTCCAAATTTAATGGAGCTCTTGTGAGGTTTCACTCTTAATGTAATACTTTGTCACCTATGGCAAAATTGTGAGGCACTCTCTTAGCATCAATGTAGCTTTCTTCCTATCGTTAGCTTCAACTAACATTTTCTTAATAATTTCAACTTTCTCATCCATTTTAGCCAACATCTCTAGCCTAGGACTTACTCGATCCTCAAGTTTATCCCAACTTACAGGAGTTCTACACTTTCAGCCATACAAAGCTTTGAAATGAACCATCTTTATCACAATGATGAGAATTATTGTAAGAAAATTAAACTTCCCACTTGTACTGTTGATCCATTCAATACATCCTAAGTAGGTCTTCCAATACTTGATTCACCCTTGCAATTTTCCCATTCATTTTTGGATGATATGCTGAGCTAATGTTCAATTGAGTCCCTAGTGTAGAAAACAAGGTTTGCCAAAACCTAGAAGTGACTCGTGTATCCCTATTTGACATAATATTTTCAAGAATCCCATGCAACCTAAACACTTATTGCACAAAATTTCTTGCTATAACAGGTGCTCCATCAGTTAGATTCCTAGGTATAAAATGTGCTACTTTGGTAAGCTTATCAACAACCACAAGAATGGCATTATGCTTATTTCTTGATAAACGCAATCCTTCCACAAAGTCCATACTTATGACTTGCCACTTCCTCTCGGGTATATTTTGTGGGTATAAAATACCTACAAGATGATCATGTTCTACTTTCACCCTTTGACACTCAAGACACCTAGCCACAAAACTAGAGGCATCTCCTTTCATTTCCTTTTAGAAGTATAATGGTTTTACATCAGCCATCATTTTCGTCACCCCAGGATGTCCAGAGTATGGTGTTTCGTGTACTTCCTTCCATACCATATTTCTTAAGTCCTTTACATTAGGAATGTACATTCTACCCTTATATCTAAGTAATCCACTTAGTTCAAGATGAAACCTTCATACCTAGAATCTTGCATATTGCTAGTGAGTGCTTGCTTGACTTGCAAGTAGTACTCATTTTCATTGCAATTTTTCAACACTTTCCCTTTGAACTTGATTTGAATTGTTACTATGGAAGCAATATGATGTCTTCGACTTAGTATGTCGACAACCTGATTTTCCTTCCCTTTAATATAACTAATATTAAAATTATAGTCAACTATTAGCTCTAACCACCTTCTCTGTCTAACATTCAGATTAGGTTGAGTAAAAAGGTACTTTAACCCATTATGGTCATTTTTCATCTCAAATGGTTTTCCTAATAGGTAATTCCTCCACATTTGCAGAGCGTGAATCAAAACTGCCAATCGTAAATCATGTGGTGCATAATTCATCTCATAAGGTTTCAACTTTCTATATTCATAAGCTATCACTTGCCCATCTTGCATTAATATACCCCCTAACCCTTCTCTGCATGCATCTATGATAACTATAAAGTTACTCTCAAAATCTAGTACTTTAAAGATCGTGCAGTGGTTAACTTCTCTTTGAGTAGGTCAAAAGATTCTTGACACTTCTCAGTCCATTCAAATTTCTTTCCTTTCTTTTGTAAAGAAGTAATTAGGAAAGCAATCTTAGAAAAGTTTGCAGAAAAATTCCTATAGTACCCTATTAGACCCATGAAACTTCTTACTTATGACACATTCTTAGGTATAGGCCACTCAAGTAGTGCATTAATCTTAGCTAGATCCACAAAAATTCCTTATGTTGAAATCACATGACCTAGATAATGTACTCTCTTTTAGAAGAATGTACATTTAGAAAGTTTACCATACATCTTGTGTTCTCTTAGAAATTGTAGGACCATTTTTAAATTCTTGCAATGTTCTTCCTCATTTCTAGAATAAATCAAAATATCATCTAGATAAACTAATACAAAATTTTCAAGGTAATCCCTAAATACACTATTCATTAGGTTCATGAACGTTGCAGGTGCATTTGTTGAACTGAAGGGAAAAAAAAGTGAACTCATAGTGTCCATATCTAGTCCTGAATGCAGTTTTAAAGATATCTTCATCCTTAATCCTCAATTGGTGATATCCAAATCTCAGATCTATTTTAGAGAATATGGAGGCTGATCTCATTTGATCAAAAAGGTCATCAATGCGTGGCAACAAATACTTATTCTTAATCATAGCTTTGTTAAGCATACGATAGTCGATGCACAAACACAATGTACCATCCTTCTTTTTGACAAAGATGACTGGCACTCCTCAAGGTGAAACACTTGGTCTTATCAGTCCTTTCGACAATAATTCATCCAATTGTGCCTTAAGTTCCATTAGTTCAATAGTTTTCATCCTATAGGGTACCTTAGAAATAGGTTCTTACCCTAGAATTATATTTATATAGAAGTCAAATATTCTTTTCAGAGGCAACCCTAGTGACTCCTCTGGAAACACATCCAATTTTTTTCTCAATAATGGATATTTGTCCATATCCAATTTTCCAGTTTCATCTATTTCACCGTCTTCTAACTCTTGAATACTTTGGAATTCTAAATCATCACTATCCTTTCCAAATTCTTCAATCTTTACGGTGAATAGTTTACACCCTTTCTTCTTAGCTCTTATAAGTTGCATTGTCGTAATTTGTCGAATCCTAACCTCTCTAGGTATCCCTTGAAATTTAACTTAATTTCCAAAATCATCTAGGAATTCTACAGTCTTTGTATGACAATATACTTTATCCTATGTTTCCACAACCAATTCATTCCTAGGATAACATCATATGATCCTAGAGGTGTGACACAATTCAGTAGAAAAATTGGGTAGTTCTATCCTAGCCTCGAATAGACATTGATCCACCTTTGTTCTTTTTTGGTTTGCATACTCAACATCCCAAGACATTGCCATGTATCCTACCTTCCTATATAATTGTTTAGCTATTCTAGGTGAAATTAGATTCTCAATTACACCAATATCAATAAGAACATAAATAGGTAATCCAAACAAAATACCCGGTGTTTCAACTTGAGTTACTTGGTACTCTGCCTAACGATTATCCACAACTGCATGTATCTTTTGCTGAAACATTGCATGTTGGGTGGGTAATGGATTAACATATGGTCATGATCTAGAAGTTTAATTAGGACACTCACTAGCATAGTGATCCCCTCTACATATAAAACATCCTATAGCCAACTCTCTTTTCCCTATGGTTTCTATAGACTTGTTGATATTTTCATTAGCCTTGTTGGTATTACCCATGCTAGAGTCATTCCTTTTACGCTCTTGTCTAGAATCTTTTCCATTATTATAGAACCTTTTCCCCTATTTTCTTGAAATATTTTGCATCGGTTCCTCCTTCTTTGGAACTCTCTTGTCAGGAACTTCCACATCCTTCTTTTTCTCTCTTCTTTCTTGACAAGTGGAATTAGCCCTAAGCTTTTGCTCCTGGTTAATTTATTTCTCATATACAAGATCCATTGTTATTGGACCATGCATATTCACTTCTTTTTTGATCTAACCATTAAGTCCCATTATAAATTTTCTAATGTGGAAGTGCTCATCCTTATGATATATGGGGACATAACGCAAAAGCCGGGTAAAAATCTCCTAATATTCGTTGATTGTCATGTTACCTTGCTTCAAACTCTATGACTCCAAGAGTTTTTGATTATAGTATAGTTGTGGCAACCATCTCTTATGAAAAAACTATATGAATTCCCCCTATGTCAACTTCCAAGAGTTAATATTGAGTTCTAACTTCTTGTTCATCCACCAGTTAGAGGCTTCTCCCGCTAATTGATACACACCCTATGCAGCTTTAGTAACTTCATTATAGTTTCGTATTTCAAAATAATTTTCCATTTGGACAAGCCACACTTCAACCTCATCACCTCTAACACTATTGTCAAACTTGGGTGAAGTAACCTTTTTCATGTCCTTAGTAAGTTCGGAAGCCACAAGCTTCTTATTTCTTTCAATAGATGGCGTAGGTGATTTTTCCTTCTCATGATTATGGGTTTCATTATGCCCATGGAAAGATTTTTCCCCCTCATGCTCATTAATGGGTACTTCCTTTTCTACCCTATCCTTAACTCTTTCTCGCTCAAGATTAGTTAACCTTGCCAAGATTTGGTCAAGCCTAGCCTCTACTCTAGTGGTTCCTTGTCCAACCTCTTGACTTTTTCCCGGATTAGTTCATGTCCTCACCATCCCTACAAGATTGGTTTATACCTGAATGTTTATCCATGTTAGACTAAATTATGTTTTCAACTATCTTATGAAAAATATTAAAAATAACATTAATACACACATAAAGAGTTCCACATAAGATTAATAACATGCTCTTTATTGAAAAACACATAATTTTATCCATTTCATGAGGATTTCAATAACCTTTGATTACATGGAGAAATTATTTAGATAGTCGAGTGGAGAGTATCCTTCAGATTCACTCTCTGACACATAACTTAAAAGAGTATAGCCTACAAATTGAGATAGTTGTTGTTCCCTATCTTTTTTTCATCTCTCATTTGTTCGTACCTATCCCAAAAAGGATAATATCCTTTATATTTATCATTCGATACATAGTTACAAGAAGCAATGTCAATAGGGTGTTCATCAACAACATGTAGTCCACCCTTTTCATAGAAATTTGTTCATGAGACCATTTATCATTTAACGGTGTCCTTGGTACATATCCCTCAGACTTGTTACTTGAATAAATTACTATTATTTCAGCCAATGAAAGAACCCTAGGATCCCTAAAGATGAATGTCAAACTAGCACTTTCTTCTTAAGACATATCCCTGGAAAGTAGTAATGACTCAAAATTTTCTAGTGAGATGGTTGGTAGGTAGTTGTACATAGCCTCCATCTTCATCTTTCTCTTCACATCACTAATTTGAGAAAGGGTGTGACTAAAGGTTTTGGTGTCACTCAACCATTCAACATTGCCATAGTTGGTTCCCTCTATAGTTCTAATTATGGCTTCCCTTTCCTTCTTGGCCTTGAGGTAGCGGTCATTTTCGATTACTGACTTATGAGTCATCAATTTGAGACACACCATTATAGCACAAGAATTCTCAACATTAGATAACGTTGGATGGAAAGAATGATGAACTCATAGCTTCCAGAGCTAAAATTGGTAGCTCTAATACCACATGTAACATGCCAACCCTTAATGAAGTAAAAATTTCTAATTTTTCTCCTTACGAGTAAATAAACTATGTAACAAGACATTGCAATAAAAAAATTTATTTTCTTTATTGAGACTATATGAAAAAATATGCATAACATAATACAACATGGTTTCCATTTCATTACAATAAATCATAAGTTACATCAATACAAGAATGCATACATTTACATACATAGCTCAAAGAAATTTAGAATAAATAGCTGTAAAACAATCCAGGATCCTTCCTTTCAAATCTTGGTTCTTTTGTCGCTTGTTGTGGAGGAGAAGCATCACTCAAGTGATGTTTCACCAACCATGAACTCTTAATGTGATACCCCACACATTTATCATTCGATAGATGGCCCTTCCCTTCAACGAAGAGATTGGTAGAGTAACTGCTAACGACAACCAGTTGAGCATAGCGTTGTGTCCTAAATAACTAGAACCTGTAAACCCACAATCTCAGACTAGCATGTAATACTAGATTACAGTGAACTGACAATTGGAGTTTCGGAAATCACACTATCTAAAGTGGAGTCTTGGAAATTCCCACTACTTTGGCCAAAGTTTTATATTCAATATTCCTACTGTGAGCCATCTCTCACATACACTACTCAGGGCCGATTTGACTTGACTATTTTAAACTACGCATAGGTATTTCCTTCAATGGATATTTTGTCACCCCAGATTAACCTATCACCATTTTAATCTACTTGGAATAAACCTACTAACAAGTAAGTACACAAGTTCCCTCCCATACTAGATTAACTATCCTAGGAGTAAACACAAGCTTTCCTGGTTAAATCAATAACTTAGCTAAGTGTATCACAAGTGCCTCTTATGTTCAATCATGCCTAGTATATAATATCTATGATATGCACCAAAATCCTATTATGGAGTAAGCACAACATGAAAATAACATAAAAGCTTTAATTTCCTTTATAAAGACACTCAAATTTCTCTAATGCACACACTGGAAAAGACCATTCAAGCATTCATGAAAGACATCATTCTTAAGTAAATAGAAATGAAGAAAAGATCCTCATGCATGTTATCGTTTATCTAAATAAATGACAACAATGTAGCCCTCTCCAACAACAACAAGCTTGATAATCAACTTCTTGAGAATGTCACAAAGAACTCTATCTCACAAGTTGATAGCTCCCTTCTCTCAAAGAAAATAGAACTCTCACTCTTTCTCACTCACAATATAAACAAAGTATGGCTGGAAATACTCCAGAAATAAGGAGTTACAAAATATGTGTAATCTTGTGGAAAGAATGCATCCCTTCTAATGAAATGTCTCAAAAATTTATAGAGCAGTCAAGTAACTGTTGATGTCAAAACTTGGCAAGGTAATAGCCTTTATGGGAAACTCAGTTAAAGGTGGGACCTATTGCGCTAAATTGAGTGACCTCAAGGTTTTTAAAGAAGTCGGCTTATTTTGTAATTTGGGAGTTGAAAAGGGTGAAAGGAAAAGAATGTAAAATTAAATCTAATCTAAGGCGATGCACCAAAAAGTAGATATGGGCATGATAAACCTATCTGTTAGATATGATTTAAGGGTCGTTTAACAATCGCTATGTCCCAGAATAATAGAAATCAAAATTGAAACTTGAATAACTCAATCAATGACATAAAATAACTTCCATACATTTACTAAAAAGAAGAGTCAAGGACATGGTCTGAATTAGTAAGCTTAAATTGAAATTATAGAAGTCTACGAACAAATTACTCAATACAAAGATGACACAGTATAAAGCTTTATCAAATAGTCAAGAAACAGAAAGGCCAAACAATGGCACAGTTTGCAAATCTTATACAATAAGCTAAAACAATACAAGAGGCTTGGTGTCTTTCCAAAAATTTCTTTGTAGGTTCCGAACCCCTTCCTCCAAAGAAGAAGCATTATTTATAGGTAGAAATTCCACCGCCTGGTAGGTCAATAACAAAAAAGATTTTGAATCATGAACAATGATGCTCAGAGCAATGATGTCCTTTAGGTAATTGTAACAGAAAATATTTGAGCATGGAATGTGGTCGCCTTTGAATGAGAGGCATCCCCTATGAATGATGGTAGTGATCCAAACAAAACATAGCGTTGATATGTTTCGCTCACTCACGATGACAATTGGAACACTTGGAAATCTTGGTGAGGCTGTTGATTGCTCCTTACTTCTCCTCAATGAAGTTCATAGAGAGCCACGTGGTGACAGGTCGGGGTCTATGGTTCATTCCTCCCTCCTTACGATGAAAATTTGCACAGTGAAGATGCGTTGAGGAATCCCTCACAAATGACGTTGTCGGTGGGGTTCGCCAAAAGTGAACATAGATGGATGATACGTGGCACTCGGATGCAACCCGATAGAAAAGAAAAGTGAAGCAAACCAAAAGGGTGTGAATTGCTGACACATAGAAGCATGGCAAAGCTGTTTAGAAGTGTGAAAGAATAAATCCCTTCAATGAGCGACTAGCGGACATGTCGCAACTGTCGGATGAAGTCGTTGCAAAAGGAGCCCGATGATGCTCAAACGGATGGAGTGTGGGTTGATACTTAGCAATAAAAATCATCTGAAGGGAGCTTGGGGAAATTTATGTTCATAAATTTTGGTGACTATCAAGGGCATTTCACCTAAGGAATGACGAACCCAAAACTTTCAGGTTCGCAAACCATAGCCTTATCCATTGGGCGACACAATCAAATCTTGGAGAGGGCAGACTGTAGAGGCCACCAGTTAGCTTTGAATGGTGTCGATATGTCACATAGGTTCTCCTGTGCTCCATGCAGATCGATCATTTCTTTGTAAGGCAACTTCGTCGATATACCGGCCTAGGACTCAAGTTGGAAAAGCAGTCGCGCTATCAGATGTTTGACGCCCTCAATATCCCTTGCAATAAGGGACTAATTGAAGCTCTTAAAAGTAGATGCATCTTGCTGCTTCTCCTCAATCTTCACTGCAATATGCTCCGTTGTGACCACCGATTCATCTAAAAGAAACGGGGATGGTAAACCCATCTGAGTTAGGTGGGAGAACCTTTCCCACATGTTATTCATGGTTTGGCCCAATGTAGCAGCACACTCGCTAGTGTGGAGGATGGTTGTGTGGTAGTGGATGAACCTATTTGTTATTTTAGCAACAACTTTCCAGTCACTGATCCTTATGGTTGCTAATTCTTCATCCCAAACCATGTATAGCTTATGCAACAAGTTTTTCACCTCAGGAAATATCTTCGCAATGGATTGAGGAACCACTCAATCGCTCCACGAACCTCGCTTCCTAAAATTTTTGCCTCCGCCATGAATTGGAGTGTCGATTGGAGAGTCAGGTAGAAGGCTTTAACCATTTTATAATATGAAACATGCAGCCACTAAGCTACTTGAAGGAGGTCTGATTGGGTAGCAAGGGGTTGGGGAAGATTCTTCATAGTGTTGATCTCTGCATCCTTTGAATCAACTTCCTGTGTGAGCTCTGCAATCCTTTCGTTTGTGGCTGAAAGTTGTCCCTGCAAGGCTCTTGATTCTACGAGCCAAGTTGCTTCAACTTGTTCTTTGTTTGTTGCTCCCGTCTCAAAGGAAGACTTCATTTCCTAGACCTCATTCTCCAGTTGAGTCCATTGGGCCTCAAAGTCTATGTCTTTTTGCTACATTTGTTGCTTTAATAAGGCATGTTGGCGGTGAAACTCCTCATTTTTTTTTGCATTTCCTGATCCACCCGTGCCAACTAGTCTTGATATCCTTCATTTTTTTGTCGCAGCTCGACGACTGAATTCAGGTCATAGGATTGGAACTTTGTAAGTTCCTCTCAGAATTTAGCTCGTTTTGTCTCCACTTGTTGTGATAGTCACTCAAATTCAACATACCTCTCTTTTTCTTTCACCAACAAGAAATTGAACCTCTCCTTGATAATTCTCAGCTCTTCTTCTCTCTTCTTTAGCTGGTGACCTGACTCAAGGAGGTCAGTGGTCACCACTCGCTGTGTCTCCTCCATGAGCTCAACTTTGTCCTATGGTTGGGCTATGCTCAGATCAAGTCCCATGGAATACATGTTGTAATCATCGGGTTGCATCTCTCCCTACGGCTTGATGACGATTGGGTACATGGTTGTGAAATGCACCGATTGTTGAGGCTCATTGAAAATAGTTTGTACCTTTGGCTCCGTTGGCCTTTTAGCATCATTGGCTCTTTGTTTCTAGACCCTGATAGCCCATGCCTATTTTTTCTTATCTCCCTTTGAAATAAATTCACTTGGCGACCTAATGAGCCCACCTATGAAAGGTGCACTGGGAGGAAGGGCGAAAGGGAATGAGAGGGTAGCGGCTCAGGGTGATTTCTTCCTTGGAAGATTGACTGTTTGTGGGGAGAAAGGAGGGATATGCCAAAGCCCAGTTTGTGAACCAATGGGAGGACTTAAGGGAAGCGGTGGTTGAAGTGGAGTCATGGTGGATTCTATCAGTTGGGTAGACTGGATTGGGGTTGAAATAGTAGTAGCAAGAGAGGTATTAAGACAGGATACAAAGATGAAATGTGAAGCACTAGCGGACACAGAATGGGCCGAGGCAAAAGGTGTAAAGGTATACAGTGGAGTAAAAGCAAATGGTGTTGTTTGGGAGAACTGTGTGAAACCTCCCGCGACCATTGTAGTAGAAGCGAAAAAGGAAGGTCCAACGCTTGGAGTGAGGGGCACCACAGACATAGTAGGAGTTACTAAAGATTGTGAAGCAAGAGAAGAGGGAATGAAAGATACCTATAGCATAGATGATTGTGATCCTTGGCCTGTCTCAGGCTCGTGTGAATACTCTCCAAAACATTCTTTGGTACACTGTCGTTTAATGGGTGGAAAGTCTTCCACCACTATGGTCTTCAACTGTTGTTGTTGGGTTGTTCTAGTTCTCTTTGCGATCTAGGTGCAAGTCAGTGAATCCCTCGCACATGATATGTTCACCCGCAAATTTAAAGAAACCTTTCTAGGTTGCTTCATCGCCTTCTCCTTGTGTTGCATTGGGGCCGTTTGGACCCCCATTTCCTTCTCCCTTCCTTCCTCAGTATGTGTTTTGTCATACTCTTGTTTGGCATCTTCCTCATCACGCGTTGGAATCAAGATTGTCATCATTCCACAATTTATTGAACTTGTCATCCATATCTATGCTTTCATAAGGGGCATTAGGGCGTTGGATTTCTTGTCGATAAATCCAAAAATCCTTAATATTTTCTTCACTTCAATTGAAATTTCTGATCAAATTATTGTGAAGAGTAGCTCCAATCTGTTTTGTTTTATCATATTTCCCTAACCAAAAGTAGAACTTGAGCCATGGAGGCTGACTACCCTCGACTGGAATATGAGCAAGGTCCACCATCAGGTCATTTGCATCCTCCAGTGGATTTCACTGCTTCTCCTAGTAATGCCAAGGGCTATGAATTACCTTGACATATTCATTCGGTAAGTTATTTTTGGGGTTGTAGTTCCATTTATCGCAAATCCATACTAACCCTAGATGAGCCAGCTTTGCTTCTAGCAGTTCATGTGTTTGCTTCTTGGCCATAATCATTGTCTTAAAGCTCAATGAGCAGCAGAAAAATCCTCTCTTCTTGGATTTTCCTCTGTAAAAGGTGAAGTCAATAATTGATACCTACCAGAACATTTCAAGGGCTAGCACTCGATTTGTGAGACATTCCAAAAGCCGAAATGGTTCCCTAGTGAAGCTACACATCCGAATGAATGTGAAATCTTCTCTGAGAAACCAGTCATATTTCAGAATGAAATTCTACATATACTCTTTCTGGTCTGAGTTAAGTTGTAAAATACCTCCTCCTCCCTCAAATCTTGCAGAATCAAAGTCGAGAAATAATCTAAAAATGCATAATAATCATAGGTTGCAGAGAGGAGATGAGTCCATATGGAAACTGGCCTTCTCCTCTTATTTTCATCAAATATGGCAAACCCCATATATCTTTTGAAGAAGTCAGAGTTCTGATGCAAAAACATATGGGCGAGGAAAGAAGGAAACCTGAACCTTTTTGTTTTGTTTTGTATTCCGCTATCTGGCCTAGCATCTCCTCGATGAGGAATTCGACAAAGTCATACTAGAAGAGGGAATGTTGCCTATGCAAGTGGAACCCCAAGCCTTGTTGAAATTCTTGAACATATCTATCAATGTCCAGGCTGCAAAAAAATGCCATCATTGAGAAGGCATCCTTCATATCTACGTTGAAGGCTTTATGCGTTGCCGAGATTAGTGATGGCTTTTTCTGAGCTTCTTTTGGCCTCTGGGTTTCTTTGTTATAAAAATCCAGAGAAAAATATTTGGTTTTCCATATGTTCTCCCTTTGTTGGAGTGAGTGACTCCATCTTGTCCACTTTGTAGCTTCGTTCTAGGATGCACAACATGTCTCAAAGAGCCTCTTTGTAGATATTAACTCTTAGCTCCCTACCCTTGATGGCGTTGGTAGTCAGGTTGAAATGATTGATGGCTTCATCAACTAGTTTCGGGCAGTAGTGCACAAACGAGAACAAATATTGTGGAAGACCACTGAACCAACACTTCTTTGCCAAGGAATTTGGGTCGCTATTGTTCTTCATCCTCTCATAGGTCGCCTCCCTGAGAGTCTTAGGGTTCTTCTCGAGGATGGGATCATATATGTTATCCCATATTTCCTTTATTCGGCTCTGGTCTCTGTGGGTCTTTTTCTTTTCTACAACCTTTGTATTCACCCACACTAGCTTCTCTGGTATCCTAGGTGAAGCGTAAGAGATGTTTTTAAAGATATAGGTGGTAGGTGTTGCATGCATGGCATCATACAAACTTTGTGTTTCTTTTCCTTGCATTTTTGTTTGAGAACTTTGGGTTACTTCCATTTTTTGTAAGTTTTTCCATAAAAAGCACAATGAAGCGGTATGAATGGAACCTAAAACACTATGCAAGGCTTTGAACGTAAACCCAGATGAATTCTTGCCTTTCTTTGGGTTCAATCTACATCGATGCAGTGAATATCTTGTAGCTATTTCTCTACTCTTAGCTATTTTTCCATTATTCTGCACCGCACTTAGCTTTTTCTCAACAATTATGCACTCAAAATCCTTTTACGAATTGTGGAATATTTCTACTCTGTTTAGCTCTTGTATGCAATACTTAGCTTTTTCCTTTGATTTTTCTGCTTTAAAGTGGTAGACACTGACTGCCTTTTTGCATTAAATTCAGCATGTACTGCTTGCTCTCCTGCCCATGTGAAAATAATTACTTTCCCTTTTGAAAAGACAAGAATTCATCATGGCATTAGTGATCACATCCTTCAGAGCAATTTTCTTGGTGAATTGAGCCACCAATTGAAAGATCTCTAAACTTTTACATGCTTTGGCAGTTAATATACAAAAGGAATAATTAAGCCAAAGACATAATGAGTACTTAAAAAGATTTGCATTATGTCTTGGAGCTTGAAATTTCCTATAGCGTGACACCTCAGCGCCCATCCATATGAGCGATCGCTTGGGACTTCCAGCAACTTACGTTAATTAATTACCGCTCCTTAATCCTACATGAAACAATTTGTAAGTTGTTGGGACATGTGATCTCAAAGAAAGGAATCTCAATTGCCCCCGAGTGCATCCAAGCTATACTAAAAATTTAGCTTCCAAGCAACAAGAAAGAGCTTAAATCTTTCTTTGGAAAGATAAACTTCGTCAAAAAATTCATCGTAAGATGCCAAAGTCGAATGGATGCCAAAAGCCAAGCAAGCTTTTGAGGAAATTAAGAAAGTGATTGCTGATGCACCAGTGCTGGTCAAACCAGATTATTTGAAGCCGTTTTATATCTATTCATTTGCCTTAGATCACTCCTGTGCCCGTATATTGACTCAGAAGGATGACAAAGGAAATGAGCATTTGATTTCCTTTATGAGTGCTCTGTTGAAAGATGTATAATTAATGTATCACAATATCGAGATGCAAGCGTATGCCTTGGTTAGAGGGGTTAAAAAAATTTTGCATTATAGTTTACGGAACAACATATTCACCATTGTCTTGAATCCAATTGTTAAGACCTTGTTAATGCAGAATGAGTTGGGGGAACGAAGAGAAAAGTGGGTTTAATTATTACAGGAATATGATATGGAAATTCAACCTATGAAGTTGGTTTAGGGATAGTCTCTCACTCAAATGACAACTAAAATGATAGTTGAGGCAGGACCCGAGCTCACCGTGCAACAATACCAACTGGAAGATGTTTCCCCTGGGGAGTTGTACGACAATATTGTCTACTATTTGCTAAACCACAAGTGTCCATCCCAATTGCAAGGAGTATGGAAGTGTTCTCTAAGGCTAAAGAGTAGTAGCTATATGTTGCAAGGGTCTATATTATACAAGATAAATTATGAGGGAATCTACCTTAGATGCCTTAGAAAAGAAGAAGCAACATGAGTATTGAAATAATTTCATGATAAATTTAGCATTGGCAATGGATCTGACCTTTCAACTACCCATCAGATTCTGCAGGTTGGATACTACTCGCCAATGGTGTTTAAAGATATGCATATCCATGTCCAAACCTATCACATCTTCCAGATTGCTTCTACCAAAGAAATAAATGTTGCTCTCCTGCTCCAACCAATCTCGGAGGTGAGACCGTTCACTCAATGGGGCCTCGACTTCATCGACCTGATAAGCCCACCATCCTTTGTAGGCCACAGGTATATTCCAACTACTTCTGATTATTGTACTAGATGGACAAAATCAATAGCATGTAGATAATTCACTACTGAAGTGGTTGTTAACTTTTTGGAGAGTTTTATCTTGAATCATTTTGGTTGCCCCTATGCTCTTCTATGTGATAATGGTTTCACCTTCTCCTCACTTAAGTTTTCTAGTTGGTCCTTCAATTATAGAATTGCACTCAAATTCTCATCCAACTACTACCCTCAAGGAAACAACCTAGTTGATTCAACCAAAAAAATTCTGATAACCGTGATAAAAAAATTGCATGACAGGAATCCCAAAGATTGGCACACTTAGCTATGTTTTTCCCTCTAGGAAGATTGTACATGTCATAAGGCTTCTCTGAGTGATTCCCCATTTCATCTCCTCTATGGCTTGGAGCCTATCTTTCTAGTCCACCTAAAGATTCCCACCCTCGAATTTCTCAATACTTATTATGAGGAGGGAGACTGTCGAGAAGCCCATCTAGCTGAGTTGCTGCATTTAGAGGAAGTTCATGATAGAGCACTTGAGAATTTCACAAAACATCAGGGCGTAGTCAAAATATGGTTTGATCATTGATCCAAAGTAAAGGCCTTTAGGATTCCTGATTTAGTCCTTTGTTGGGACAAGGCCTGTGAAAATAAAGGGGGACATGAAAAAGTCAACAAGCTCTAGCTTGGCCCCTTTTAGATTTCAGAAATTTTTGGAGGTAATGCCTTTCACCTCAAGAAACTCACTAGAGAGGATATCTTGTTTCCCATCAACAAGAAGCATCTCAAGCATTACTTTCTTGCTTGAGCTTTCCCAAGATCGTTTTTGTATATAGTTGTATATAGGCTAGCTTAGGTTTTTGTGCTTCACTGTCGTTGTTGCATGTTTTCCCAGCTGTTCTATTTTGCCGAGGGTGTTCCTTCATCCTTGATGTAGTGGTCATGATTGGTCTAGCAAGCAGTTCACTTTGCTACCCACTCTTTTTGTCCTTTGGATAAATCTTCATCCATAACTGTTGATCTCTAGCTGTTGCCTTGAAGCTGTTTCCTTAATTGAACTCTAAATTGCCCTAGGATGAAACCCTTGTTTGAATCTTCTTACACTTGTCTTGGATCACGCACAAAACACACTTTGACTATTTTTGAACGGTTTTACAATGTTTTTTATGAGGGTTGGGCAAGTGAAAAATCTTAAGTCTACTCTAGTGACCACTGTGATTCCAAACCCATGGTAAGCTTCAATGCTTACATAGTTGAGCAAAGAGAAAAGGCACCAAAATAAGATATCATAGAAGAAAGAAAAGAAAAGTATTAAACACACAACTATGTGGGCATGCAAATAACTCTATTAGGGCTATGGATGCCTGGATGGCAATAGAGCATTTTTTGTGGGTCATGGCGAAAACTCCATCATGGCTATGGATGCCTGATTGGTAGCAGAGCAATGCCCAGGTTACTTATGGGGTTGGACAACTTACGTAGCTTGCCTTGACTAAATAACGACCGTTTGTTATGGTTTCTATTGAAAGAGAATGAATTCACTATGCACACACTTTTGAGATATTCCTGTGACTTGATTCAATCGAGGATCTTATCCTCCTTCGAGATCCTAGTTCACCTATGAAAATTGGCTTCTAGTTTGCAAAACTAGAGATTCTAGGTTCCAAATGAATATTTTCCCTTAGAATGCTTAGGAACATTCTTCTAGTAGAGTCGATATTTGTTGTGTATGTAGCACACATGCCCCGTTCAGAATGAGGAGCCTCTCTTTTCGACTTCATTGGGTCACTTTATTCCTTCACCTCATTTTTTGTGGCCCTATTTTTGAGCATCAAATGGTCAAAGACCTTAAAAGTCATCATCCTTAGTTGACCAAAATTCACCTCCGAAAAAATTTCTAAGTCCTTGGCTCTCGTGGGATGCCCTTGGTAGGTTTCCCTTAGTCTTTTAAGACTAGCGTCCTTCATCTCTTGTAAGTCCGCCCTTGTGGGCTTCCCTTTGCGCCTCACTGCTTTTCCTTCTCTGTTTCACTGGCAGTTGATGTTGGATGTCCACCCACATGGTGGGCCTTGCATCCTCTATGGCTGCCCCTTTTTGCCACCCACCAAATGACCGTGGCTAGGGTTTCATCCACTTTATAGGCCCTGACTTTGTCGCCACTGTTCTTTCGAAATCCACGCCCAAGTACCCCGTCAATCACTGTACTAGCATTGAATGCGAGTCATAAATATAAAATATCCTATAAATAGTTGTGCCGACCTATCATTTTCACCCTAAACCCAATCATAATTTATCATAGCCCAAATAGTCATTGCCTCATTCATGCCCACACAACCTCCAGGAAGATTTAAGGATTAGTCTTCATCGATTTCTTCAGGATCTTCAGGTGAGTCCACCACCATCAACCTTAAAACATCATTTGAGTTAAAATTTTCTAAATCAATTAAATCTTAAGGAAAAATTTATAATCTTTTAGGGCGGCTGAACAACATTGAAATTCCATGCATACCCATCTGAGAAACTCTCGCAAATCAATCAAACACGACTTCTTGGGCCATGCAAAAATTTACCTCCTCATTGTCATTCTTCAGTAGAGCCTTGACTCCTTCACAACCCACAAAGCTTTCATCGTTGGCCCCAAGTAAAATGAAACAGTGAAAAACATAAGGCCAAGGAACCTTTGCAGGTTTGATTTTGAGGGTTGCCACATGCGGGCAGCATGTACTTTGCCTCCGTTCATAAATGGACATCGATTGACCGCTTCCCGCATCATGGGTCATGCTAAATCCGATGCCGTTGAACGATTAACCCTAGGTCTTCCCACAGGCCTCTTCCTACGGGCTGCTCTACGCTCTTCATCACTGTTTCAAATGCCCTCATTCACAACAAGGTCTTTATGCCCTCCCATACTGTGGACTCCACAGTCCTCCTTGCTAACCTAAGTTTATATGCAAAAATGCTAAGGCCTAAATCCTTGCAGACCAAACATTGTAGGGGTCCATCTGCGGACCGCCCTGTCACCATCCTTGTCGAAAAAAAATGAAAAGGACCCACATCGGTCCACTCTATGGACTCTGACCTCGTCATTTCCCTTTGAGCATCTAACGAGAAAATGACTAAGTGAGAGTGTTCTCTGGACAGATCCTTGCGGGCTACCATCTACGGCCCGTTCTTTCTTGGATGTCATTTACTAATGATCGTAACTCCTCTTCTAGTTGTGTTATGGGGTCCATGCTCCCCTCTACCATATGTGGCAAGCCAAAGTGAAATAATTGAAGTAAAAGTGCCTTGTGGATCCGACCGTGCGGACTGCTATGTGTAGGCCACTTTCCTATATTCACCATTCCATAACTATTGTCTCCCGATGGCCTTCCGCTAATCTCTACCCACAAGAATCCAAATGACTGAGCCGAAGGAACAATGCTCAGATTTTCCAAGTCACCTATGGGTCCCACATGGTAGAACACTACATGTGGATTTCCGCTTCCTGACCACTGTCTCTCAATGAAAGAGCTCCAAATGACTGAGGTGCCTTCAGCTTGCATGTACCCTAAGACCGCATGGAAAAAGGGGCTAATTGAATGCCTCTAAGGACTTCATAGCTAAATTTCACCACGTGCCAAACACCTTAGAGCCCTGACTAACCTGCAAGATTCAAATGTAGAACTTTGAGTGCGGGTGGTTGTTTGTGGGTCGTCGTGACCCTGACACCATCCTTCTCCTGAACACTCCTGATGACCGCTAACCTAGGGAAACCAACATTTGTGGGCCCCCATTCCTCTAATCAACCCAAAGAAGCCTCAAATGATGAATAATGTTAGATTTTAATCAATTTCATGATCTTTTGGAGATAAATTGTCGATCCAATCCTCATTTTTGTAGGATTTAACTAATGAATCTCTAATTTTTTCATGTGAATGTGCTTACTGCATCCTTGTTTGTAGGATTTATGGAACTTGCTGCAGGACCATCGGGGAATTTTGCAGAGAAAGAGAAAGGAAAGAAGCCTGCCAAAGCACCAAGAGGAAAAAGATCAAATGAAGTACTATTTCCACGGTGTGGAGTCCACCTCCAAGCTTGCTTTTGATTGGGGTATCATTTTAGATACCTACCTCGAGCACGTAGACATTGATGAGTTCAGACAAAGGGTGATGGCCAGCCCAAGAACTAAGAACACATTGAAAATCAGAAAGAGTGGCCTCGCCAAGGCAGTCGGCTTCCCTCCTGCACTCATTGCTTCAAAACTGGTGATGTCATGCAAAGAGTGTTATCAAAGAAGTAGCAATATCATAGATCATGATGGTAGAATGTTGGTAGATTTATCAACAAGTTTAATAGGCCAAACATTTAATATCCTTACATTTGACAAGATGGAAGAAACAAATAAGGGATACGCTAAAAATATGTGGAAGGTAGACCCCTTGGGATGCAATAAATTGATCAACCAACATTGGTTGAAGAATAAGAGGGACAGTGCTGCCAAAGTGCCATAGGATTTATAAAGAAGCAACTTCCTTGAAGAGTACCATGACTTGGTTACTCTTCTTAGCAGGGTAATGGGCCTTCCCAAGACCACCTTCTTCCAGGAGTGGATGTTATAATTAATCAAAGAGATCATCCATGGTAAAACAAAGTTTCACTAGAAAAAAACCATCAGTGATAACATCCATAGTCAGTTGATGGTTGTAATGAAGACCTCCTAGTTCTATATGACCTCCTATTTGGTATAAATTTTAGCAAATTCATTCGCACACAAGGGCCTTTTTGTTGTGCCCAATCCAGATTCAAGGAGAGAGCTTAAAGCCTATGATAGATACCCTCATTTGCAATACAAGAACTTCAAGAAATATTATCAGAGGGTGAATGATGTATTTCTTGGGTATATTATCAGGCTTCTTGGGGGAGATTTTGAGAGAAGAGTCTCACATAGTTCCAGAGCATTCATTCAGAGATTTGGGTACCTGTTCATACAATTCCCAAAGTTTAAGTATATTAGAGCATCAGATTTCTCTGATAAGCCTTATAAGCTATCGTGCTACTCCAATGACTAGATGATTCTTTTGGAGGTCACTTGGTAATTGGAAAATGCTCACACCCTATTCAGCGATAAACATAGAGTAGGGATCCCATATCCCCTAACCTTCAAAAAAGGAATGTATTCCTGTCCTGCTGTCGAGTGTGCCGACTATTTAGAAAAAAGGAGATAGTGGAATACAATTTGGAACTCCACACAGCTTAGCCGAGGATCGATCCATATGGGAAATTCAAGAAGCAGGTGGGAAATCAATATGCTCATCACCTGCACCTTGAAGACTTATGGGCCAACTTTCAAGACAATAAAGAAGTGTGAATGAGGTGCTACATGCGGATGATGACCCAATTTGTAAAATCAATCAACTTGTTCCCCATGCCCGACCAGGTCATAGAGGAGGATGATTCAATTATTGATGAAATATTTGATGTCATAGCCAATTTTCCGCTACCGTTAATAGATTGGAATGAAGAATAGGTCAATTACCTCAACACAATAATGCAGCCGGTGGTAGATAGAACCAGGCGATGGGTTGATGCCCAAGTTGCTCAACTAAAAGTACAAGGTGCAACACTGACATATGGTGAGCTTGAAGATGAGCTCGAGAGAGAAACTAATAGTGGAGATAATGCTACCTCCACTAAAGAAGCATCAAAGTTCCCTCCAACAACAAGATCAAAGAAAAGGAAGGATGTGCCTGAGTGCCATCCCAAGTATAAGGTATATATCCGCAAGGCCAAAGAGGGTGAGCCTTCCAAGAAAGAAAAGAAAATAGGAGGATTCACATATGAGATTCCCATAATTGAGGAGGACCCTCAGCACAAGGGAGAAGAAGAAATTGATCTGCCACAATCTCTACTGACCACCTCTGCTCTTGCCATTGTTCTCATTATTGCCACTCCTCCACCTCCTGCATCTTAGGCATTATCTGTTTCATCACCGCTTGTCATGGAAATATCATTCCACCTCTCTTCCACCCCTTCGACAGCTTCGATGATTGTGTTGGACTCTTCCTCCACCACAACATCCCCACCATCAACCTCCTTGTTGTTTCCTCCACTTTCTATCCTCTTAGCTCCAATGTTTGCGACCATTGCTATTACACCCCTTCTCACCCTACTAGAAGCCTTTGCAAAATATATGCAAGGTGTACCTTCTAAGATCTCAAGGGTAATAATGAATCCAACTGTCCAGGCTCTAATGGACCAAACTATTGTTGGTTTTCTCATTCCTCCACCGCCTATAGAGCCACCAAAAATGGAATATATGAAGAAATGGAAAAACACCAAAAGGAAGTTGGAAAACAAATAATGGAAGAACCTAAAGACCCCTACTTTGAACACCCAGAGGGTGTGTTAACCAAAAATATAGACAAGGTGGTTACTGATGAAGAAGAATCATAGTCTTCTAAGGAGGATTCCAAGGCCATTGGTGCAAAATACATAGTGGAGACCTCAGACCAGGAGCTAGAAGAGGAGTTGTCTCGGCAGCTGAAGGACATAGTTGAAGAAATTGAATCTGAGGAGCGTTTCGATGAAGGGAAAGTAGACACTAAATTAAATTTTGAGATACTCCAAGAGCCTCCACTAATTGGCCAACACAAAGACCCCACCCAAGAAGAAGAAGTACCCTCTCAAAAGGAAGAGGGAGAGAGAGAAGCGAAAAAGAAAGAAAAAGAAGAAACACCAAAGAAAAGCCCTAAGCCCGAGTGCCTCGAACGTGAACTAGAATAAGAGGAAAAGGAAGTGCCTTAGGAAGAAGGTATCACTCAAGAAAACATAGCCTCCACTAAGGTGGGAAAGGAAAAGGCTATACAAATTGAGGACTCTGATGAAGAAGAAAAAGCATATCAAGTGGCCCCAGGGCATGAAGAGAAACAACCTTGACAAGAGGAGGAAGGTGATCATGAATCACCCAAAGGAGAAGCCTAGATGCCTGATTGGCTAGAGAAGCAATTGAAAAAGAGGCTCATGTGATCATTGATCTAAGGGCCATACTTGAGGCAATAATATCTTGATCACAGTCAAGGACAAAGAAAGAAAAGAAGCCAAGAGTCCACTCCCATATCATGACTGATGCCTTCGGTTCGAGAATGGTGCAGATTGCCACCCCAGTAACATGAGAAGAGGATGGTTTCAGTTACAATATATGCACAATAAGTTTGAGCCTAGCCACCAGGGAGCAAAATATTGATGAGCTCCAGAGGTCGGTGGCAACAATCGTACAAAAAATGAATAAGGAACAGTCCACCAAAGAGGAGTTGAAAGAATAGGTGGTGGATCTCACCATTTATATCTAGCAATGGAAATCATTGGAAGAAGAATCTCCCGCTACATCATCCAGCCCCCTCTTCTCTCCCAAGAAGATCTCACCCGTATGCAGAAAATGAAGAACTAGACCAAGGCTATGACAAAATGGTTCCAAGGGGTGGTGTACAATGGTGACATGGGCATCTGTCATGCTGCTCAAAAATTCAACAAGTTTTGAGATTTACAAAAGCAACTGGAGGCTACACAAAGGACATGTCATAGGCTCACTGAGCTCTATAGGATAACCTATCCTAAGATCGAGTCCATTTTAAAGATGCCTGAACAGACATGGGAGAAGGACTTGAAGCTCATTAAGGATGATTACAGGTCAGTAGAAACCTGGAAAATTGGCTTAGATCATAGAAGAGATGTCCTTGAGTGAGTGTTGCACGAGGTAGAATTAGACCTTGAATGGGTTGTCGAGCATAGGATAGACAACTAAGACTACCTCAAGATGATGAAAAATTACGACATGCCTGCCATGGAACTAGATCCAGAGAAAATAAAGCCATACTTGCATAAGAAGATGGAGCAAGGGGTAACATATGCGCTTACATCCAGCTTCATGGACTTTTCTACAAGGGAATTCACACAGTCTAAACAGGTAGCCAAGGCCACACCTAAGTATAATAAACATTGGGAGAAAATCATTAGAAGATTCAAAAGGTTGTCCTTTCAGATCCTTCAATTTGATATTATGGAATGGGATAAGGTTCAAGATTTGATTGGAATATTTGTGGAGTATGCCACTCTTTAGAAAAATGTAGGGAAGCCAGTGATTGATGATGAATTCCTAACAGTGTAGTTGAAAAAGGAAGGTAGTCACTAGAAGACAACACTGCTACAACTACAACCACTATAGGACAAAATAGGGAAAGAGACAAAGATGTATTTTACATTGATATATTTTGGGGGTAGGTGAAACCCTAATGTAAAATGAATCTTGGCCATTCATTTCACTTTTTAAAAACTATAAATAGGGGTCCCCTCTCATTTTCAAGAGAGAGTTGAGTTGTTGTAAAGACATGCTGCAAAAATTTCAATAGAATTTAATTATTTTGGTGGATTCTTGTGTTTCTCACATCTTGCATGATTCATCTTCTCAAAATTAATAGATTATTTTGGTTCACTTTGTTGTTCTAAGTATTTTAGATCTACTTTTAGCTTTTAGTTCATACTGCACATTGATAGTGAAGAATGTTATGGTGTTGATGCCTTTCCATGTTTATGCTTGTTGTTGTTTATTGATGATGAGCAACAATGTAAAGCTACTTTGAACATTGAATTATTGTTGCACTTAAAATTCATCTTTTGTTAATGCTTTATGTTGAATGAATGGCTGAAAATTTGCAGACATTAGAATATTGCACTAGTTTCATGAGACTATTTGGTATTTTGGTTAAGTGGAATTTAGTATTGGGAAGGTTGTCCATTGTAGCATCCTCCATTATCATTGTTCATAATTATTTTCAGATCTAGGAACTCTCCTATCCCTTTTCCCTTTTGATCTTTCTTTGAAATAAAGGTTAGAGCAAGGTTCCAACATCATTGTAAAGCCAAATTTGATGTTGCACATGGAGTTTTAGACTTCTATTTTGAACTTGTAGAAATTGCAACTCATTTCCAGAATCTCTAGAAACTCCATTTGAAGATCCAATTCCTTCCAAATTAGTGAACCATAGATGACCTTTGTAATTACCAACAAATCACATCAACCAATTGAACTATTCCAAGAATTGTCATGACCTAACACCCAAGAGACCTTGGGATAATTTTCTACAACTTGTTTGCAAGGGGTTGTCTTTCAAGAGAGGTAGCATACTTGTGTGGTGCCTGTGTTGAGAAAGTGAAAAAATATCCATCAACATTACTTTGTGGGACCAGTTAGGTGAAGCTCTAAATAAACAATTTGAAGAGAAATCAGAAAATCTATCATTGATTGAACATATGACTACTATCAAGAGATCTCCACATGAGCATATGATGGATTTCAACCTTCGATTTCAAAGGACTTGGGATTGAATACCAATAACGGTTAGACCTACTACTAGATGGGTTTACACTTCCTAACACTTATGATATTGCTATTAGAGAAGAAAGCTACCTTATTCAAGCTATGAAAATGGCCGCAAGGCCTCCTATGCCCATTTTTCCTAAAGTACAACCACCTATCCTTATGTCATTATCCCCTTTAGTTGTCATCCCACCTGCTCCTACAATAGGATATCAAGTTGCAACCTAAGAAATTGTTGTTCCAAACCCATCCCAAGAGTTTCAAGAGCTAAAAGGCATCTTGCAATGATTTTTTCAATCTTAAGAAGAAATTTGGCTAAGATCATAAACCCTACCAAGCTCCATATCATGATTATCAACCAAGTAGGCCACCTTTTCAAGCTGATTCTCAAGGCCAAGGGAGAAATTTCAATCCTAGACCCTTTCAGCCTTACAATCCTAGTGCAACTCTTAAAAAGAGCTCATGCCTACACAAAATAACATGGCACAAGAGTGTGAATGGTGTTATCCATGTAACCAACCTCATGACCAAAATGCATGTACAAATGGTTTGAGGAACCAAGCTTTAATGGTTTAGAATAACTATGTTGGTTCAGAAAGTGTGTTAAATGGGAATATAGAATAATAGAGTTCTCATCATGAATATGGCCAACATGATGTAGCACTAATGAATTGGCAAGGTGAGGATTTTTGTAGGGTTAATTATACACAAATTGATAAAAAGAAAAAAAGGGGTGGTGAGAAGGAAGAGTCTATATTTTGGTTTGATGATCTGTCTTCTGTTGTGGACCAAGAAGAATAAATCATGCTCATACCCACACTAGTTGCAAGTCAAGGGTAAGAGAATATTTTGGAAAACCAAGATCAGTTGGAACAATAAGATATTGACAACTATTTTGAGGTATCCAGTTGGTGAAGATCTCTAAAATAAAAAACAACTAGTTGTAGAGATGGAGAAAAGTGTTGAGGTGCATGTTGTAACTAATTTATTTGTAGAACTGCCTTTATTTGTTACTAGTGATGAAGAGAATATATGTGAGCTAACAAAATTGACAAATTGTGATCAGAAAGAGCAACAAAATCACATTGACAAAAGGTTGATCCATGAACAAATGAGGGAGGATAGAAATGTTGTGGAGGCTCAAGAGTGTGGTATGCATGATAAAATGCCTAAAATGGAGCATAACCAAGAGATTTAAGGCATGGTTCAGATGGAGCAAAAAGGGGTGATATTTGATGAGTCAATTGACAAAAGAAAAGTTAACATAGGTACATTGGAGGCGGATTCCCTTGAAGAATAGTTAAGAGAACTGATTAAAGAGAGTCAGTCCTTCCAAGACACTTCAGTTCTTTAGTGTCAAGATCCTACCTATTCAGTTTGTAGAGAACTTGCTACTTTGTTCAATTCTTGTAGTGAACAAAAGCCCAAGCCAGTGAATGATTCAGAGAACAAGGGTAATAAGGAAACAAAGCAACAAATCAGCCTTGATTTTTTTCACATCATTTTTTCAAGAGGATGTCCCATGCGACATCTTGCCTAGTTGGGAAATAGCAAGGAGAAAGCATTGGATGAGTAGCAAAGAGAGGAGAGAAAACTAACCTATCCACCTTAGAATGGTTGTACTTTCAATCAAAACATGTGGGTATGTGTGTTTGTTTTATTTCTTAAAGAGGTATTACCTAAGTTCATTAAATTCCCATCCTGTCCACAACCATGGTTGGCTACTTACAAGTGGGAAAGACATATTCACTTGATCAAGAAAGGTAACTACTTTGAAAATCTAGTTAATGGTTTTTTTTAGAAGGCCTATTCATTTTTTAGTGTAGGGTAGGTTAATTTTTCTGCTAATAAGTGCTAAAGTCACAGTTATTTTAGTTTTTTTCTTCCCCTAACTTTTGTTGTACACGTTTGCTGGCCACCAGAGCCTTGTAGTTTGCTTTCAGTTTGGCTTTGTTGCTATTTGGAGTATTTGCAGTTGGGTTTTAGACCTTTTTGAGTTTGAGAACTTCCAGATTTAACTCCATGCCAACTGGATTGTTAAGACAACTGGTCTATATGCTTAGCATGCAAACATTTAGAAGAAAATGCTAGAAATGTTACCAAATTTTCACCTACAACTTAATTTGGTAGAGTTGAAGCAGTTGATTAATTTTAAAGGTGAAAGGTATTCCATACATTTTCTCTATGCTTAACAATTGTATATTTTAAGGTGCTTAAAAGATAGAATCTAGTTTTCAATGTTCGGTGCTTTGTAGCATAAAGGAGATTACATTAAATTGCAAGATATTGTTTTCATTCATTAATGTAATGTTGCATTCATTTTGTAATGAAATATACACAAGACTTAAAGGTGTTGCAATTTATTACATTTTAAAGAAAAGAATGATCAAATGTCCCAGACAAGCCATGGGAGTAGCTAAGCTAAAGAAACATAAAAATATACTATACATCTAAAGATAAAGTAATGGAAAGAGCACATGAAAAGAGACATAGCCATCATTGCTTGTTGAAGTCTCGTCTTAGTATTCATTGTTTCCTACTCCTCCTCGCTTCTGGCCTTCAAGTGAACCTGTAGATGATTGAGAAATATTGTTAGAGATATGGATATGAGTCTCATCATATGCCCCATCAATAGAAATATATCACATGTTTATGATGCATTAGGTCAACAAATATCAGATGTATGCAAGATAACCTGAAAAATAAAACATCATAGGAGCATTGATCTCCACTATTTTTTATCTAACATGTTTGTTCACTGTGCAAGTATAGGTGAAATTATGTTGTTGATTCATTTATGAAGACATCATAGCATGTGGTGCAAAAATGGGCTCCCACAAGGGTTGAGCCCAACTAATTCCCCCTAAATTTCAAGAGGGGAATAAGATAGGAGTGCACATTCATATTGCTCAAGTAAAAGAACATTTCAGTTGAAGGAGTGATTCACAAGGTGGCTTTAGGAGTCAAAGGCACATTGGCCATTCATGAAAATCAATCCAAGAGTGCAACTAAGTGAAAATCACAAATGAACAATGGCTGATTTGAATGCTTAAATAAAATGCATAATAGAATTTAAATGCATCATTTCTTCATTGAAGGAGTTCTATTAGTAAGAAAGTTTTCATAATGTTGTTATCATATCTTTTGTTGTTGCCATGTATCATATTTCTTATTGTTTGTGTTGTTTTAAGTACATGCCTTGAGGGGACATACACAAATATTGCTTATATAGAAAGGACATTAAAGAGTGCATTGTTCATGAGAGGCTAAGGGAAGCAATCATCAAGCTTTCATTGCAAAGGATTACCATATTCATGATGGGACAACAACTAGAGAAACTATGCTACCTTCTTTAATAAAATATAGTGCTACATATTAACCATTAGTTGCAGACATAATCATTTTGGAAAGCAATATTCATAGCATGTTTGTAAAGTGAAGTGGGTATTACATATTCAGGTTGGTTTTGGATCAAGGTAATGGAAGAGCAATACAAAAGGACAACCATTGTCAAGAGGCAATGAGTCTCTAAAAATAGAGTACAAGGGTGATATGAGAGAGGAAACAAGTGAATTCTTGTTTTCCAAATCCAAGCATACTATAATGAACATTCAATACAATAAAGGAGATAAGCAAAGGTGTTTGTTTCATCATCAAAAGTTGAGTATGATAAATATACAAAAATACATGCATGTGATTTGTGAGTGAGGTTTGGAAGGTGGGGGAATAAACCCAGAATGAGTAATAGATGCTTCCATTTCTTTCATAAAGTAAACAATTTTATCCTCTTTCCAACATATTCAAAAAAAAAGGAAAGGAAATGCATTTTTTGAAAACAAACAGGAAAAGCATCATACTGCATAAAGCTAGGGTTTAAAATAAGGAGACTTTTCAAAATGCAAACCCAGTTTGAGCATTCTAGCCATGGAAAAAAGGTTTCCATTATTTTCTTTTATTTCTACAAGTGGTTGAATCCCATAAGGGTTTGTATATGAAGGAGTGTTTGCACAAATAAAAAAGAAAGAAAATAACTCAAGAGTTTCCGAAGTCATAGTCATCATTACATTTTCAAAACTCACACTTGTAATAGAGCCACAAATTTGAAAACCCCATATCATGCTCACAACAAAAATGAGTGAAACCCAACTGTATTCTCATAGTCGCGGCCTAGGAATTTCTTTTTGTTTCACAAAGAGCCAAACCCACAAGGTTTCACATAAAGAAGCTACAAATAAAAAAAATGGAGGAGTTTTCAAGCTTGTACAAAGTTTTGAGAAGCACCCATAAATACAAATGAAGTTGTGGCCTGGGTTGTAGTTTTCTTTTGCATCAAATATAGGAAATGGAAGATAATGTTTAGGAAGTTGTGGCCTGTAGAATTTTGCATAACCAAGAGCCAAAAGATCAAGTTTTCCCAAAGTGAAGTTGTGGCCAAGGGGGTATACAAGAGCTTCAGAAATAAAGAAGCATGAAAAAAAAAGACATTCATTATTTTTTCCCTCATCAAGCTCAAAATGAGCATATCATTGACTAAAAACAAAAAAGAATGCAAGGTTCAAACTTACCTAAGCTTTAGTCGATTCCTTCATAAAGAAAAATGCCTTCAAATGCTTATAGTGATAATCTTCAAGGGTTGTTCATGGTGGCACTGCAAAGGATTCTCCAAAAGAAAATGAAGATGCAAATGAGGGTGCAATGTTAGGAGGCAGGTGTTTTTGTTCTAGGGTTTAGTTTACCCTAATGTCTTGACCAACTCATTTCTTCATTTTTTCATTTCATTTTAAGTTTTTCATACCTAAGATAAATTCCTTATGGTATTATTTGAAACCTTTATGCATTTTGAAACATAGGTTGCATTGCATTAGTGTCCTTTATGATTTCTGAATGAAGAAATCATGTGCCTTATTCCTCGATTTATTTTTTCATTTTTAAAGAAAATCAAAGCCATATTTTGCCTTGTATTATTGCTAAAAATCAAATCAAGCCCAAGGTCGAGCCTTTCTTTTTGTAAAATGAAAACTGTAAAACTGTAAAACAATATTAAGGTAATATTCTATGAATTGCCTTAATACTTGTTATTCTAAATGCAGTAAGATAAAAGAAAGGGTTGAGTTTCTTTCTATTTTTAGTTTGAGTCTCACTTGGGTGAAATAGAAAAAATTGGGCAAATTGAAGTTTTCATTTCTATTTTCAGTTAGTTTAGGGGTGATTTTTGAGTCTTTTTTGGATCAACCCTTTTGGGAGGAAACTTTCCATCTTTTCCATCCAGTTTTGAGGCAGTTTGGGCATTTTTTTGAGGCTTTTCTTTGGAGCTCGAAAATGCCTTTGAAGTTAATATTTTCGAGAGGACTTCAAGTTCAGATTTGCTTTTTGTTTTCTGTTTCACTTGCATAAAGATTTGTAAGCTTGATATTTGTACTTAGATTTTCATTTTACATACTCCTTCAGTTTTAAAAAAATAGCAAAGCATTCATATCTCATATTTTGTCTCATATTTGCAATATTGATTTGATGTTTCATTGTGATCATAAGAATTAGGTCCTCTATTATGTCTCATTATTGTGAACCCATGTTCAAGAATTTTATATGATTCAAGTTGTGTGTTGTGTTCAATTTTTTAGCCTTCATGCAAATTACTGATGAGTTGTATGTCTTAGATGAGATTGTGAGGGTTAATATTTTGAGAAACTCTTTGTGAGTGAAGTTAATGAAATAAGTTAAAGTTTTGGTGCATCGCCATTAGGTTTAGGATTTCATTTCAAGTTATCTTTCTAAACCCTTTTCTTAGAAAATTTTGTAGTTTAGGTGATCTACTGAGGGAACTAAACCTATCTGGAGATTCATTCTTGCCATAGGTCACCCACAACCTGAGAGTGTTTCCATGTTTCAATGGGATAGTTGAGTCAATCTTAGCTAGGGCGCAATCCTAATTGACAACAATTATATAAATCGGGATGGGTTGGAGTCTCAATAGATTAACATTTGAAATTAGTTTTTGGGATTTAATCTTCGGGGAGAGAGACAAAAAAACTAGGATGCTACTGTGCAAAGCTTATATCAAAGAATTGGTGATGCTATTTTATTCTCAAAAGATAGAAAGGATGAGTGGATTCAGACAAAGGGCCCCTAGGGGTGTCTCTCAATGAGTTTAGCTTCTAAAGTGTTAGAAAAATCTTTGATTCCTAACACAATCTCTTATTAGAACAATGTGTGGATAAAAAAATTGATACCCAAAGTAAATTGTTTTTGGTGGGTTGCTATTCATGGGAACATCCTTACCACTAATAACTTAATAAAAGATGGTTCCAATTTATGAATAGATGTTATATTTTTAATGGATATGAGGATACTATAATGCATATGTTCTTTCATTGTTTAAGCTCAAGGTAGGTATGGTCCTATTTTCTCCCTATACAAGTATGACTAAGTGGGTTTTTCCTTCCTCAATAAAGATGTTTCTTGATAGATAGTCTCTCTACCCTTATTCTCATAATATAATTAAGGACCTCTAGAAAAAAGTACCTCCTTTCACAACTTGTGGGTTATTGAAGGAGAGAAAAAATATGATTTTCCATGGGACTGCAATAAATAACAAAGATTTTTGTATGGAAATAAGTGCCAAATATAGGAAAATATAGAAGCAAGGGTTTATAAATCCTCAAAAGTTACACCTTATTATAAAGAGACAAGAATCAAACAAATATTGGGGCTCAAATAGGACCTTACCAAATTTATTTGGCTTAATTATATCACTAGAAAAAACACTGTTTGGTCTCCTCCTGAGGTTGATTGGATTAAATGAAACTTCGATGGTTGTTCAAAAGGAAACCTAGGTTTAGCTAGTGCTAGAGGTATCATACAAAACCACGAAGAGAATTTTATTGAAGGTTATGAAAAAAAATTAGGCTCATGCTCAAATAATGTGGTAGAGGTTATGGTTGCTTGGGAAGGGATAAATGTATGAAAGAGCTTGGTTGTCATAAGGTAATAATAGAAGGGGAATCCAAACTAATAATTGATATTTTGAAAGAAGAGGTTGTTGTTCCATAGGAAATCAGGGACATTATACACAATTGCAAAAAAATTATGAGAACCTTTACTTATTACAAAGGACAACATGTTTATAGAGAAGGGAATAGTGTAGTTGATGCAGCTGCAAATGAAGCCCTCAAGTACCAAAATAGAATACAATGGGAGCTTGGGATATTTCCAAGCTAGATTAAAGACATTATATTCAAAGAAAAATATGATTTTTCATATAATATTAAGCCGATCGATAAGGGGACTTGTTAGGATGGAAAGCTACATTAGATTGGATGATGATTGCAAGGACTTACAAGTTGATTATTACATGGATTATATTAATCACATGATGGATTGTAATGTTAATCAAATAAATCTTGAAGATATTAATGAAAGTATTATTTACCAATACCCTTTGTATCAGAAGGCCAATTCAAATGGTGATGTATCAGTATTTTCATGCACAATTGTCATAATCTGCATGTCAACTATCTCCTCAAGATTGTTCTTCGAGAAGAGGTTTTCCATTTCTAAATCAAATGGAATTAATAAGGTGATGGATAATCATTAATTGAATTTCCTTGAGTTAGTGTGCAATGATATTATTTCTAGGTAGTTAATTTATCCCCTTCACATTAGTTTCCTTTTACATCTACGGAGCTATGATAACTTTGTCTACAACTTGTGGGTGTATATTGATATCTATATGAGTGCCAAAGTGCCTGGTCTTTGTATGAAGAAGTATGTTAAAAGGAAGAAGGGTGACAAGAGTTTGCATTCTAAAATATGGGAGGCTATAGGAAGAAAATAATGTTGTTAGTATGAGTAGCTGGTGTTGTCATTGATGTCAATAGGCTTATTTTTGTGTTTTCATTGATGTCAATTGGTTTATACTATTGGTGATTGTTGAAAGTTTTTGATTAGTTTCATTATGTTGTCATTAGTAAGTATTACTAGTGTCAACCTCTAGTATTTCTTTGATAAGAATGTTTATAGTTGATTTTCTATGTTGCATTTGCTTTAGTTGTGATGAGGGGGTGTTCCAAATGATGAGAATGTGTTTTTGGTGCTTGGTTTCCAAGTTCTTTTGAGAAAATTTGAATAAGAGAGGAAACAATGTGGTTGAGAGGTGTTCTAGCATACATAGTAGTGTTATGTTTTTTCTCCACATTTATTCTATGTTGAAGATATGCTTGTTTAGTTCGGATATATTTTTAGAGAAGTTCAACAGTGTCATATCCAGAGTTTCAAGTTTTGGATCATTGTGCAGAGGAAGTTGTGTTCACCAGTGTGTGAACTGTGTAGTATAGTGGTGTTTGGGAGAAATGGTTTTGCTTCACATTTCTCTGTAGTTTTCCTTTTGGTCTTAAAATTTTGGAAGTATGATTATACCGCTAGTATCTATCTCTAGTTTGAGTTTTTTTTATTTTGGTGCTCCACAAAGTTGGATTTAGGTGTTGCAGTTTGTGGAAGGTTAACTGGTTTCACAAGATGAGTATGTTCTTCAGGTTAAAGTTATTGTGTAGGAATATGTTGGATTTTAGGGTGTTTTTGGAATATTCTAGAGTGTGTTAAAGTGTTGTGTGTGGTATGTGAGTCATCTTTGGATCAAAGAATGCAAGTACTTAATTTTTCAATGGTGTTAACATAGGTTCAACCAACCTTGGGTGTTTACAATAATTATGGATTTGCTTCAATGATTGTGGAAGCATGAAGTAACATGTATGAGTGGATTTAGGTTTGAATTAAGGTGTGATTTGGTTTTCCTTCATTCCTTTCCATCACAAGAATGTTTTGGTGTTGACCTAATTTGATTTTGCACGGTTGAGGTACATAGCTAACATTGGAGAATGTTTTCAAGGTTGAAGAAGATATAAATTGTTGCAAATATGATTATTTTGTGTTGTCATTGATGTCAACAAGCTTGGGGGAGATTGTTGTAGGCCTATGTTTATGTTGTCATTGATGTCAATTGGTAATGGTTGAGAATTTATGTTGATGCTTTGATTAGTTCCATTATGTTGTCATTAGTAAGTTCTACTAGTGTCAACCTCGTGTTGCTTTGATAAGATTTTTTTGGTGGATGTTGTTGGTATAATGATCATAAGGAAGTGTTGAAGATGATGAGTATGTGTGTCTAGTGCTTGATTTAACAATTTATTTTGAGAAAAATTGATTAAAAGAGGAAATAGTGTATTCTAGAGGTGTTCTGGTTTTTCTTTGCATTTCTTCTATGTTGAAGATTATCTTGTGCAGTTTGAATATGTTGGTTATAAGTGTTTAGAGGTTTTATATTCAAAATTTATTTGTCTAGATCATTGTGTAGAAGAAGTTGTGTTCACTAGTGTGTGTACTATATATTACAATGTTGTCTAGGAGATGGTTTTGCTTCACATTTTTCCATACTTTAATTTTTGGTCTTGCAATTTTGAAATTGTGCTAATAATGATCATATCTACCTTCAATAAAATTTGTTCATGGCTTGGTGCTTCAAAATTTTGTTTCTTGAGTTACAGTGTATGGAAGGATGTCTAAGTGTATTGGGTGTGCACATTCTTCAAGTGGAAGATGTTGCAAATAAATTTGTTGGATTTCGGGGTGTTTGTGGAATATTCCAAATTATGTTCAAGTGTGGTGCATGGTTTGCAAGTTGTATTTGGTTTTGAGGAAGTATGTCCTTAAATGTTAATGGTGTTTACACAGGTTTGAATGAGCTTGGATGTTTACACTAATTGTGGATTTTCTTCAGTGATTGTGGAAGCATGGTATGCCGTATATGAATGGATTTAGGTTCAATTTAATGTGTAATGTGGCCTACCTTTATTCCTTTCCCCAACGAGAATGTTTTGGTGCTGACCTAATTTGAATTTGCATGAGTGAGGTCATAGCCAATTTTGGAAAATATTTTCAAGGTTGAAGATGGTATAAATAAGTGTTGAGTTGATGGAGAATTATGTGTTGAAGTGTGTGATGCAAATTGTAGAGTTATGAAGTACAAATTTGCGAAGTACAGTGCAAGCTTAATGAGTTGGACCATTGGAAGCAGTGAGTAGAAGGTGTCTACAATATTTAGAGAGTCTATGAATGTATTGGTGATGTTGTGGTGGATCTTTCCTATTGTATTGAGATGGGTTTCTTGCTATAACATTCTTCTTTCTTCTTTTCGATAATCTAGTAGTGAGTCCTTCAATAGTGAGCCTATTATATTTGATGTTGTAATTAATTTATATTGTGAGCTAATCCTCACCATGTTTTTTCCCTTCTTGGGTTTTCTATGCATAAATCTGGTGTTCTATTGTGCATGGTGTTGATGTGTTTCAGTTTCTATTATTTTCTTTCATGAGCTATATCATTCTAAAAGATTAAGGATTAATAAGGTTGATGTGGATTTGAATGTTTATGATGGTTTTTGATGTTTTAATGTACAACTGAGTCACCCTCTCGCAGTTGACTTGTGTGCATTCAACAATTGGTATTAAATCTAGGTTCCTTGAAAGAAAGCTTAAATGGTTGAGGTAGATCTGGAATGATGCACAAGAAGGATGCTCCTCTATTTGATGGATCAGACTATGGTTTTTGGAGGACAATGATGGAAGGTTTCCTAATATCACTTTGATTTGGAGTTTGAAAATCAGTTGAGACTGGATATACCATTCTTATTGATGGTCCAAATATTAATGATGAGATCAAGGGCTATGAGAACAATGGTAAAAAAAGGTACGCTCATTTAAGTGGTCTTTCTAACACTTAACTTGTGAAAGTTATGAGTATGAATTTGATAGAGAGATCTAGATAAATTTGCAAAGTATTTATGAAGGAGATGATAAGTTCAAGAAAGCTAAGAAGAAGAAGCTAAAGATCGCATTTGAGAACCTATAGATGTCCGAAGATGAAAACATTACAAGGTACATGTAGAAGGTGGATGAAATAGTCAATTCCATTAGAGGTCTTGATGAAAATCTTGAAGAACTGGTAAAGAAGGTATTAAGAACTCTTCCTAAATCTTATAGTCATAAATTTTATACTATTGAGGAAGTTCAATATTTAAGAAAATATTCTAGAGATTAGTTGTATGGTGGTTTATCTACTTTTGAAATGAGAGAATTTGGTACAAGTAATGCAAAAGTTAAGACTACTTTTAAGGCTAGTAAACCAGAGAAGACTGAGGAATCAGATCAAGAGGATCTTGATGATGTTGAAGAAAACTTTGTGAGAAGAATAAAAGAGGGTACTACTAGATATAGAGGTAAGTTAACTTTCAAATGTTTCAGTTGTGGAAAGATAGGTCATTATGCTTCAAGATTCCCAAACAAAGCTTTGAATGACAATAATAAAGAAAACGAAGGTAAATAAATTATGCTAGAGAAGATTTTAGTATATTTGATGATGAATCTAACTATGGGGATGATGAAGATAGTGAATTATTGTTCATGGTTATTAAATGAAACTAACTTTGAGAGATGTGTGAAGGAAAATGCTCCAGAAATAGGTCACAATGCTATGGTGATTTCTCTTCATGATAGAAAGGAAAAGCACTACTAGATTGTTGAAAATGGATGCTCAAATCATATAATTGGTGACAAAAGTAAGTTTGTTAAACTTGAGAAATGTGAAGGAGGTCTAGTAAATTTTGGTGATGATACATCTACTAATATATGTGGAAAAGGTTTGATTATTTTTGATGGAAAACATAATAAAGATGATGTTATTTATGTTAAGGGTTTAATACATAACCTCTTGAGTGTTGGAAAAAATTGTAGCAAAGGATATAATCTTATGTTTTAGGATGATGGATGTGAGATTAGAGAAAGCTCTAGAATTTTGGTTACTACTAGAAGAATAGATGGGAATGTTTATCAGCTTAAGGGTGTTGATGGTCATTGCTTTATGACTCATATTAATGAAAGTTGGCTATGGAATAGAAGCATGTGTTATATTAATTTAGATTGCCTAGTGAGGACCAGTTTAGTTCAAGCTATGAGATACCTTCCAAAGATTACAAATCCCATTAATGCTATCTGCAAGGAATGTCAAATTGGGAAGCAAGCAAGAATAAGTTTTAAATTCAAAGACCAATCTACTACCAAACTGTTGGAACTAGTGCATAAACACCTTTGTGGTCCTACCAGAGTAAGAAGTCTTCAAGGTGATAGGTATTTCATGCTATTGATTGATGATTATTCTAGAATGACATGGGTTACTTTTCTCAAAGAAAAATAAAAATTTGTAGATAATTTTAAAGCATTTAAAGTTATGGTTGAGAATGAAATGGATATGAAAATCAAGTGCTTGAGGTTTGACAGAGGTGGAGAATTCACCTCCAATGAGTTTAACAGATTCTATGAGAATCTTGAAATAAGGAGACATTTATCTACCCCTAGGACTCCTCAATAGAATGGAGTGGTTGAAAGAGAATGGGACTATTCAAGAAGTTGTAAGAATAATGATGAAAGAGGAAAACCTACTAGAAGATTACTGGAGAGAAGAAATTCATACTATTGTCTACATTCTTAACATAGTTCAAGCAAGAGTAAATAGTGCACAAACTCCCTATGAGTTGTGGTATGGAAGGATTCCTACTGTTAAATACTTCAGAGTGTTTGGAAGAAAGTTTTATATCAAAAGAGATGAAGAAAACTTAGGAAATTTTGATATAAGATATGATGAAGGTATCTTCCTTGGATATTCTATAAGAATCAAAGCTAACCAATGCTACAACAAGATATTGAAGAAGATTGTTGGGAGTGCAAGTGTAAAAGTGGATGAAGACTTATAGAAGAATTTTGTGGTAATAAATGACTATGAGTCAAATGAATCCTCTTGTACAAAAAATTACAAAAGATGAAGGTAAGCAAAAATAAGTTCATATTGAAGAGGAAGAAGCTCTAGAAAAGATTCCTAAGACTCCTAAGTATGTGCAGAAGAATAATTCTAAAGATCATATCATTGGTGATAGAAGCAAAGGTGTGTTGACAATAAGAAAGGTTGTTATGACAAAAGAATAGGTAAACCTATGTTTACTCTCTAAATTTGAACCTAAAACAATGATTGAAGCATACAAGGATGAGTATTGGATCAAGGATATGAAAGAATAAATAATGCAGATTGAGAAGAACTAGACTTGGAAACTTTTCCCAAGACTAGAAAACAATAATGTAATTGGAACTAAGTGGTATTCTGGAGAAAACTGAAAAATAATGGAGTTGTGAGAAACAAGGAAAGGCTTGTGTGTAAGGGCTAATCACAAGTAGAAGGAATATATTTTGAGGAAAAAATTTATCTAGTGGAAAGAATGGAAGCTATTAGGATTTTTTTGGCTTTTGCAACACATAAATATTTCAAGTTTTATCAGATGGATGTGAAGTCTGCTTCTTAAATGGTGAGTTGGAAGAAGAGGTATACATTGAACAACAAGAAGGGTTTCAATTATTAGGCAAACTAGATAGGTTTTTTAGATTGAATAAGGCACTTTATGGACTAATGCAAGATCCCATACCTTGGTATACAAGGTTGGATAATTACTTGATACAACAAGGATTCAGTAAAGGTGCCGCAAATAGTAATCTTTATTTTAAAGTTGAAAAATATTAAATCTTGATTATGGTAATGCATGTTGATGATATAATATTTAGAGGAAATGAAGCTATGTGTACGAAAATTGTAGAATAAATGTAGGAGTTTGAGATGACTATGTTTGGTAAGACAAATTTCTTCTTTGGACTACAAATCAATCATAAAAAGAAAGTTATATTTATTTCACAATTAAAGTATGTTAAAGAAATGTTGAATAATTATCTAATGGAAGATTCTAAACTGATATGTACACCTATGGTTATTGGTTGCAAGCTAAGTAAGAATGACGAATCTCCTAAGGCTGATCAAAGAAAGAATAGATAAATTATTGGAGGACTACTATATCTAACTTCTACTAGACTAGATATCATACATGCAATGTATCTTGTGGCTAGATTTCAAGAAGATCTTAGAGAGTCATGTGTTGCAGTAGTAAAGATGATATTTAGATACTTGAAGGGCACTCTAAAACATGGTTTTTGGTATCCAAAGGATATTTATTTCTCTTTGAGTGCTTATATAGATGTTGATTGGGTAGTTTGTGAGGATAATAGGAAAAGTACAAGTGGTAGTGAATTCTTTCTTAGATGTAGATTGGAAGCTTGGTTGAGTAAGAAGAAATATTCAATATCTTTATCTATTGTAGAGGTAGAATACATTACAGAAGCATCTTGTTGCATACAAGTGTTGTGGATGAGGAAAACCTTGAAGGATATCAGGGTGGTATATGATGAATCAATTTCTATCTTTTGTGATAATAAAAGTGCTATTAACATTTTAAAGAATCTGGTGATGCACTCAAGGACAAAACATATTTCAATCTGGTATCACTTTTGAGAGAGAAGGTTGCAAAGAATGAAGTGAAGCTTGAGTATGTGCCTACAAAGGATCAGGTTGTTGGTATATTCAATAAGGCTCTTCCTAAGGATATTTTTGAGTATCTCCATGAAAATTAGGGGTTATTACCCCTCCTTCTTTGAACTAGATGCATAAGGATGTGCATCAATCCAGTGGATTTTAAGATTCATTCCTTGTTCTAAAATGATGTTGAAGGCTACCTCTCAGGGAAAGTAGGTAGTGCCTAGTTGGTTTTTGCAGTCAAGGGGAGTTAGTGTTGGTGCATATTGGTGTTTTTCTTTATCAGTTGTGTCAAAGGATATGTGCAGTGGTTGATAGTTGGTAAAGTTTGTTGTGTGCTCCTAAGGGGGATTATTCAAAGCAGTAAAGAGAGAAAGTATGTATATTTGATGATAAAGGGGGAAAGAGATGCATATGTGTTTCTCTTTGCCATCGTTCTCAAAGGGAGAGAGAAAAATAATGTGAAAAATGTTCAGTTATAAAAGGGAGAGAAAGTAATGTGAAAAAGGAACAGTTGAAAAAGAGGGAGAGAATAGTGTAGTTGAAAGAGAGAAAGAGTAGTATGGAGCAGTATGTTAATGATCAGACCCGCTATGTTTGTTTTTGATGGTTTTTCACATCATGTGTTGACATCAATGACAAAGGGGGAGATTGTTGCAAGCTTATGTTTGTGTTGTCATTGATGTCAACTACTAATGGTTGAGAAGTTGTGTTGATGCTTTGATTAGTTTCATTATGTTGTCATTAGTAAGTGATACTGGTGTCAACCTCTAGTGTTTCTTTGATAAGATTTTGTTGGTGGGTGTTGTTAGTCTAATGATGATAATAAAGTGTTGAATATGATGAGTATGTGTCTTTGGTACTTGGTTTCCAAGTGCTTTTGAGAAAATTTGATTAAAAGAGGAAACAATGTATTGCAAAGGTGTTTTGGTGTATAGTGTTGTGTTTTGGTTTTTCTTCGCATTTCTTCTATGTTGAAGATCTGCTTGTGTAGTTTAGATATGTTAGTCAATAGTGTTCAGAGGTTCTATACCCAATTTTTTTTGGTTTGGATCATTTTTCAGAAGAATTTGTGTTCACCCATGTGGATTGTATATTATAATGTTGTACAGGAGAAATGGTTTTTCTTGACATTTCTTTGTATTTTGGTTTATGGTCTTATGATTCTGCAAATGTGATGATAATGATCATATTTAACTTTAGTCAAATTTGTTTGTGGTTTAGTGCTTCAGAAGTTAGTTTCTTGAGTTACAGTGTATGGAAGGATGTCTGAGTGTACTGGGTGTGTACATTCTTCAAGTGGAAGATGTCGTGAAGGAATTTGTTGGATTTCAGGGTATTTGCAGAATATTCTAGATTTTGTTCAAGTGTGGTGTGTGATCCATGAGTCTTCTTTGGATTTTAGAAAGTGTGTTCTTAAATTTTAATGGTGTTTAAAAAGGTTTGACTGACCTTGGGTGTTTACACTAATTACAAATTTTCTTTGATGATTGTGGAAGCGTGGCTAGTATATATGAATGGATTTAGGTCTGAGTTAAGGTCTGATGTGGTCTGCCTTCATTCCTTTCTACCGCGGGAATATTTTGGTGCCGACCTAATTTGAATTTGCATAGTTGAGGTGCATAGCCAATGTTGGAAAATGTTTTCAAGGCTGAAGTGTTGGAGTATGGATAGACACTGAGAGGGAGGGGGTGAATCAGTTTCTAAATCTTTTTAAGCTTTAATCAAGACTTTTAAACCAAATATCCTTTCTATTGACAACAGGGTTGAGAGACTGCATTGAGATCATTTATGACAGCATTAGGATTGTTCATTATGACAACTTATCCCAATAATCCTTGTGAGAGTTATCTTGCACTTGCAAAAGAGATGACTGACATTGTTTAAACACTTTAGGATTACTAGATTTCAATGCAGACTTATGAGATACAGACCCAACTGTGCAATGGAATGACATAAGATAAGCATGAAACAACAAAGGGATTTAGTTCAACAAAACAATTCTTGAGCTCTGAAACAAATGAATACATTTAAGCTTTCTTTTGAATCTGAATCTTTAAAAATGATAGAACACTTATGCAAAAAAAATTGATATGAACATTTGCAGCGATGAAGGTACTAACATTCAACTAAGCTCAGACTGATAAGAACAACTACTCACAAAAGAATCACATTCATTAAGCATTATCACATCAGATAAATTGAGACCATAAGACAAAGAATTTTCCGAGTGGAAAACCCTCTTGGGGTAGAAAAACAACTCCTAAACTTCCTTACTGGCTTAATTTAAAAAACCATTGCTTACAATGCCTTATATGCTAATTTTTGAGCACCAACCCCTCATTTAGAGACACCAACCCCTTATTTTCAAACACCAATTTCAAGGAGCACCAACCCCTTTTCATTTTACAGAAATACAATAACATAGAGGAACTCTTTGTTTTCTAGATAAGCTCATAGAAACCCACACCCTTAATCTACCTAATACCCTAAATATTCAAAAAATGAATCCCTAAAATATTAAATAAACTAATTAAAAACATTTGCTCTGCATCATATTATCTATTTGTATTATAGAGTTTTTTTCAACTTTTTCAAATTTTTCTTTTTGGTACAATTACCTTACATCTCACAGTGATGAAACACTATATATATTTCTGCATTCTCTTTTCACATTTTCATGTTCAACAGTTATCACATTTTTCTATCATAAATAGACATAATACTTGATTGATTTTATCGCTCTCTTTCTATATCATAATACAACATTGTATCTCTTTTGAATTTTTACTTCAACAGAGTTTTAAAAAATATAAAATTTTTGTCCAATTATATGCCAGGTATAATTTGAGATTCAGAGAAGTAACCACACCAAAAGATTTCTTCTGAGAAAATGAGAAAGAATGTGTATATTAATAAAATGACTCTGAAACCCTGACCACACAAAGAATCCAGACCAACAATACCATTTGAAAAAAAATATTTTAGTAACGTTTGCACTAAAGAAATATTTTTCAAAGAGAAAATAAACAATAATACCCTTTTGGATCAAATTTCAAAAACCCTTGTTTAACTATTTAGTTGAATCTCCAATAAGATTAGTAACAGGTGGAGGAAGAGAAACAATAATATGATTCACGTAATCTGTCTTAATACTAAAAAAACTGAAGAATATTTATGCATGAAATTGTAACCGAACCCATATCACCATTATAAAAATAATAACCAGTAGATAACTGAATTTTTCAGATTTCCCATAGTAAAAAATGTAGAGTAACCGAAATCATGTCATGCCTTGCAAGAAACCACTCTTGCATTTTCAATTTCGAATAAAAAAAATAGTAATTGTCTTACGTTTTTTAAACTCAAAGCTTTCTTGAAATAAAGAATGATGATACCTGTTCGAGCAGCAAGAGAATTATGTAAATACAAGTGAGATTTGATATATGCCCAGGTCTCGACCTACCTTATTACATCCTTGACAACACCCACCTAACAGTAACCTTCCATACATTGTCAAATGCCAATCATGATATCAAAAGAGCAATGAACAAATTTGCAGCAGAGAGGAGACATTAAACTTTAGCAGTAGTTACAATCTTTCATGGTGGTGGCATGGCTAGGGTTTCAAACCCTTAGCATAAAGAAACACTCAAAAAATAATGCCCTAATATCCTTTCACTTCCATTCAAAACAAAGGCATTCGATACCTTTTTCACAAATTGATAAATCTTGAAGTCCGAAAGGACTTAGGTCAAAAACATCATTATTCACATTTAGAAAATTTCTTGTGAAAGCCCCGTGATGCCGACACAAACATTTCCATCAAAACATTATGCTATTTCAAATACTTTTCAAGAAATGATGACCATAATAATAATAATGAACAAAAATTACCAAATGGTTGAAGCCATGTCACTTTTAAAGTGACTTAATTTAATGATTTCCACAAACTTGTTGTCGGCCAAGGATTTTATGTGATGGATTTGACTCCAAGCCGAAATCACTATCATCCTTAAAAGAGACTTAGGGAAACCCAATTCAAATATGACTTAATTTGAAGTCATTTACCAATGAAAGAGCCCTTGTGAGGTTATATGTAAGGCAAGTAATATATGCAACATGATAATCTATAAATGTATCAAGAATTGATAACATCATGTGAACCACCAAGAGTAGCATGTAAATCCTGTGTGAATTAGAGCTCACAAAAGCAATGTAGATTTATAAAATGTCTACTTGTAATATGAAGTTGATAATGATCAATGATTTCTTGTAGAAACAATCCAAATTACCTTCAATCTGAGTAAAGAGTTGTACAAAATTATCACCTGAAAATGTCTGAAAGCCAATATTATAACCCAACAGTTGTATAGACAAATAACCTTTATCTGCACATGAAGCAAAACCTGACCAATACCACAAGATGCCATAAATATGAATGTAAACCAAATCCATAAAGCTATCCATAATCAAAGTACTGAATGCCATAATATGAATAAACCAAGAGTAAGCCGATCTTGACTCAAGTATCACAATATCAATACCAATATTCTATAGCTGAACTAATGAAATTCCAAGACCAAATAGCCAAGATCAAAGAGCCATAATATCAATTTTGACATCAAGGTCAAAATATCAACAAACTCCCCCTTTGTCCTTGATGGAAAAACCTGAGCCATCAAAATCTGAATCAGAAACCAAAAACACATTCTCCCCCTTTTTTGTCACAAGGATAAAGGAGAATCAGTATAATGTCAAGAGATGTAACTGAAACAACTGCAGATTTAGAAATGAAGCAGCAAATAAGGACCAACTGAAGCAGGAATAAGATGCTCAGAGAGATAAAAAGCTCCCCCTGAATACATACATAGATATATCAAAACGGGCATCATTACCCTTTTTCTCAAACAACAAGAGCACTGCCAAATAATAGCAAAGCACTGTTAGACCAAAACAACTATTTCATTGTCAAAGAATTGTCTTTTATGAAAGTTTTGCAAGTGATAACAACAATCATGTATACCATACTGTTAACATATTAAAAATCTATCATAGATAGGCAATATACAAATCATTGTCACTATGTCCCTGCAACAAACATCAATACTTGTGTTCCAATCATGAAATGTTATGGGCAACTTCCAAGCACAGCACCACAAAAATCAATTTCAAGAAACATTCATTGTCATTGTTCTTTTAGCTAGCTGCCACTATCGTTACATGCCATATACTGTACTAACATCTTAAACTATTAATAGTTCATTGTCTTATCATGCTTTGTCATAAAAAAATCACTCATATAAGTTAAACAAAGCATTATAATTTGTGCACAACAAATAACTTTTGAATTGAGCCATCAAAACATCAAACTCACCAAAGGACTATCAATATACTTAAAACTTGAATTCCTTAACACCCTATAAAGCTGACCAGTTATACACAGTGTAATAGACAAGATGATATCTTTTATATCCAAGGCTTTCATAAACTTCCCATATCATATGCAGACCTTCATAATCAATACAATCAGAATAAACATAATGAAATATTGACATTTACAGATCTCTTCTTTGCTTCTTTTACCACCAATAGCAAATGTATGTTGTCATCACTCATTCTAGACTTCATAGGGGTAATATGTGTTACCATAATAGACTCCCCCTGAGTCTTTTCTTCTTCTCAAGATCTGGATGGAATCACATGTGCAAGGAGTGCACAAGGATTTTTCACACATTCATCTTTATTTCTCTTTTTGTCATCTTGATTGCTCTTTCTTCTCCACACCAATGTAGAATTTTTCACTTGTTTGCTTAAAGTACTTCTCTTTCTATTAAATTTGCATTGTTGTACTTTATGCCCCATTTTATTACATCTATAACAGATGACTTGGTAATAGATCTGAGGAACATAAGGCTTCCTAAAGACATTTCCAACTTTTTTCCCATCATAATTATCACTTGTATTCATTCTACAATCCATTTTAAAATGACCAAAGTTGTTACAATTGTAACACACCACATTTTCATTTCTAAAGACATTAGAATGATTCTTATTTGACCATCTAATGCAATCAATTACCTTATGACCATAGTCATTACAAACATAAAAATATTTTTGAAAAAAATGATTATAACTGAATGAATGATCATGCCAAGGATTTGAAGATCTGAAGACATTTCTCCTTTCTCTATGAGTATCTTTGAATTGTCTTCTAGCAGTAGTGTTATCTTCTGATTTTGTTTTCTCTACACTCTTCTGTGCAGTAGGATGGTGACTAAGATCAACCTTCATTCTTGGTGTACAAATTTTTCCATCTGCAGTAGAAAACACTCTTTGGGATTCTTCGACAGAGCTTTGTCCAAACCTCATATCCCACTCCTTTAGGATCCTTAGAATGATTTTTTCTGCCCAACATCTCATTCAATATATTAGTACTCTAATCAAATTTCTGAATTTTCTCTGATTGAACCTTGACACTTTCAAGCTCTTTTCTTAATGAAACTACTTCTCCTTCAAGTTTTAGAAAAACAATCTTTTTGATCTCCAAATCAGAACTCACAACATCAGCTATCCTCTTACATTTTTCAATTTCAATTTGTTGACTTATAATCATATCATCTCTAAGTGTTAGTTCTTTTAACAAGGAATCATTATTTGAACATTTATTTAATGAAGCAATCTCATTTTCTAGTTTATTGCACACTTCATCCTTGTCTTTTAACTTAACTTCCAATTCCTCTTCAACCCTTTTCCTATCAACCATTTGAGCTTTCAGAGATTCAATAATCTTTTCAGATTTATCATAGTTTTGGTTTAATGCCTGATTAGTATCAATAGTCTTTTGAAGTTGTACCTTAAGTTCCTGATTTTCTTGTTTAAGCCTTTTAAGTTCTTCTAAGGCAACAAGTAGTTCTCCTTCCAAATCAACCTCATACTCATCATCTTCATATTCTTTTTCACCAAACTCTTGTTCAAAGTCACTTACTAAGTGATCTTCATCTTTATCAACTAGAGGATCACTTTTAGTATCAAATGACAGGGGTATTTCTTGAGAGAACACTTCACTAGATTTGGCAGGGATTGATTGATCAACTTTTTGCTTGACACTAGGGGTTTTCTTTTGACCTTTATTTCTCTTGCACTTAGCCATGAAAAATACACCATGACCAGGAAAATCTAAGAGGTTAGACTTATGTACAGGTATGGCTCTATTCACCAATATTAAATGAGACCAAATATGTCTTCGCAAAACATAGTCTAAATCATTCAAACAAAAGTACTTTCTTGAGCTTGTGACATCATTGATAAACTCCAAAAACAGAATCAATCCAAGGTTGTTTAGACCTATCAGAGGACCCTATGCTCTGATACCAATTATTGGAGTATGGATAGACACTGAGAGGGGGGGTGAATCAGTGCCTAAATATTTGTAAACTTTAATCAAGACTTTTAAAATAGATATCCTTTCTATTGACAACAAGGCTGACAAATTGCATTGAGAGAATTTATGACAACATTAGCATTATTCATTTTGACAACTTATCCCAATAATCCTTGTGAGAGTTATCTTGCAATTGCAAAAGAGATGACTGACATTGTTTAAACACTTTAGGATTACTAGATTTGAATGTAGACTTATGAGATACATACCTAACTATGCAATGGAATGACATAAGATAAGCATGAAACAACAAAGGGCTTTAGCTCAAAAAAACAATTCTTGAGATCTGAAACAAATGAATACATTTAAGCTTTCTTTTGAATCTGAATCTTTAACAATGATAGAACAATTATGCAAAACATTTTGATATGAACATTTGCAACGATGAAGGGACTAACATTCAACCAAGCTCAAACTGATAAGAACTACTCACAAAAACATCACAGTCATGAAGCATTATCACATCAGAGCAATTGAGACCATAAGACAAAGAATTTTCTAAGTGGAAAACCCTCTTGGGGTAGAAAAACCACTCCTAAACTGCCTTACTGGCTTAATTTCAAAAACCACTGCTTACAATGCCTTGTAGGATAATTTTTGAGCACCAAATCAAGTAGCACCAACCCCTCATTTAGAGACACCAATCTCAAGGAGCACCAACCCCTTATTTTCAAACACCAATTTCAAGGAGCACCAATGCCTTTTCAGTTTACAAAAATACAATAACACAAAGGATCTCTATGTTTTCTAGATAAGCTCATAGAAACCCACACCCTTAATCTATCTGATACACTAAAGTTTAAAAAAATGAATCCCTAAAATATTAAATAAACTAAGTAAAAAAAATTTCTCTGCATCATATTATCTATTTTTATTACAAAGTTTTTTTCAACTTTTTCTTTTTGGTACAATTACCTTACATCTCACAGTGATGAAACACTGTATATATTTCTGCATTCTCTTTTCAGATTTTCATGTTCAACAGTTATCACATTTTTCTTTCATAAATAGACAGAATACTTGATTGAGTTTTATCACTCTCTTTTTATATCATAATGCAACATTGTATCTCTTCTGAATTTTTACTTCAACAGAGGTAAAAAAATATAAAATTTATGTCCAATTATATGCAAGGTATCATTTGAGATTCAAAGAAGTAACCACATGAAAATATTTCTTCTGAAAGAATGAGCAAGAATGTGCATATTAAGAAAATGACTCTAAAACCCTGACCACACAAAGAATATGCACCAACAATACCATCTAAAAACAAATATTATAGTAACTTTTGCACCAAAGAAATATTTTTCAAAGAGAAAATAAACAATAATACCCTTTTGGATTAGATTTCAAAAACCATTGTTTAACTGTTCAGTTGAATCTCCAATAAGATTAGTAATAGGTGGAGGAAGAGAAACAATAATATGATTTAGGTAATCTTTCTTAATACTGAAAACACTAAAGAATATTTTTCCATGAACTTGTAACTGAACCCATATCACCATGATAAAAACAATAACCAGTAGATAATTGAATTTTTCTGACTACCCACAATAAAAAATGTAGAGTAACCGAAATCATGTCATGCCTTTCAGGAAACCACTCTTGCATTTTCAATTTCAAATAAAAAAATAGTAACTGCCTTACGTTTTTTAAACTGAAAGCTTTCTTCAAATAAAGAATGATGATACATGTTCGAGCAACTAGAGAATTATGTCAATACCAGTGAAATTTGATATATGCCTAGGTCTCAACCTCCCTTATTCCATCCTTGACAACACCTGCCTGACAACAACCTTCCATACATTGTGAAATGCCAATCATGATATCAAAAGGGCAATGAACAGATTCATAGCAGAGAGGAGACATTAAACTTTAGCAACAGTTACAATTTCTTTCATGGTGGTGACGTGGCTAGGGTTTCAAACCCTTAGTATAAAGAAACACTCAAAAAAGAATTCTCTAATCTCCTTTCACTTCCATTTGAAACAAAGGCATTTGATGCCTTTTTCAAAAATTGATAAAGCTTGAAGTCTGAAAGGACTTAGGTCAAAAAAAATCATTATTCATATTTAGAAAATTTATTGTCGAAGCCCCATGATGCTGACACAAACATTTCCATAAAAAAAATATGCTATTTCGAAGACTTTTCAAGAAATGATGACCACAATGATAATAATGAACAAAAAATACCAAATGGTCGAAGCCATGCCACTTTTAAAGTGACTTAATTTAATGATTTTCGTAAACCTGCTATCGGCCAAGGATTCTATGTAATGGATTTCACTCCAAGCTGAATTCACTATCATCCTTAAAAGAGACTTAGGGAAACCCGATTCAAATATGACTTAATTTGAAGTCGTTTACCAATGAAAGAGCCCTTGTGAGGTTATATGTAAGGAAAGTAATATATGAAACATGATAATCTATAAATGTATCAAGAATTGATATCATCATGTGAACCACCAAGAGTAGAATTTAAATCTTGAGTGAAGTAGGGCTCACAAAAGCAAAGGAGGTTTTTTAAAATGTCTACTTGTAATATGAAGCTGATAATGATCAATGATTTCTTGTAGACACAAACTAAATTACCTTCAATCTAATTAAAGAGCTGTACAAAATTATCGCCTAAAAATTTCTGAAAGCCAATATTATAACCCAACACTTGTATAGACAAATAACCTTTATTTGCACATGAAGCTCAACTTGATCAGTACCACAAGATGCCATAAATCTGAATGTAAACCAAATCCATAAAGTTGTCCATAATCAAAGTACTAAATGCCATAATATGAATAGACCAAGAGTAAGTCGAGCCTAACTCAAGTATCACAATATCAATACCAAAATGACATAGTTGAACCAATGAAATGCCAAGACCAAAGAGCCAGGATCAAAGAGCCATAATATCAAGTTTGACATCAAGGAAAAAATATCAACATGAAGATGGTATAAATAAGTGTTGAGTTGATGGATAATTGTGTGTTGAAGTGTGTGATGTGAATTGTAGAGCTATGAAGTGTGAATTTGTGAAGTGCAATGTGAGCTTAATGAGTTAGACAACTAGAAGTAGTGAGCAGAAGGTGTCTACAATCTTCAAAGAGGCTGTGAATGTATTGGTGATGTTGTGGTGGATCTTTCCTATTGCATTGAGATGGATTTCTCGCTATAACATTCTTCTTTCTTCTTTTATGTAATCTGGCAGTGAAACCTTCTTTCTTTTGGGTAGTGATCCCTCCAATAGTGAGTCTATTGTATTTAGTGTTACAATTAATTTATATTGTGAGCTAATCCTCACCATGGTATTTCCCTTCTTTGGTTTTCCACATAAATCTAGTGTTCTATTGTCCATGGTGTTGATGTGTTTCAATTTTTGGTATTTCCTTTCATGTTATATCATTCTAAAATATTAAGGATTAATAAGGTTGATGTGGATCAGAATGTTTATGAGGGTTTTGATGTTTTAAAGTACAAATAATTCACACCCCTCTCAATTGTCTTGTGTGTATTCAACATAAATAAGTTTTGTGTTGATGGAGGATTTGAGTGGTGAAGGGTGTGATTCAAAAATCAGAGTTGTGAAGTGTGAAGTGCAGTGTGAGATTTAATGTGTTAAGCTACTAGAAGTAGTGAGAAGAAGGTGTCTACATTCTGCAGAGAGGTTGTGAAGGTATTGGTGATCTTGTGGTGTATCTTTCTATTTATTTGAGATGTATTTCTCATTGTAGCAATCTTATTTCTTCTTCTTTCTAATCAGGAAATGAGCCTTTGGTAGTGGGCCCTCTGACAATGAACTTATTGTATTTAGTGTTGCAATTACTTTATATTGTGAGCTAATCCTCACCGTGGTTTTTCCCTTCTTGGATTTTCCACATAAATCTAGTGTTATTATGTGTTTGGATGTGTTTTCATTACTATTTTCCATGGTTACATTCTGCTAATGCATGATAATGGTTTAATGGTTGTTGAGAGTTTAAGAACTAAAGCATATTTGAATATTAATGAGGGTTTTGATGTTTTAATGTATAACTGATTCACCCCCCCTCTCAGCTATCTTGTGCATTCAAAAAATAGAGCCTATCAATTGCGATAGTATGAAATACAATGTGGGTTTGTTGGGATTTTCAAAATGCTAGAATGGTTTCTTTTTTTGAAGCCATATGCGTTGGCAGTTTGAGGAGATTGTCATTGATGATGTTGTTTTGGCAACATGTGTATGGATGGCTCTTAACAATGTGATACAGTATTGTCATTGATGTCAACATTTTTGTGGATCATTTTAGTTAATTTTAACATGTTTTGAGGTGTTGTGAAATATATTTGTGCAAGCTGAGTTGGTTCAAAAACTTCAGTTGTGTGGAAATCTGACTAAGTGTCAAAACTGCTAGAGCAGTGTTGTAGTGCATCAATTTTTGGGTTTGCACCACTTTGCATAGGAACATTTTTATTTGCACTTATAACCTAATTTTTTTGGTTGTTAGATACATTCAATTCCAAGATTTTATCATGTTTGGTGAAGTAGATTGAGAGATGAATAATAGAGTTCAATCTGAAATTTCATAGTTATTTTCTGTACAATGTGTATGTGTGGTAGATTTTGCACTTCTCCACGAAATTTTTTCTAGCCTTACGGTGTTGGAGATAAGTTTCCATATGTTAGTTAAGCTTGTATTCTAGATGGTATTGAGTTTTAAGGTCCACGTGTCACTTGATGTGGATACACAGATGTAGGTTTTTGTATTGAGGTCCTATTCAAAGCTGACCTAATATGTTTGAAGGTATGTGAAGGGTAAATATGCATTTCTATCTTATATGGGATCTATATTAGGTTCATGCTGACCTATCTTAAGGAGTTTTAACAATTCAAAATAGTTTGTGAGCCAGCTTCTCTATTCCATATTTTTCTCTGTGGATAGTGAGTCCACTTTTAGTGAGCATTTTTGTAATATACTATAGCCAAACATAATATATTGTGAGCTAACCCTCACTGTGGATTTTCCCATTTTGGGTTTTCCATGTAAAAATATTGGTGTTCATGTGTTATGTGATGTTGTGTATGTTTTCATGCTTTCTTTGCTTAATGAAGTTGAATATGTATTAGTTATTGGATGTTTAATGTTTGAATGGTTTAAGAGAATACTAATTCACCCCCGTCTCATTATTCTGGGTGTTCAATAATTGGTATCAGATCTTGGTTCCTTGGAAGGAGCTAAACCACTTTGGGAAGTTTTTGGAGATTGAACACATGGTTGATAGAAAGTTTTGTATTCCTCTAGAAGAGATTCCTAATTTTTATTTTATAGAAGAAGATTTCATGCTTGACAAAGATGGAGAACTCAAATTTTCTCTTGAAGATCTTGAAAGAACTGAAGGTGAAAACAGAGATCTGAAAGAACATGTCAAAGAAGCAAATGAATGTATCAAAAATTGAGAGAGAAAATAAAAAAGTTCATAGAAAGGCATAAGGAATTCAGTGAACAATTGAAACAAGCAAATGAAAACATCACTAGATTGAAAGTGAAAGTTGAAGAAAAGAAAAGAGTTGAGGAATGTCTGACTGCAATGGTGAAAAGAAAATATAATGAATGCATAAGGCTTGAACAAGAAGTGGTAAATATGATATCAGATTTGAAGAAAGCAAGAATTCATTAGGATAAATTCAAGGTGAGTTCTACAATGCTTGATGAGTTGATTGCGGGTCAGAAAGCATCCAAAAACAAGGATGGTTTAGGATTTGAAAAAGGTGAAAGCTCAAAAGCAGATCAGACACCTAATGGAGAAAAGAAGACCAATGAACTAGAGAAGAATGAAGACAAGAAGAATAATGGAAAGATCTAAAATCAAAGAAATAATGCTAGAAAACCTCTGGTCAGACAACCAAATGCTCAAAGGTATCCATCTTTCAATGGTTTTTGTTATTCTTGCAATAAATTTGGACATAGAGCAATGGAATGTAGAAGTAGAATGGATAAGAATGTTTCATTCTTTACTATTCAATGTTTTACATGAAAAATATTTGGACATAGAACAAGTGAATGCAAAAGTCAAATGATGAATGCATATAATAATGGTAGAATGATTCAATCTTTCAATGGTTATTGTTATACATGCTATGTATTTGGACACAAAGATAATCAATGCCAATCTAGGATGAATGGAAAGGATACTATTCAAAATAATGTTGTATGTCACAATTGTAGTAGACCTAGACATATTGCTAAGTTTTACAATAGCAGAAACACAAGGAAGGATAATCCAGTAAAGAGGAATGAACTAGTCAAAAAGGTTAATCTAGTTGAATTAAATAGGGAAATGGAAAATATTTGGAGAAAGAAGGAAGAGATAGATGAAAAGGGAGAATATGTACCACCCTCCAATGAAAATGTTTCCTCTGAAAAATAAGCTAAGAGTTATGGCTTAGGTGGAGTTTTAATGAATATATTTTGTCCCCCACCAGAAAAGAGGTGTTGAGGCTACAACATGAGGATATGAGATGAAGATCAACATGCTTGATCTATTGGTAAAGAAAAAATATCAAAATGGAAGTTTGCAGAGCTTCAAAAGCAGATTGTGCATATAGTTTTAGGGTTGCCAACTTTGTGAATTGAAGCATTTATTGCAGAATTTTGGTAGATGGAAGGGTTATAAGAATTTTTTCTAAGGAAAATTCATTTTACCAAAGGCATTTGAAGAGGAGAAAAGCAACGAAAAGAGAAATTGAAGAGTTTAAGGCTATTTGAGATTCAAAGCAATGAAGCCCTAGTTTGGTGAATGAGTTAAAAAGGTCTTTTACAAATCTTGTGTTTGAAGTTAGCTTGAATCTACATTTTGATGGCTACACCTAAGGTTATAGAGGTTATAGAGAAACCTCAACCTAAATTAAAAAGATACCATGTGAAAGCCATAAAAGTTGACCCACCAAGCACTTCCTTGCACATTCCATATGGGGTAGATTACCAATTGAGGATATTAGGGCATGCATTCATGGAAATATGGGAGATAATTCTCATGTTAAGATAAGGGATGTATGGGAAAATGAATTAAATGGTGAGAAATTCACCCTAAAGCCGAAATATCAAAACCTAACCAAGAAGAAACTAGATATATGGCATTAGTTCCCTAATTTGCTAATTTGTTCTATGATAAAAAGTGGATTAGAATGCATCTTACCCGAATTCATGATCAGTTTGTTTGTACTGATATGCCTCAGATGATTAGAAAGGAGGTGATAAGAGAGATCACCAGTCTATGCTCCATCAAACCAGTTCCCATTTTGAAATATGTTCAAAACAAAGAGGTAATGGATAAAATTGGTGCTAAATTTGATCAAAGAGACCTTTCCATGAATATTATCAAAAAATTGTTGTTAGGTATGTTTCCACGGTCATTGGTTACAATATTTACTTCACAAATAGAGACAACTATATTTCTTCCATCGTAATCCATGTGGCACATGAGATGGTAGATAATGGTGTAGACTATGACCTCTATGAGTTGCTTAGGAAACAATTGGTGGAAAATCTAAAAGAGTTTAAAAATTATAAATATGTGTTTAAGTATGGCACTTTGGTAATGTGCTTACTCTTATAATTTTTGAAGGAGGTTCCTATAATTGGTAAGGTTAACTGGGTGGGTGGAAGGCCTATTGCACATCAAATTGCAAAATACATGAGGATCCTTGGAGACACCAATGCAAAAATTGATGCCCTTACTATCTTCATTGTAGTATTTCGGAAAAGAATGCATGAAAGAGAGAGGATTCCTAGTTCACTTGTGAAAAAGTACAAAAGTGATATCACATTCTTGGTTTCCACATTGCAGTATGGAGGAAATGGAACCAAGATTAGTTTGTGTTCTTGAATTGGGTTATGAGCTAACAAGGGCATAACTAGCTGGTTGTGCAAATGTTTTATTGAATAGTCCTAAAGATACAACAAAACCTAGGTATGAGAATTTTGAGGAAAAATCCATGGAAGTACACATGAAACAAAAGGAGTCGTAGATCAAGAATTTTTTTGATGCTATGGTTGACATATATGTACAAGAAAGTGGCATTTCAAAGGAGAGAGTGCAGTATGCCAAAGAAATAGAAAGAGAAAATATGAGTGCTCAAGAAGCATTCGGGAGTACAAGAAGATTAGGTAGACCAGCTACCACTTTGTCATCTGTACAAAAGTACTTCGAGGCTTTACCTGCTACTAGAGAGAAGAGAAAATATACTACTAGTCCTTCAGTAAGGGAGAAATCCCCTTTAGTTGTGCATGACACAAGGGAAGAGAAGAAGAGAACCACCAATGTTGCACCCCTTACTGCACTAGCCAAGAGGAGAATGAAACAAAAGACTACAAGAGAAAATAATATCAGAATAAATGTTGTCGATGAAGAGGAAAAGTTGGAAGAAGGACCACAGGTTGTCAGAAAAGGAGTGATGCTTTACAAAGTGAAGCAAGCACCAAAAAGTGAAGAGTTTACATAATAGATATCGAGAGTGAAGAGGAAATTGAAAAAGAGAAAGAAGCATTCAAAATTGATATAAGGGAGAAGAAGGAGGAAGTCAAGAAGGATTCACTAGAGAATAAAAGGACTACAGAAGTAAAGAAGACTCTAAGAAAAAGAAAGGAAAATAAACAAGTTGAATCGATAAGGCATCACTCCCCAATGAAACTTGAGGCACTATTTAATAGCAGTGTACAAAATGCAATGATAGCAAAGACAACTACTTTGTATAAAGATTCAAATGAGGTGGATAAGGCCACCATGATCAAGGCCATGATCGAATATATAGTTGTGTTTGAAGTTGAGATGTAGAATATCAAGAAGGATATTCTTGATGATGAGTTATGGAATATTCTATTAAAAAGGAGAAAAGAGGCAATACAAGAGCATGGAAGGCTAAAAGATGAAGCCTTGGAAAGAGTTGGTGCTCCACTTTCTGAAAATGATAAGGCCACATTGGTCACCATATATAGTATGAAGTTGAGAACAAAAAAAAGAGTTAGAATCCTTATGGGAAAAGATAAATATGATTTGGAGAGAATCTGGAAAGAAATCAATGCTAAAGCTAAGAAGATTGTGTAGAAACTAGTATTGCTTCTCATGACTAAAAAAGAGATAAATGATGATACCATTGCTCTGGAACTAAATGTTGAAGAAGAAGTACAAACATATGATGCTCAACATGAGTAGGATACAAATGATGAAGCTGCGTTGGATAACACCCCTCTGGAAGTAGAGGATATGACAAAAGAGAATGAAGAAGAGGCAATGATCGAAGAAGAAATTGCAAAATAAAATGTCACAACTTCTCCAATACAAAATGTTGAGGTTATTCCTCCGAAAAACATAGAAATTACTATAGAGGAAGGGAACACAAATTGGATTAATGATAAATTTTTTAATGTGGAGCATGAAGAAGAGAAAGTTGATGAAGAAAAAGAAGAGGAGTATGAAGAAGAATAAGAAGACAAAAACATGGATGCATCAGGGAGATGCAGAGAAAGACAAATTAGTTGACTCTGTTACAGTAGATGATAAGGGAAAGGTTGAGGAAGTTACAAAGACTCTCAATGATTCTTCTAGCTCTTCTAGAGATTCTTTGAGAAATCTATTGAGTGTACAACCTAGTTTCCAACCAATTGTGTCCTCACAACTATTGTAATTGCCAATGAATCAAGGAAATTTTGACTTGAACAAGATCTCTCCTATCCACAAGCTTCAACTAGGAAATATGTTTCATGCATCCATGAGGAAAGAGATAATTGAATCACATAAAAGAGTAGAGAATTAATGGATGAGGTAGTTAAGGCATTGCATGAGATCATACCTAGATCAAACGTAGACACATCTCTATCCAGTATGGATTATCTCAAAGTATTGATTGATTCTTTCAAAACATATTCATCCATACTAAAGATAGAGGTAGAGAAAGAGGTCAAGAAGAGGATAAGTGACAAAAGGATGCTAGAGATCACAGAAAAATGTGCTATTGCACATTATAAATTTTTAGAACTATTAAAGGATGCAAAATCATATGTAGATGATGCTAAGGCATTATTGCAATATGACATGAAGTGGCCCAGAGCCACACAAAGTATAAGAAAGGAGATGGACTCTATTGAGTCTCATATTAATTCTGCCTCTAATGAATATGACCTAGCAATTGACCTCACTTGTGTGACAAGGAATACCATGGAGGATCTTCACAAGAAGGTCTTCCAACTGCAGGCACAAAAAGAGAACATCATTTTGCAATTTGGAGAGGTAAGGGATTTAGTCAATGCCAAAATTTTAATTATTTCTAGAGCTCTTCTCAATTCTGATAAGGTCAAGAAGATGAATCTGGTTCCTACTACTCAAAAGGAAGGAGAAGAAATTATGTTATAATTTGAAACACAAAATAGGTTACTTGTAGAGGCCAACAAAGAATGGGAACTTGGTAGGCAAGCTTGGGAAGATCAATTGAAGAAGTTGTAGGCATCAACCACCTCGATTGACACATTTCTTTATCTTTTTATGCATTTATTTTTAAATTCTTTGTAAATGTGTGGACAATATATATGTATTTCAATACAATTTTGAGGTTTTTCTCCGACATATGACTCAAGGGGAGTCAATTCATTATTTTTCCAACTATATATATGACTACATCATTCAGGGGGAGTTCCTGTAAGAATCAAAACAATGTATATAGGTGCCCTTTTCCCTTGATGTCAAAGGGGGGGAATTTTTGAAGTATTTGGCATGTTTCCATCAATGAAAAAGGAGGAGATTGTCATTGATGATTTTGTTTTGGAAACATGTGCATGGATGGCTCTTAACAATGTGATATAGTGTTGTTATTGATATCAAAATTATTTTTGATCATTTGATTAATCCTAACATGTTTTGAGGTATTGTGAAAGACATTTTTGCAAGTTGAGTTGTTTTGGAAAGTTTAGTTATCTAGAAATCTAAATAAGTGTCAGAACTACCAGTTCAGTGTTACAATGCATCAATTTTTTGGTTTTGCACCACTTCACATAGGAATATTTTCTATGCACTTCTAACCTAATTTTTTTGGTTGTTAGATATATTCAATTATAATATTGTATCATTTTTGGTGAAGTAGATTGAGAAATATGAATAAAATAGTCCAATCTAGCATTTTACAACCATTTTTTGTATAGTGTGTTTGTGTGGGAGATTTTTTAATTCTCCACGAATAATTTTCTAGCCTTGTGGTGTTGGAGTTAAGTTTTCAGATGTCAGTTAATCTTGAATTCTAGATGGTATTGAGTTTTAAGGTCCATGTGTCAAGATGTAGATACACAAATGAAGGTTTTCATATTTAGGTCTTATGTGAAGCTTGATAGGCAGTTGTTAGGTCCCATTAGTTTAGAAGATAAAAGTCAATATGTCGATCGGGCAGTGTCCAAGGCAGTTTGCAATAGAAGAGGAAAACTCAATTATCTCCTTTAGATTTTCTATTTTCTGATGTTAACTTCTAACCTAAGGCCACCTAACTATCTATTGATGAACAACTTAATTTAAAGAAAATTGAAAATATATTAAGCTAGAAAGCATAAAATGACTAACCTGGAAAACATGATAACCAAATAAGAAAGCATGGAAACAATTAAACTAAAAAGTGTATGAACTACAGAAGTAGAAAAGCTTGTGAATAAACTCGGAAACATCTAATTAGCACAACAAGTAACAGTTTACAATGACTAACATGCTACAGAAAGAACAAATAGCGAGTGCTCTGGAACTTCAGACTCTCTAACGACTGTATTAGCAACTTTTACAAGATTAACATGTGCAAGAAATTAGTCTTCTAATTATCATGCATGCAATAAAATGACAAGAAGGAAATACTCATCTATTTTATCTACTCTCCCTTGAGTGGCCAGCTCGTAGGTTACTATGGTTGTTCTCAGGTCGCATACACAACTAGTTCAGAAGATCTTCCATTAAAGATAATTTTCATCCATAACTCAACAACTCAGAAATTGATATAAGGTAATCTGTTTATTCATAAGTATTCAAAAAACATATTGGCAGTATAACATTACTATTAGACGTTATTTTCTATTTCTGAGAATTACATCTTTATATAAAAACTTTAACTAAGTCCTAGATTTCAAATGGTGTGGATAACCATTGAAAAAGTATATAACAGATTACAATGAACTTATATGTCTTTAAAACCCATCACATAAACATTAAAGAGGCTCAAGTTGAGCAATCAAGTCTTTGAACTTAAAAACATAACATAAATTAAAACTACAACAACTATATCCTTGATTCATCAGCCTAAATTTCTGGAGTAGACTTCCATCGTATATCTTCAATCCTCACTAGAGCACGTTCTAGTTAAATGTTTCCCAACTGTTGCATGGTATCTGATTATTGTCCTACAAAATAATCAAATCAACCCATTAAATCCATATTGGTAAAATACTTCAATAAATCATAAGAAATAAATTTTGTACAATTTCTCTTAAAGATAAGCAATTATTTCTCCTAAAGTTTAATTGATTGGCTAAGGATGAGGATTGCGCACATATGAATAGGCTTCCCTGGTATTATTATGATGAGGTTATTTTTACCTCATCAAAGTTGACATAATATGTTTGAAGGTATGTGAAGGGTAAATATGCATTGCTATATTATGTGGGATCTATTTTATGTCCATGCCAACCTATCTTAAGGACTTTTGAATTTTGAATTGTGGGATGTAATATGGATGAAGTATTTTGGAGCTGACAAATTACATTTTGGTGTTACATCTAATTAGGTTGACCTAATTAATGTTACACTTGATGTCTATATACATGTTAGATTATTTTTAGGATATAGACATGAAATATATTGTGTGTGATGTGAATTTGAGTAGAGCAGTACGAAGTTGAAGATCTAAGTTGTGCAAATGAAGAGTGAGGTAGAGTGTTAAATCAGGATCAGTGCGAAGATTGTTATTGTGCTTCATTGGAAATGTATTCCTACATATTGTAGATTCAATTGTAATAGTTCAGAATAGGTTGTGAGCCACCTTCTCTATTCTATCTTTTTCTTTGTGGATAGTGAGTCCACTTGCAATGATCATTTTAGTAATATATTATAGCCAATTATAATATATTGTGAGCTAACCCTTGCCGCGGTTTTTCCCATTTTGGGTTTTCCATGTAAAATCTTGGAGTTCATGTGTTATATGATGTTGTGGATGTTTTCATGATTTCTTTCCTTACTGCAATTGAATATGCATTAGTTATTAGATTTTAAAGATTTGAATGGTTTAAGAGAATACTTTTTCACCCCCCCTCTTAGTACTCTGGGTGTTCAGCAATGCATGGTTATAATGAGACTCTAACTTCCAAATTCACTAACCCTTGGAAGGGGGGTCATGTGTCCATTGATGCTATTAAGTTTGAAGTGATGACCCAGTTGATAGTGGAGGCCACAAGCTTGGTGAATGAAGGAAGGAAGGTGGTCAAGAAAATTAATGGGGAGTACCAAGTTTTTGTTGAAATATTCTTTGCTAAATAAGAGAAATTAGAAATATTTCAGAATGGCTATGCCTACCTCGACCTCCCTTTGCCCTTTTCCATGGTAAGTATGTAGGTTATGCACTACTTTACTCTCAAGGGTAGATATATGATGATGCATGATTACCACTTTCCAATCCTGAATCATATAAGGCACAATGATACCTGATTAATATGCCTTGTTATCTCTTAAATCCTCGATGCAACAAAATATTGAAAATGGTTCTTCACCTCCCCTATACCAAGGAATTATAATGGGCCTTTATAAATTTGTGCTGGCTAATAACCCTCATGGTAACCCTTTAATCATAAGCAATATGAAACCTCTCAAAAATGTTGTAATGCATAATGATAACATGAAGGAGAATATTAATTCAACCCCTGGCTATAACCCTGGGCACTCCTCCATTAGGATTGAGCCTTTAGTAGACATTCATGTTTCCCCTACAAAAAATATATCCTCTCATAAAAAAACAATAACCTTAAAACCTAAGCTTATTCTGGAGGAGAAAGCAATGGAACTAGAGTTGTTGAAAGCTACCCCAAAGAAGAGAAAACGCTCTCCTCTTTTTGTTGGAACCACCTAAAACAAAGAAGTTGCCGCATAAGAAACCCAAACAAGAAAATATAATTACCATTGTTGAGGATTTAGAAGGGGTTCAGAAGGAGGAGTATGAAGAGGGGTTAAGTGGTTCTAACAGAGGTTGTAGGATGTTGGCTAGACTTGCTAAGGTTGTTTTTTCTGAAAAATAGGAAAAGGTAAAGGAAAATCCATCGCAACTGAAGAAGAGGAGCCTTTAACTATTGAAGAGTTTGAAACTATGACATAAGAGGAAAGTGAGGATATGGATAGTGATGAATACAATGAACAAGATGGGGAGGAAGATAAATTTGAGGATGTGGATAAGGTGGATGCTAATGAAGTTGGTGGGATGGAGGGTCAGAAAGAAAATGATTATAATTCTATTGTCACACCTATGAAGGATACTAACAATATGTCTATTGATGTTTTGAAAAGTAAAATAACTTTCTTGCAGGTTCAATTGGAGGACATGGAGAAGGTGATTAACATGTTGATGAAGGTTATTGGCGGTCTCATGAGAAGGGTTGTGATTGGCTCAATTTATAGATAAACTAAAATATAGAAACAACTCAAAAAGAAAGGAAAGCATGAGGAAGCAAAATATTCCACTAATGTTGGTGATTCTAACTAGAGGGACTACATCTCCAAAATTGGGGAAAATTGGGAGTTAATAGTCAATGCTAAATAATTGTGCTTTTTTATTTGGGGTTTCGATCTTTTTGTGTCTTGGCTATTGGTTATTATAGCTTCTTATGTTTGTTATTAATTATGTGGACTATGGTGGTTTGTTAATCTTACTTGACTATTATCTATGTTTTTAATTATGTTATTGATGGTTATGTGGCCTTTTTTCCTTTTAAAGACTTTATATCTAGCCTATGTGCCCTTATGTGGGATCCTTTATAATTGTTAGGTTGGTTTTTCCATTCCTAGTGGCTTGACTAGTGTTGTTTACTAGTCCATTTTTTGTTGTTATTTTTTCCTTACTTTTCTATTGTATGAGATCAGGGCCCTTCCCTATTAATATAATTAAAACATATCCCCCTTGATCCAAAAGGGGAAAAAGTAATATTATTTAGAGCATCTCTAAACTGTCATTCTTACCACTCTACAAGTTGGTCCCTTTTCTTCTAGTATTGATCAACCAATGTTGACACATATACACATCCTCCTGATGTGTTACCCTTTTATTAGTTTGAGACATTTAATGCCTTGTGTCATTGCATTCCATGTTATAAAGATGTACTACCTCTTCTTAATATTATTTTACATTTCTTGACATAATTATACTAACCACACATCAATTGGCCATACTTTGATTATGCTTCTTTGTTATAGACAACCTATCAAAGGTATAAAACCATTCATTGATTGATAATGAAAATCTACTTTCATCCTTTAATAGTCAAAAGGTGGGGATAGAATAACACAACTCCAATAAACCATTACTTTGCATAAATTTTGAACAAAAGGAAGCAAAAATTAAGCACAATACACCACACTAAAAATAACTAATACTAAAACTATGTACTCATGATAAAAATTCTACTCAATGATTTTACCCATTCTCTTAGTGAATAGTTAAGTTGAGAAGAGAATGATCCTCCAAATTTTTATTGGGTCCTCCAATCTCAATTTGTATCCCTTGGAATCTAACAATTAGATGTGGCACTAGTGGCTTGGAAAGCCTCATTAAAATAATAAAATATGTATAAATTTCCAATGTGTAAAAATGAGGTGTACATTTCAACCAATATTGCACCCATTACAATAGAATAAGTATTTATTTAACAAAATAATATTCTAAAGATATGCAAGAAAGTATCCAAAATAACTAATCTTGTGAAAATCTATTTTCAAAACTACTAAAGTGAATGGTCATATGCCTCTACTATTTAATATAAATTTATTAAAGCATTAGGAAAGAGTTATAACATGATTTTTAAACCTCTCCATTTTCATTGAACTTATTAAAAATCAATTCCCAACTTGCACATGCACCACACCTAATTGGTATAATTGAATATATATTTAAACCAATATGTAATAGGTACTTCCAAAATAATAAATTGGCACCCAAATAAACTAGCAACCATGTAAAATGAATTAGCTCCCAAGTAAAATATATCAACAACCAAATTAATTGGAAATACTACATATTTATCTTAAGATTTCCACTAATTGATATTATTTCCAAATGCACCCAAAATATAATTTAGCTAAATTTCCAATCAAACATAAATGCCTTTTAGTAGGAGTTAAAATATTTTATATTGAAAAAGGAAAGAAAATCAACATTTTTCTTCCTTGTTGCTATTGCTTGCACATCACACAATAAATTTGCCAAAAAATTAGACCACCACAAAAAATATCTAGGAGAAATTATATTATCTAATCAATTTCTCAATATTTATATATAAAAACATGTTTTTCTTAAAAGAAAAACTATGAGTAATATAAAAAAATTCCTAAAATTTTATGACTTTACAAAAAATTGACAATCTTGTTTTATCAACATTAAATCCAATAAGAAGTGGGGACCTCAAGTGATGTCCTCCATTATGTAAACACCTACTATAATACCACTATAGGAGCTAGGATTAAATCTATATAAAATAACAATAGAAACTAAATTTACAAGTGATGTAAATAAACATAAAAAAGTTTTATATCTAATTTATATTTATATTGTCGAATATGTACTTGTTGTAGGCACCTAGAAATTTCCCAAGTGTACCAAGTCACTATCACCTAGTCAATTCATTCACCTAGTCCTGATAGATAAAACATATCACCTAGTCTAATCCTCTTTACCTAAATTCCATCACTTAATTAAATAATCCTATTATTTATTAATCCACTTATTCTTATTGGAAATATGATTTTCATTCATGTCAGAAAGGGAATTGATGTCTAAAGGAGAGAATGTTGGCAAGATCACTATCATTGATGTCAAAAGTATATCTTAGTGATATTAGATAGGGAGATTGTGGATTGATGTCAAAAGGGTATCATAGGATGTCAAAAGAAGGTCATTGGAATTATAGATATTAGTGAAGTAAGGTGGATCATTATCAGGTTGTTTGGTGAAACATGATGGAGCGAATAGAATTTTTTGCAAATATTGAAAAGTTGCACAAAATGTTATAGAATTGTCATGCAATTGTAGAGGCTGGTTTTGGAAGTTTGCAGAGAAATCAAATGATAGATTTGATGTGGGGTTTCTGAGTACATTCCAGATATGTGTTTTGCAGATCCATATGACAAGTTGTGAGCTTAGAATTGAATTTTATTTTCTCTTGGATATTATTCGGGTTTAGAAAAGAAACCCTAAATGTTTCAGTCATGGTGTTTACAATATTTTAATTAATCATTGACTGGTGATAGAAGGTTACCAGTAGCTTTAGTTATGACTTAATCCCTTTGAGTCGTTCTGCAACGAACCCCTTTCCCTAGTGATTACTGGCTCAAAGGTATATTGAAGACTTTATATTTCCTAAGTGTGACAGTAAATATTTTATCGTGTATGATCAACTATGGAGGTTAGGTGATTAGAGATCGAGCAAATCCCACACGCTCATGTTGCTCAAAAGGTGACATCAATAGTCAATCGTGGAAGCACAAAAAAATGTGATCGGTGTCCTGGTCAGACCAAGACTGTGGCACTAAGTAAAGTGCGCTAGGCTTGAGGTTTGTGATGAAGATCTAACAATGGATGATGGATATTGAAGATCAAACAATGTCTACTATTCCTTAGAGAAGGTAGTGGGTCCTTGTTGTGGCTTGGCAGAAATGCAGTATGATGATGCAGGTCCTTGATGATTTCAGAAAATTTGTAAGCTTGTCCAAAGCATAATATTCACCTCGTATATGCAATGGTAATGGATGACATGGGTTTAAATATAATATGATATTATGACCGTGTTTTAAAGTTGAGAATTTAAATGATAACCATCATATCATGGTGCCAAGTTGGAGATCAATGGCCAAAATTTAAAGTTGCATGCTTCCAATAGCTAGGCCATGGAAAATGGCAAAAAATGTATTGCAAATAGTGGAAATAACTACAAGGAATGGAATTAATTATTGTAACCACTCCAACTAGATTTTTAATTTGTGATTGAAAGATAGAGTCGACGACATCAAAGCACAACCAGCTAAAAAATCAGATTTTGTTCAATCATGTAAGAAATGGCATTTAATGTGTATCAAACCCTATATTTTTCATATGCTAAAAATAGAAAATTCAGTCAATTAGGTTGGTGGTGCATGGCTCAAGAAAACAATGCTTTTCAATGAAGAAAATAAAAGATGAATCTATCAGAAATGTGAGTAGTGTTAGTTTTAATGTTGTGTAAATGAATGTTGAGAAGTGAGTTCTAGAATGTAACACAAAGATCATCTAGGGTATGCATTTAGAATAATAGAGGTGTGAAACAAAGTAGAAAAAGGGTAAAAGATAAAAGAAGAGATATTTCTTGAGTTAGTAGTAACAAGAGAGAGATGGAATAGAGGATGTTCTAAATAATAAAGAATGTATAGTTTCAGATCAAGTCTATAACAATGAACTAGATTAAATTGAATAAATTATAATCAGGAGTTGTAGCTCCTTAATTTCATTGTAAATTTGATTGGTTGGTGACATCAAATAGATGAATGGGTGCTCAGTTAGGGAGTGGGTTCTTCCTTAGATTTTGTGCTCTTAAATTAGGGGATTTGTGTCTCCTTAGGGTTGATTCCCTTAAACATTGTAACCAGTGAGGTTGTATTGTGAGTTTGGATTAAGATAGTATATCCTAGCAATTATTCTCACTCTAGCTTTTCCCATATTGCGTTCTCCATGTATATTGGGTGTTTTGAGCATTTGTGTGTTTGTGTGATCTCTTCATGTTTATCTTTCTTCATATACTCGTATCTTGGTTAAGAGTTTAGTGACCTAGTTTTATTTGATCTACTAACTCACCCCCCTCTTAGTAGATAGTTTTGTTCCAAAAAGTGGTATTAGAGCCCTAGTTCCTTTGGGGAAGCTTAATTAGATCAGGTAGATCTTGCACAGTGAACACAAGATGGCTAGTCAAGAAGTTTCTTCCTCAAACAAAGCACTTCTCTTTGATGGATCAAACTATGCATTTTGGAGCATTAGAATGGAAGCATATTTATCTTCTTTAGGGTTGATGTTTGGATGTCTATTGTGAAAGGATATACTATTCATGCTACTCCTCCTACTAATCAAGATGATAAGAAAGCATATGAGAATAATGTTATGGAAAAGAATGCTATTCTTTATGGATTATCTTACTTGGAGTTTGTCAAAGTAATGCATTGTCAAATAACCAATGAGATTTGGTCCAAGATGAAGAGTATATATGAAGGTGTTGACAAGCTAAAGCAAGCCAAGATTCAAATTATAGAGGAAATATTTAAAGCCTTAAGATGAGTGAAGAAGAGAAAATTACAGAGTACCTCCTTAGGGTAGATGAAATTATTAATACAATCAAAGACCTAGGAGAAGAAGTGAAAGAATCACCCATTGTTAAGAAGGCTCTGAGATCCCTACCATCCAGGTATGATTCTAAATTATTTGCAATAAAGGAAGCGAGAGATCTAGAAAAACTCACTATTGATGAGTTGCATGGCACCTTTACTGCCTATGAGATGAGAATGGGAGATACAAATACATCCAAGAGATAATTTGCATTCAAAGAAGCCAAAAAGGAGAAGGTAGAAACATCTACATCTGGATCTGAGGAGATTGATAAAGAAGAAGCAAACTTTATCAAAAGATTGAGAAGAGGCTCTAGAAAATACAAGGGTAAGTTACCCTACTTACCCTTTAAATTCTTTAACTATGGTAAAATAAGACATTTTTTTGCTAAATGCCCCTATAATGAAAATGATAACTCTAAGAATTGGTGTGGTTTAATGGACTGAGGATGGCATTGTGCGCCACTTTCTCCTGCGAGAGAATGCAGCTTGCATGAGGGCTTTGCCCTCTATGCATGTCTGGTTTCTTGTGCCCATCTGCTACCTTTCGCTGCATTTTCTTATTGGGTGGGGTTTGTTTTTGGGCTACAGGGTTTAGTTTTTTGTTGTGTGCTTCCTCCACCAAGTGCGTGGGTTTTTCTCTGGCGAGAAAGCATTCCCTTTGTCTTCTGTTGTTGGTTGTGGTGATACTTATTAGTGGAAACTACTTTTGATTAGTGTCTGGCTCTCTTGGGGCCCAACCTATGCTTGGTACAGGCTTCATAGGGGTGGAGTCTAGTGGGCCCTTACAAAGTATTGGGGCTCAGTTTTGTACGGCTCAGGGGGAGGCTTCGAGGGTCCAACCCTCAATGGATTTTTTTTGCTGCTATTGGTGCTTCGTCTCCAAATCTGAAGGTTTTTAATAATAGTTTATTTTCAAATGATTCAAATAATGATGGATTTGTCCCGTCTAGAGGTGCATGTATCCCAAAGACAAACAAGTGCCTAGAACGATCCAAAGATAGGCTGGTGTTAGTGATTCAACATGAAATAATTGCGGAGGACATCGTGTATTTCTCGAAACATGCTCTGCTTTGTAAATTTTTGGGACTGAAAGTTTCACTCCATTTCCTGGAATCGTGGGCTCATAGTACTTGGTCTCTAGAGGGCGAGATGGAGTTAATGTTGTTGGAAAATAGTTACTTCATGGTGATATTTAATTGCATGGCGGACTGTAATAGATTTTTTGAAGGTGGGCCTTATTTTCGAAATTAGGTTGGTTTATTTATTAAACCCTGGCATGCAGGTTTTGATCCTTCGGAGGAGATTTTGAATCAAGTGTTGGTGTGTGATCGTCTCCCTAGATTTCTAGTGGAATTTTGGCGCGACGATATTTTACATCATGTTGTTGCATTACTAGGAAAACCGGTGGGTCCTTCTTAGCAAACTCGGGATAGAAAGGTAATGAATTTTGCTCGTATTTGTGTTGAAATGGACTTAAATAACCCTCTTCCAGATTCTTTGAAAATCCATGTGGGTTCATGCTTTTGGGTGTAGTAGATTGACTATGAGACATTGCCATTCCGTTTTCATCTCTATCGAGAATATGGCCATTTACAAAGAAGATGTTCGAAGTCTAAACCTTTTGGGTATCAGGCAGCTCAGCCTCCTCCCAATCCCTCTAGGGTTGACAAGGGCAAGGACCCCGTGCTTGGTGAGACTATGGGTGCAGAGGGTCTTACTCTTACTAAGGCTCATAATAGGAATAGGGGTCAAAAGCGGGCCTTTAAGGAGCATCAAGGTGGTGATTCCCTTAACAAATTTGAGGTACTAGATGATCTGGGTCAACAGGAGCTGAACCTAGGAATGTTACTTTTGGATAAGGGTGTTTCAGAAGGGGTTCAGGAAGGAATAATTCCATATTTCATCCAAGCTTCTCAAGAGATTGGGGATGTTCAATTGGAATCGGATATGAATATGGTGGTTCTAGGGAGGTCTGAGACTATAGTGGATTCACAGATAGGGGAGGGAGAGATCTCCACTCCATTGGTGAAAGTGGGGGCGAGTTCGTTAAAAGGTAGTAAGGCTTCTCCTTCTCTGGGAATTCTTCAAAAAGATCTAAAGAAAGGGGTGGTGGAGAAGTCTTCAAAAGTTGGTGGAAAAAAGGATTTGGAGAAAATAAAATTGATGGGGGAGTCTTTGGTGGAGTTTGGATCTGTTAAGACTCTAGATTCCCATTTCTCTAATCCTCCAAAATGATTTTCCTCTCTTGGAATGTAAGGGGCTTGAACAGTGCCCCTCGACAAAAAATTGTTCATGATTTTCTAAGAACTCACTCCCCTAATGTCCTATTCTCACAGGAGACTAAGCTATCAGTTGAAGGTATGATTAGTCTATTGCCTAAGCTATCGGCATGGGGTAGTTGCCAGTGCATTGGAGCTCAAGGAAATGTAGGGGCAGTGGCTCTCCTATGGTGGGTGTCCTCCAAGTCTTTCGTCTCTGTGGTTGTTTTAAGTCTGGAGTTGGGGGAAATTATTCTTCTCTCAAAAATCTACGTGCCTACTGATTTTCCTGGTAAGCAGTTATTGTGGTCTCATATTAGCTATGTTCAGAGCATTGCTTCTTTGTTCCCTTGGATTGTTGCGGGTGATTTTAATGCCATTATTGAGTTAAATGAGAAGAAAGGTGGTATTGCGAGACTGGAGCCATTTTCTTTCCTTTTTCGCGATAGCATCTTTGCATTGAATCTGGTTGATATTAAGCCTCAGAATGGACAGTTTACTTGGAACAATAGGAGAGTGGGGGAGAGTTGTATTTCTAAGAGACTTGACCATTTCTTAGTGTCTTATTTTTGGGTCGATGGAGGGTTGTCTTCTTGCTCTAAGATTTTGGACTAGAGGGGTTCAGATCACTGGCCTATTAAGTTTTCTGCTACTTCGGCTCGGGTTGCTCGGTCCCCACCTTTCAAATTCCAACTTATATGGTTAAGAGATTCATCTTTGCAGATGCATATGGCAGAATGGTGGAGGAAGGGAAGACCGACCTTTGGCACTGCCATGTACTCCTTTTCTAAAATGCTGCAATTTGTAAAATATCAACTTAAAAAGTGGAATAGGCAATGCTTTGGAAACATTTTTCATGCTAAGGCTGTTGCTCAAGCTGATCTGGATGTCATCACTCAGGAGATAAGGGAGGCTGGCCTTTTAGAAGATTTATTCAAGGAGGAGGCCTAGGCTAGGAGAAATCTAGAGGAGTGTGAGTTACGCGAGGAAATTTATCAAAAATAAAAGGCTCGAGCTGAGTGGTTATAGGAAGGAGACAAAAATACCGCTTTTTTCTTCAATTCAGTGAAGGCTAGGAGGCATGGTAACTCTGTGCCAGTTTTGGTGAATGAAAGGGGAGAGCATTTATCTTCTTTGAAGGATATGTCTAGAGAAGCTTCTCAGTTCTTTGCTTCTCTATTTCATTAGGACTCTCAAGAAGGTTCGACGGAAGAAAATCAAGTTCTTTCTTGTATTCATTCCTTGGTCACTAGGGAGATGAATGAACATCTTTTGAGTAATATCTCATTGGAGGAGTTAGAATCTATTGTTTTCATATAAAGAAAGGGAAGGCCCCGAGTCCCGATGGTTTTCCGGTTGAATTTTATCAAGAATTTTGGGATAACATTAAGTTGGACTTGGTGGAGGTGGTTCGTGAGTCATTGAGAAACAAGTAGATGTTGAGGGCTTTAAACTCTACCTTCCTTTCTCTCATTCCCAAATGCGAGGGGGCTGATCGTCTGAGTCAATTTCAACCCATTTCTCTTTGTAATGTGGTTTATAAAATCATTTCCAAGCTAATTGTTGAAAGGTTGAAGCGGTGGCTTAGATGGCTTATCTCTAAGGAGCAAAGTGGTTTTGTGGAGGATCAAAAAATTCTGGATGGGGTGGTCATTGCTACTGAGACCATTCATTCAATGGCATCCTCGAAATAAAAGGCAATGTTCATTAAGCTTGATATGGCGAAGGCTTATGATTGTGTGAGGTAGTCCTTTTTGCGGAAAATTCTTATTGCTTTTGGTTTTGCTGAGAAATGGATCCAGTGGGTGATGAGTTGTGTTACTTCCACCTAATTCTCAGTGTTGATTAATGGTGAGCCTTCCTCTCTTTTTACTGCTTCCAGGGGTCTTCGTCAAGGGGATCCTCTCTCTCCTTACTTATTCTTCTTGCGGAAGGCCTGGGTAGACTAGTGAAATGTAATGTGGAGTTGGGTTTTATTTAGGTTTGGGGGTGGGGTAATGGTTTGCCTCCCCATTCACAACTACCAGCCTTGATGGGTCTTGCCAAGATCAGAGAAGCTTCAAATTTGCACAAGGTTTTGGATATCTACCTTGTTTCTTTTGGTCAAAGGAATAGTGAAGACAAATCCTCAGTTTTTTTCTTTAATACTCCAAGGCTTATTCAACAAAGGATTTCTCATATCTTGAGGTTCCAGATTGGCTCCCTCCCTTTCTCTTATCTAGGTATTCCTATCTCTATTGGTAGACTTCCCAAAGAATCATGGCAAAATATTTTGGACAAGTTTTGTGCGAAGGTGAATCATTGGACTCATCGTTGGCTATCTTTTTTTGGTCGGGTTCAGCTACTAAAGTCTATTGTACAAGCTCTTCCTATCTATAGGTGCATGTTACAAGTGGCTCCTGCTAGGTTTGTGAAGGATTTAGACTCTCTAGCTAGACAATTCTTGTGGGAGGGTAGTGTGTCCTCTTTCAAGTGGAGCCTAGTCAAGTGGGACATTGTGTGTAGCCCAAGGCAGTTTGGGGATCTTGGATTGCGATAGGTGACTTGGTTTGGGTTGGCTTTGGCAACTAAACTTTACTGGCAGTGGTGTGTGGAGTAGGATCATATACGGGCAAGGATTTTATCTAACAATTATCTTCTAGGGGTTCGGAAGAAGGAGCTTCCCCGGTTTCCTCTAGTGGGGAGAGGCTCTGTGATTTGGGGAAAACTGAAGAAAGGAGCTAAGCTGAATAAGGAGGGTCCATTCTGGATATGTAATAGGGGGTTGAGGCTCTCTTTTGGTCTAATTCTTGGGATGGTTTTACCCCCATTCTGCACCAGTACCCTAATTTAGTGAGTTTGTCTCATCGCTTTTTGGAGGCTGGTTGGTCAAGGGTGAGTGATTATAAGAGTTTTATTCCTGGTGGATAGGTGGAGGTGGCTCGGTGGAAGGATCCCTGCGAGTGGCTTGTTTGTGGGTTGGAGGAGGATAGTGTTGTGCTTCAAAATATTTTGGCTAGTAGACAATGTAGCTCCCTCAATGATAAGGACATTCTGGCTTGGAGCCCAAATCCTAAGGGTTCTTTCACTATGGCTAGTGGTTATCAGGAGTTGGTGTATCGTAAGTTTGGGGGGGTGGAGGTCCCTTGGTGGAAACATGTGTGGAACAATTTTTCTTGGGAAAAGTGTAATTGTTTTATGTGTACTCTAACTTGGAATAGATGCTTGACTTGGGATAATCTTTGGAAGCAAGGATTTCAGGGTCCTTCCAGGTGCGTTCTGTGCAACTGTAGCGAGGACTCATCCCATTTTTTTTTCTGATGTTCTTATTCTATGTTGCTCTGGAATTGGTGGTGGGGTGTTTTGAAACACCCCTATATTCATGCGTCTTCACTTGTTGAGTTCTGGATCTATTTGGGGAGGGCCCCCATCCTAGGCCTCTTTTCTCCAAATTGTGTGGAGCATTGGTCCTACATTTATCCTCTGGAAAATTTGGTTGGAAAGGAGTCGAAGGATTTTTTCGGGGGGATAATATGGCTCAACAGTTGTGGTACAAAATTGTTGGTATGATCCAAGAGATAGTGGAAGCCAAATGTGAGGTGTCCTTGCCATTGGAAAAAAATGATGATGAGATTGTGACTAGATTAGGCTTGCAGGGATTTACTTCAGTCTTTGCGAGTGTTAGAAGAGGAAGGAGGGAAAAAAAGAAGGTCCAAAGGGATGACCAATGGTTGCCTCCTCCGACGGATTTCCTGAAGATAAATACTAACGAGTCTTCTCAAGGTAACCTTGGGCCTATTGGAATTGGTGGAGTTGGCAGAGATTCTTCTAGTGCAGTTATTTTTCTTTTCTCCTTCCATAAGGGGTGACATTCTAATAACCTTATGGAAGGGTTGGTGATTCTCTAGGCTATTGAGCATGCTTGTGCCTTGGGTTGGCGTAAGATTATTTGTGAATCTGATTCACAGATTGTTTTTAATATGTTGCTTGAGAAAAGGGTGGCTGGGGTTAATTGGCAAATTGCAATAGTGGTTCGACAGATTTTACAAAGGTGCTCTACTTTGGGAGCAGTGTCTTTTGTCCACATTCCACGTGAATGGAATAGGGTGGCTGACTATTTGGCTAAGTGGACTTCTGAGGATGAGGATGGTTGGAGGATTGAGGGGTGGAGACAGTTACCCCCTGAGTATGTTCAAGTTCTTGAGAGGTCCATTGTTGATGATATCGAGGGATAGGTTGGTGGTGGTCGTTTGGGTGGTAGCTTTGTTATTGTTGGTTGTTTGTGGTTTTCCTTGGTGGGAGTTTATGGATTCCCTAATTTTTATGTACTGATTACTTCTTGATTTCAATAAAAATTTTACCCCCTTTTTAAATAAAGAAGAAGGATAACTCTAAGCAAGAAGAGGATAGTAAAAAGAATAAACCCTACTTACCCAATAAGAAGAACTTTTCAAATAAGAAGAAGAGTCTGTATACACAACAAGAAAGTGATTCATCTGATGTTAGTGATAGCTTGATGATAAACATGATTGTGCCTTTGTGGTTGAGAGAAATTAATTCTTATTCATGGAAAAAGACTCTATAGATCAAGAAAATGAATAATTTGAAGCTTCTAATGAAGAAGAAGGAGAATTTTATCTAGAGGGTTAAATCATATGTGCTCTAGATGAGATTGATAACTTAAGAAAGGACACCAAAAAACTAAAAAAGGTTACACAAAAGGAAGTTGAAAAGCTAACCAAAAATCTTGAAGAATCTAATCAGATGGTGGTGAGCTTGAAGACACAAGTTGAAGAAGCTAAGAGAATAGAAGATGTAGTCAAATCTTAGCTACAGTATAAATCTAATGAATGCATGAAGTTGAAATTAGAAATAGTGGCTATGAGAAATGACCTTGAAAAGACTAAAGAACAAATAGAAAAATATTTGAAGTTGAAGGGAGGCTCAGAGATTCTTGAAGATTTGAGATAGGAAAGATTATTAGTACTAGTGCATCTACAAATTTATATGATAAATTCAAAGAAGAAGAAAATTTTGGTACTAGGAATGAGAAATCCTACAAGAAGAATTCCTTTGAAGATGAGAAATCGGATAAAAACACTGTTGAGAAGGAGAAACAAGATGGGGAAAAGAAGCCTACAAAAGATAAGAATATTAATAAATCAGTCCCTGAAGACTTGAAGAATAAGCATAGCACAAAGGGAGCTAATGCAAATGGTTTCCCAAGGGTGAGAGATTTGAAGAAGTCAAAGCAAAGAAGACCTCCTCATCCTGCACAAAGAAATGTTATGACCAAGTATTCCTCATATTCCTATGGTTATTGCTATACTTGTAATTAGTTTGGTCATAGGGCTAGCGAATGTAGAGTTGTACCTATAAGGAGAAAAAAATTTGTAATCATAAATCTATTTTCTCATTTGGTAGACATAAATGTGATATTCTATAGCTGCAATAATTTTAGTCACAAGCTAAGAAATGTAGAGAAAAAAATGTAAGACCAAAAGTATAAAATAAAAAGAAAATCATGTCCCCTAGTGTGAACAAAGGTTCAAAAATCCCTAAAAAAAAGGAAGACAAGGCAAAAAAGAGACCCAAGAAAGTGTGGAAAGAGAAAGAGTAGAAGTCTACACAATCAATGATTGCACAAACTGCACTTCATGCCAAAAAGAATAATTTATGGGTAATAGATAGTGGTTGCTCTAAGCATATGATTGGTGACAAGAGAAAATTTATCAAGCTTAGAAAGTGTAAGGAAGTATTTGTGATTTTTGGAGATAACACTACTGTAAATATATGTGGTAAAGGCACTCTGAACATAGATGGAAGATTGCCTACCCATGATGTTCTTTATGTTGAAGGATTAAAGAATAATCTACTAAGTTTGAGCCAAATGTGTGACAATGGGTATAAATTCCCATTTAATATAGAAGGATGCAAGATAAGGAATTCTGGGAGATTAGTAGTAGAAGGAAAAAGGAATAAAAACAACCTTTATAATATCAATGAAGTGAATGGTCAAAGATCTTTGATAGGACAAGTTGATGAGAGTTGGTTGTAGCATAAGATAATGGGCCATGTAAATTTTTATAATCTGGTTAAAGTAAGCTCAAAAGGACTTTAATGAAACATTCCTAAGATAACCAATCCTACAAACAATAGTTGCAAGGAATGTTAGATAGGAAAGAAAACAAGGGTCATATTTTAGACAAAAGAGTATGCAACTACAAAGCCTTTGGAGTTGATTCATACTGATCTTTGTGGCCCCACAAGGACAAAGGATTGAAAGGAGAAATGTATTTCATGTTGTCGATTGATGATTACTTAAAAATTCCATAGATGAACTTTTTGAAGAACAAGTCTCAAGTGTTTGAAAGATTCAAAATATTTAGAGCTATGGTTGAGAAGGAGATTGGAAAAATGATCAAATGTTTAAGATCTAATAGAGGTGGATAATTCACATCAAATGAATTCATATAATATTGTGAGAAACATGGAATCAAAAGATAATATTCTGCAACAAGGACTCCATAAAAAAATAGAGTAGTTGAAAGAAAGAACAAGACAATTAAGGATATGGCTAGAATAATGCTACATGAGGCCAAGTTACTTGATGTATACTAGAGAGAAGTAGTACATACAACAGTATATACCCTAAATAGGTTTAAATTAAGGGTGAATAATGAAAATAACCTATATGAGTAGTGGTATGGAAAACCGACTTTAGTTAAGTATTTCAAAGTGTTTGGTAGCAAGTGTTATATCAGAAGAGAAGAAGATAAATTGGAAAGGTTTGACTCAAGATGTGATGAAGGAATATTTCTTGGATATTCCACCCAAAGTAAAGCCTACAAATGCTAAAAAAAAAAGGCTGCACAAAATTATAGAGAGTATTAATTTTAAGGTTGATGAAGATTTGAATAATATTAAACCTGACAAAGATAGTTATGATGTTGAATTAGATTTTGAAGAGGAAATTGTTGATGAAGAGCTTGAAGAAGAGAATGAAAAGGTACTTGCAAAATATGTTCAAAAGGATCATCTTGTAGATCAGATTATTGGCAATATAGATGAAGGAGTTCAGATAAGTAGAAGAGTTGCAAAGAATAAAGATAAAGTAATTTTTTCCCTCATATCTCAAATAGAGCCCAAGAGCTATGTTGAGGCTAGCAAGGATGAGAGTTGGATAAAACTAATGGAAAAAGAACTAAGCCAAATTGAAAAGAACAAAACTTGGGAGTTAATTCCAAGACCCCTGAATAAGAATGTGATAGGTACAAAATGGTTTCTTAGAAACAACCTCAATGAGGATGGATTCACTACCAAAAATCCCTATGATTTGCTCCATTTTTTCCTCCACTTTTTGCTTCCACCCAAAGTTTTAATGTATTTTTTGCCAGTTTTTTGAAAGCGTCGGCGTTATTTATCGGGATGGCACTATTTTTGGTGTTTATTTGCACTGATCAGGACTAGTTAGTGATAATTTAGGCGCTAGTGTACGCCGAAATTATCAACACCTTTAGTGTCGATATTGGCTTTGAGTGTGGTGTCGCCGTTACTGCCACCTTTGGCTCAAAGTTTAGGTTTGATTTTTACACCACTCTTTGTTCCCAACTTTAGTTTCGAGTTTAGCTTTAGGTAAAGTTCTAGTTTAGACACCCTTATGTTGAAGAGACTTATTTATATGTCTCATCGACGATGTAAAATAGTGAAATTTCAACAAGATACGGGCATATCAAGTAGAGAATCACTTACATCACATCGATAAGACATATCTACAAGTGCTCGAAAAAATGCAACTCTTGGATATAATGAAGTAATGTCGATGAGACATTGAGATATCGGTAAGACAAATAAGATTGTCTCATCAACACTCTTCAAGTAATGATCAAAAGCATACACCACTAGACCATCGGGAGGGTGAGAAACATATGTAATAGAGTGGTATACACTGCAACCCTACAGGAAGAAGCCTTGAGCAAGGTGGTAGTGTGGTAAACAGCTGAAGATAAGGGCAAAACATTGCCATACCACAACGATAATCATGAGTCTCCCCGACATGGAAAAGTTACACCGATATATAAAGAAATACCGCCAAAGGAAAATATCTATGAGACAATGGCATATTGGCAAGAGATATTAACTTATCTCATCGACACTGGAAACCAACATTATAGGAACATAAAATCTAATGTCAATGAGACATTGAGATATCGGTAAGACAAAGAAGATTGTCTCATCGACACTCTTCAGGTAATGATCAAAAGTATACACCGCTATACCATCGGGAAGGTGAGAAACATATGCGGTAGAGCGGTATACACCGCAACCACATAGCAAGAAGCCTTGATCAAGGAAGTAGTGCGGTAAACAGCAGAAGGGAAGGGTAAAACACTGCCATAATGCATAGGGTATAATATGAGATGGCGGTAGTATAGTAATCATGGCAGACGATCATGCCAGTCACAATCTATTTGAATAAATCATTTAAGGAATCAAGAATATAGCCTGCCAAAATACTCTAAAACTCTAATAAACATACTCTAAAAAATTCGTCGAAATCTTCTTTTCAAGCATAGCCTGCTAGAATAGAGTTTTCATTTTAATAAACATACAATAAAACCTTTGTTGAAACCTTATTTTCAGGCATAGCCCACCAAAAATGGAGAAGTGTTTCAGTAAAGAATGACAAAGAATTGTAAGGAGATATGTGTGATAGGAGGCATAGGATTCATTGTTGTTTATCAATTCTAGTTCTGATCAACAAGGGTTACAATGTTTGTGCTACTACTTGTAATCCAGGTATTTAATTGACATATGTTTGCATAATCTCAAATTCCTTCAGATGCTTTTGAATTATCAATGTATCCTATATAGGGTTTAGAATGACTTCTTTTAATTTAAAAAAGAAATTAGATGCTTTTGAAGTATCAATGTGTCCTATATAGGGTTTAGAATAATTTCTTTTAGTTTTAATAAATAAATAAATGATGCATTTTCTTGTGATTAAATAATGTGGATATCTCCTAAATCTTCCCTAGCACACTGTCCTCTTTCACACTATGTTCATTACTCCAACTGCTAGGGTTTTGCATTTGACATCTTTAATATCTTCATGATAGTGACTTTTAAATAGATCTCAGTCTTTTCTTTAATCTTTATCATGGTAACCCTTGAGTTCCCTAATCCACCTTCAATCTCTTCTAAGAACATTGTCTTACGCTAGACTCCATAGTATGCATATAAAGAAAGTCCTTCATACCTATCATTGTTCCAACCACCACTCACCGCCTTGCTTAAAATGTTGCCTCCATAAGCACAATACCATGTTTTAAAATCATGGTTGCCAGTGATTGACCATTAAGGTCACTACTTTCATCAAGATGCAATGAGATTTTTGTCTTCAAACTTAAGGCATTATGCAGGATAACATTGTGAATTATTTGTTGTGTGAAATTTGATTTTCTTGCACATTTACTACTTTGCTAATTGCCTTTAATACTGGATATCGCACCATCAACTACAATCTCAAACAACTCACTCACTATCACTTGAAGATTCCTTTCATGAGCATCCTTGTATAAAATAAAACTATGCCCTATAGACTGCCTACTTACTTATTAATATAGGGGACTCATTGTTTCATGGTATTTTGAGTTTTATTTAGAAGGGATTAATATGTGGCATTTTTATGTGTAGGAAGAATAGATTATGATGCAATGTTCGGGTATGGACGGTTCAGGCAAAATTGGATTGCTAGTAGTGTCATATCCAGGTTGGATTGTACCTTGAGCCGGTGTGAAACACATCCAGGTGTTCTCTTCAGACTTTCCTTTTTCGCCCTGGTATGGTTTAAAGGATGGTTTAGTGTCATAACTAGGTTGGATTGTACCTTGATCTGGTGTGAAACACTTCCAGGTGTTCTCTTCAAACTTGCACTTTTCACCCTGGTATGGTTTAAAGGATGGTTTGGATGATCCTGTCCAACTCTTAATAACCCAGTTGGATCTTGGGTATTAGTGTGTGATTCATCAAAATATTCTACCTATCAACAAACACAAGCATTATTTAATGTTTGGAAACAATTGGAATAGACCTATCTTTTTAAGTTTCTATGTTATGTTAAGTATACTTTAGTTAAGAAACGATGTAACTTTTATGAACGGACCTGAAGCTTGTTGCTTCCCATAAAAATAGGGAGACCAAGGTCTGATTTTGATCATCACATCATCATCATTTCAATCCATTAGAATAGATACTCGAATATCTCATCCACTTATTCATATCAAAAGAAATCATGTTATGTACGTTTATATTTTGAGCAATATAATGGAGCATATACATTATAACTCATAATCCAATTTCAATGTTCAATTGTTACGTCGATTTTCATGCTTATTTATTGCTTTGTTGTCTCGAAAGTGGTCTTTTCAAGTTGTTTAAAGCTGCAAGATTTATCAAGGCACATTTGATGTTGTTGTTTGGTCCAATTTGAGGTGCAATTGTAAGGATTTTTCTTTTTAATTATACTTTCTGACATTTGTCTTGATACAAATTGTTACTTTAGAAATGTGGTATTCCTATGGAGTAAATTTGTCTGTTGTAATTATTGTAGGAAGGAGTTAATGCTAGCAAGTAGAGGAATGTGTTTTAAATTCTCGAAGGACTTGAAGTATTGATGAAGGTATTGTTGGCGGTGATGGACATACATTCGACGTTAATGGTGAGGGTTGAAAATAGGATGTGTTTTAAAGACACACAAGGGATTTCGTCCCATGCTTCTTGGTTTGTAGTGGCAAGGAACGTAACAGGTCTAAGGTGTGAGGCAGTTTGGAAACTAGCATACCAGAGAAGAAATGGAGGCCAGTTTCACTCTACATTCGAGGATAAAATTGGACCCTTTGTTGGCAAAGCAAATATGAAGAGGCTGAGAGGATTGTTCCTCTCCAACGATGTGAAGGTGGCACAATCTGTGCAAAAAATCTTGGGTTTTGGCTTTGAAGATTTGACGCACATATATTGTACTAATATGGATATTTACTCATTGATCATTGCATGGGGGTTTGACTTAGGAGAGTCGGTGGAGGAAGTGAGGAAATTAATGAAGGCATTGGTACACAAGGATTTCTTAGTGAATATGGAAAGTATCCTAGAATGGGCTATACCAGGAGAAGGATTTGATGTGAGCGAAGGCATGGAAGATCATGTAGACCCTGAACTAGTAGAGATAAATTGTCCCTTCATTAGGTGGCCAGAAGGAATCACCAAAGTTATGTGGAGAGGAAGAGCGGAGCTAGGATGGAAAGCCCTAAAAGTTTGTGTAGAGATAATGGAGGTTGACATAGTCATTAAGGGAATCAAAGATGTCGCCAGAGAGGAGCTCTGAGAGAAGAAAGGTTTGTGCCCAAGGAAGAAGATAAAGCCAATCAAGGAAATATGCCCAATGCAACTGGGTAGCACGTTGGGAACTTTCGTGTAAACTCAAGCTCAATTTTGTTTAAAATACAATTTATATCTTAGTTTTTGTTGTACTTTTTTTGGGGTTAAGCCCTATTTTTTATTTGAAAATGTAAACAGTATGGGGTATGGGTAATAGTAGATAGGGTTGTTTACAGGCAGATTCAGTAGTTTTTTTCTGGTTTGTTGGGAACTGTGGTGATTAAATAGACATATTTTAGAAGATGTTGGATGGACTTAATTTTTGAAGTTGATGTAAATTCTGCATTATAATTAATAAAATCAAATATTATCACCAATAAAAAAAAACACAATAGGTTGCATGTTAAATTTTAAACATTTTCTTTGCATTTTTTGTATATATTATTTTCTCAGTGCATCATTATGTAACAACAATTTCACTTCTGAGATATACAGTAAAAATAAATGAAAGCACATGTTTTCTTTGTCAAGGGAAATGTATAGTGAATACCCTATGTTTTTCAGATACGTGTGCAAGTGAAATAAGACATAACTGATTGAATCTGATTTTCTACTGTACAATTGTTTTTTTATATGCTTTTTACTTTTTGCATGTGGATTACCCTCAGAAAGAGACTAGTTATCTTTTCTTAAATGAAGCCTTTACATGGGGGGTGCTCAATTGAAGTGCTCTTCTACATCTAGAGACAAATCATAAGTTCTTGTCCTTATCCTTGCTAATTCAAAGCTAGTTTTTTTATCATTGTATATTTTTGAGAGAATTGTTAAAGGAATTTAATCCCTGGTTACTATGTATGTTTGTATTTTAGTGGGGAGACTATATCTCTATTTCATTTTTTGAATGCCTTAAAATGAGTGTGTGCATTATGGATAGCATAATCTTATTTGTGGGATATAATCAGTCTGCAGTTTTATCATATTTCCTTTTTTACATGTTTTGTGTTTCTGCAGTCCATGATTATGTAATCTAATCTTTTAGATGAGGTTGCTCCCATAGCTCTCTTACATATTTTGTGTTTATGCAGTCATGTCCCTCTCTTTCTATTCTTCCTCAATTTCAAAAGGATCACACATTGACCTTCTTGCCCCTCCTAAATTTTGGACCACATCCATTACCTCCACATAAAACTTGACATCCTTGGTCTTCTTGGTTCCCATGCCATGATATGGTTATGAAAATGAAAATGAAGCAAAGTAATCATCTCCTTCTTTGCTGGCTAGAAGAATGCATGCTTATTGTTTTGATATGTGATATCAACTCTCTCTTCTTCTCTCATGGTTGAATACCAAAATCTTTTAGATGAGGCTACTCCCATAGCTCTCTTACTCGCTTGAAAAATCCTTAAGGAGGAGGAGCGACAGGAGGATGAGGATATGTTTATGCCTTAGTATTTCATGGATTTGATGGAATTGTGATTGATTTTCGTTGCAGCTGATCGGCGAAGGTTCAATTTTTTTTGAACAATGGATTTTTGTGCTTCAAAACAAGGTCTGTGGTGCTCATCTTAGTTCACAATCTATATTTGTTTTTTTATTTTATTTTGTATTATATTGCAGTGCCCTTTGTTTGTTTGTGGAAAGTGTTTAGTGCATAGGCTAGTCTATTTAAGCCCTAAAAGGCCTTGCATGTATATGTTTTAAATTGATGCTCCTTTTTAAGAAGGCTTTAGTAATAGTTGGGGTTTCAATGAAAGTATTTATTTTTAGTCTGCCATTAAGCTTACGAGGATCTGTTTAAGAAAGAAAAAAATGTGAGACAAGGTAGTGAAAATGAAATAAGCTCTGCAACTCTCGATCTCTTGACCTCTGGACACAAATATGTGATCGAATACTTTTGTTTCAGAAGCTTCAATTTTATGTGATTCTTTTCTTCTTTTTCTTCTTGGGTTTTAGAGGAGCCTGATCTTAATTTTGGTGTTTGAGTATTTTGTGTTCTTAATTCATATCCATTTTGACTATTGAGAATTTGGGGTTTTGTCTGTGAAGGATTCATTCTTTTTGTGATTGTAAGGGAAGGAGGAGGAGGGGGTTGTAGAAACAATAAACCTAGACTAATTGTAATGAATACGATATATATATATTTTTACATGAGCAACTTGAGGTGAAACTGGTGGTCATATAAATGAAGAGAGGAAGGGAGGAGAGCTACATGGGGGGTGCTCAAGTGAAGTTCCCTTGTACATCTAGAGGTGAACCATAAGTTTATGTCCTTATCCCTATTAATTCAAAGCTAATTGTTTTATCATTGTATGCTTTTGAGAGAACTGTTAAAGGAATTTAATGCCTGGTTACTATGTGTTCTTGTATTTTAGTGGGGAGACTATATCTCTATTTTGTTTTTTGAATTCCTTAAAATGAGTGTGTGCATTATGATAGCATGATATTATTTGCGGGATATAATCAGTTTACAGTTTTATCATCTTTCCTTTTTTACATGTTTTGTGTTTCTGCAGTCCATGATTATGTAATCTATTTTTTTAGATTAGGCTAATCCCATGGCTCTCTTACATGTTTTGTTTTTCTGCAATCCTATCCCTCTCTTGTTGTTCTTCCTCTATTTCATCAAGATCATACATTGACCTTCTTTCCCCTCCTAAATTTTGGACCACATCCATTACCTCCACATAAAACTGGACATCCTTGGTCTTCCTGGTTCTCACACCATGATATGGTTATGAAAATGAAAATGAAGCAAAGTAATCATCTCCTTCTCCACTAGCTAGAAGAATGCATGCTTAATGTTTTGATACATTATATTAGCTATCTCTTCTCCTCTCATGGTTGAATACCGAAATCCATTATGGTGGGCCTCCAGAGTTCCACTCATCTTTCGTCCTCTTCCACCAAATGTTGGCCTGATCCACACGTCTGCCAGCCTAATTGGCTTTGTTTTTGAAAGCTGGAGTTTCTCCTGAGTCACTAGTGTAGCTCTCTGATGGAACTTCAAATTTTTCTCTTTGTGTTCCATTTTATCTTGCCTTATGTTTCTGGTCATTTGTATTATTTGGGAAATGCCTAAGGTTTCGGTTTTACATTTGTTTTCATGTAAAACCCTAGTTTTTTATCTTACGCCTTGGGTGAGATCTATTTAGCCATTACTTTTTGAGGAGGGTTTTAAAACAACTTATGCCCCATCACTTCATCTAGGCTAGGTCCCTTTTGGAAAATCATTTTATTTCCTTTACCTAACTTTATTATTTCCTAAGTCTGGCTGGCCCCGTGTTCCCATGTTTAAAAACAACTTATGTCATTGTTTATCACCAGCCTAGTGATGTCCCCTTGTTCTTTTAATAAATGTTTTATATTTTGCAAAGGGACAAGTTTGTGTGACCATAGATCAATTATTGTTTGATCTTAGCCATTCCCCGCCATCCCATGATGACCCCACCACATTTCTCATCTAGTGAAGCCAAAAGAGATGATAGAAATACTTTAATACATTTGTTTGGCTTTAATACATTATGTAGCGGGTTACTAAAGCAGTTATGAGATGCACATGCTTCAAATCAATGAAGATGTTATAATCTCGGTAGGAAAGGTGCTCGATGGTCAATGAGAAAGCTGGCAACTGTGTTGAATGAACATGATTGCCAATGGTTCAGATCCACGATTGCCCACCATTGCTTGATCAGAATTTGTGAGATCTTTATTGATCACAATACCACGGACAAGCACCATATGGATTTCCTTGGCAATGCATAGTATGGTGGGCCCTTATCACCATGGTGGAGATCATGTTATTTTGTTTTGAAGGTAGTCATTCAATGATATGATGAAAGTGAGGGATCGACAGATAATATTTGAATCTGCATCAAATTTGATTGGAGTCGTTGCACGGCATGCAAGTAAGCTTTAATGGTGGAGAAGATGTCTACTAGCTTGATTTGATTGAAATAAAAGACCATTTTTCTACCCTATTGCATCACAAGGCATTCAAACATCTTTCCAGAACATTGACAAGGCCAAGGATGAAATTACAAGTTGTTACAACAAAGATTTGGGTTCCTACAAACACAAAGTCGTGAGTCAATTTTTGTATCTCTTGGTTATTTTGAATTTGAATTTGGGGAAAAATTTGTTGTGTACGTGTCAAAGGGCTTGTTGATAATTGTTTTGGGGCTATAGGTTAATTGAACTATAGGAAATTGCAAGGTTTTGTTATGTAATTTCGTATTTTTGTTTATCCCTAGTTTGTGTGAGGTTTCAAACAACAAGGAAACCCTAGTTTACCTAAGATGGCACCATCAAAGCAACATTCTAGCTAGGTTGATTATTTAAATAGAAACCTATATGATGATTTCCTGGATCAATTGCCCTTGTCAATGAATGATAGCAAGAAGGGGTTGATCTTGATGTGAGGAAAAACCTTAGGGGAGGGATTAGTGTATAACAGTTCCAACATTGTCGATGTTAGGGTTCCTCTTATAGGTTTAGAAATGTTCAGATTGTGGTTTGGACAGAGGAATTTTCCCCACCCCTTTTTGAATGGTTGGATGTATGATATGGGGAAGCTGGTGGTACCGAATGTGTTCTCTGATGTGGATTTGCTTAGGGAAATGGTTGCACGATATGACTCTGTCACACAGGTGATTAGAGATAATGATAGAAGGGTTATGTTGAGCATTAACAAAGAGGAGTTTCAACAGGTTTTTGATCTAAGTGAGCCCATTATGTTTTTGGTTCCTATTGATCTTGAGGAGATGAAAATGGAGTATGGGAGGTTGAAATCACTTTTTCAGAGTTAAGTTGCTCCCACCTCATTTGGCTAGGGTAGGAGGTTCAAAATTATATATTAGCCCTAGTGACCAGGAACCTTTCTGACTGAACTGTTTTGCAAATCATTTCTTGGCCACCTTTTACTCAGTGTGCCATATTTTGGGTGTTAACCCTAACATGGTGATTCCTGTTGCTTATATGTTCATGGGGGTGCAAATACAACACCCTAATTTCTCAGTGATATATGATTTTGCTTCCTTTTTGGCTGAAAATATACATGAATGGTTGTTAAAGTTGCAACAAAATGATGTAGGCACTCCATTCTTCTAGTATTCCATGTTGATGTATATGTTCTTGTATAAGAATTTTGATTTCTTCTCTGAGAAGATGGAGTTAAGGCAGTCAGTTAATGGAGAAAGATTGCCAGTGCAGGTATGGACTACAGATCTGTCATATAACATGGAGAATGTCGGTTATGTGTAGTTCAACAACTATTTTGCTTCTAGATCAAGAGCCAAGCTAATGGTGAATGTGCCTAAAGTTCCTGAGCAGTTGCATGATTTCTTCAAACCAAAGATGAGGAATCCAGAGTTGAAGGTTTACCACAACTGGCGTGATATTATTCTATACCTAGTTAGCATTGTCTTGAGGGTGTATGGTTTTCAAGGGACCCCTCATATATTTCCATACAATGTGCCACCAAGAGTGGGGTTTGCAAAAGTTATGTGGCAGATTGGTTGTATCCATGAGGAAAACCTTACTAGGAAAGGTGAAGGAACATTTTTCCCAGATTATACTATGGTGTCAAATTTTATCTTTTTGAAGGGAGGTAGGGTACATTTTGGAAAATTCTTTGAGGAATACCATTTGAGGTGTGGTCCCAAGTGGCAGCATGATCCTAAGGGCTTCTTTACCCTTTTTAGACAAAGGATAAAAGGTGGTAAGTTTGTGCATGAGCTCAAATTCTCTAAGGACCTAATTAGAAATGAGTTTGATCTAAGTAGGTAGGAATTAAACAAGGAGAAATGGATAGCTTATGATAAGCTATTGGCCATTGTGCACAAAATGGATCCAAAATATGATCCATTGATAGAGTTCAGTCCATATCATAAGAAAGTTGATTTTTTTATGGACAACTTCAAAGAAATCATGGGCACCTTGATGACCAAGAAGATAAACCTAGAGTTGGATATGAGCATATAGGAGCAAGATTCCAGACCATTGGAAGAGACACCGACTTACCAACCTTCAGAGAATTGGCCTATCTACAGAAGGAAAAGGAATGATAGAAGTGATGAGGAAGAAGAGAATAGAAAAGGAAAACAAATAATCAAATTGCCTACACAACTAGGTCCAAAGCTCAAAACACCTGGGGCAATCAAGATTATTGATTTGGAATCATCACCCAAGAATAGTCTCTCATCACCACCATCAGAGCCAAGCCCTAAGAGGAAAAAGATTGAGAAATCACAAGAGTATTTGGTGGGTGAAATTGTTGTCACTAACCGGAACATTCAAATGGGTATACCTTCTCCTCCTTGGCTAGTTGAATTGGTTCTCTCTAATCTGGATATGAAAAGAAAATGTGTGCAAGATGCAAGAATGGAAGCATGTAAGGAGTTTCTAGATGATAATGCATTTGTAAAAACTCCAGTCTTCTTGCAATTAGTATGGAGAATGAAATTGGAAGAATATTAGGATAAATGCAAAAGGAGAAGAGAATTGAGACCTGACAAGTCTAACCAGGAGAATGATGATGAAATGAAAGCTGAATTAAGGGATGAATTCAAGAGAATCACTCCTGAGGAGGGAAGAAAACTGGTAAATCAAGTTGGTGTCTTGATTTTTCCTGAGTGGGACATTGCAGATGTAGTATCTTTCAATGCTATTCTAAATTCCAAGCATCCCCTACAATATTTTGAAGAAGAGGTCAAGGCAGCATTGAAAGATTCTACCTTCAACGAAGAATATGAGACTTTGGAAATTTGGGCTTTAGCCCCTCAAGGGAGAAAGCCCAATGTTATTTATATTAACCCAAATTTAAGAGGAGGGTTGATAATAAAGAGAGCTTCAGAGACCTCAACCACAGAGGCCACTAATTTGATTGTGAATGTGGCCAAATTGGCCCAAAAGACTATTGAAATAGAGGAGGCTGAAAAGAAAGGCCTAATGGAGAAGTAAAATTTCATAATTGGAGAGTATAGCAAGGTGTAGAAAAGGAATGTTGAGATGAAGAATGAGGTGGACAGGCTGAAGTGCAGGCAGATGGGGGAGATATCAAGTGCTCTAGAAATTATAACGTTTCCTTCCAAATTAGGATCAGTGCCTCTTGCTTCTCCCATTGTTTCTACACCAGGGTCTCCTGACCAAACTCCTTCC